>JANIJH010000225.1:83714473-83737162 GCA_024520975.1 Erythroxylum areolatum | reverse complement strand
CTGAGCCATCCACTCATCAGATGCAAAGTGGACAGGGTAGGACAGGGGAAAATGGACAGGGGATCAGCCCTCCAAAAGTCCTGTATTCCAACATTTTGTAACAGTATACCTCCTCCTGATTGGTTGTAGAGAAAAGTTTGTTTCACCTCTTGCATTCAATACTTCTAAACAAACCCGTTAAACCGTGCAGTGTCTTGTATTGTTCAGAGTAGTAAATCAATCATCAGAAATTTGGTTAATGAGAATTACATTCTGCAATTGGAACACTTTAAATTTTGTACTGCAAATAAAAGATGCAAAATTATACAATATCTGGTGTGTTACAGGCAGAAGTTCATGCCTTTTGCCCTTTCATGTTTGGGACATTCGAGAATGCGACAAGAAAGAACACTTGGAATCAACATACAACAAAGACAGACTTTGTGCGCAGTGCAGAGAGGGCTTTAAATTTTACAGGATGTTAAGAGAGCTGCAACAAGAAAATGCATCATGAGATGACAAAGACCCTAAGCTCACCTCTGTCTCCTCTGGTGATTCGAGTATCAGCATCAAGGTAGGTAACTTCAAATTCCCCGCTCCCGGTGTTAGAAGGAGGCCTCAGTGCATCTGGTATTCGCGGTATCTCCAAGGGTGGTAGTTGTGATAAATTCCCAGTTGTCTTTACAGTTGTCTTCTTAAATACTATTTTAATTTTTGCAGATCCTGTTCAATCCCAAGCACATGAAAGAATAACAAAATACCAAAAGCTCTTAGATCACAAACAACTATGGAAACCACAGGTAACCGGCAAGATAGATTAACCAGTGCAAGAGATTGACATAAATCTGTAAGGAGCACCCACCTATAAGTTCAAATTTGTGCGCCAATGTGGCAGTGACTTCAAGAGGTGGCAGAGGCCATGGAGCACCTAACTCAAGCTCTACAATATTGTCAAAATCTTTGCTTAATATATCAATCCGTTGGAAGACCTAACCAAAAACCAATACTGCATTTAGAAGGCAAAAAAACTTGTATTAAGAAATCCAATACAGGTTATGCTAAACACGTTAGACTACTAGGATTTATCTAATTTTACTGAATGTTCTGCTTTCTTTTCTTTTTTTCTTTTGATTTCAGTAAATGTGAAGTATGGAATGCGCTTTTGACATCACTTTAGTAGTTGCAAAGCGCCACATCGTCACATAAGAACCAGCCACCGGTGACTTTAACCAAAGTACGCACAAATAGATTTTACAACTAGAGGGAATAAAACAAACAATAATTCATAGTCACCTGGCCAAGAGTTATAGGGAGCAGCCTTCGAGTGGGAGGTCCAGGCCGACTCCCACCTAGAGTGCGTGATGAGAATGCACTGCTATACACCAGTTTCCATCTCCCTTGCAATTTATCGATATCACATGTGAGATCTACAAGGCCTCCCGCATTTTCAAGTTCTTTGGCAGCATCATCTGCTTTCTTTAGATCATCTTCACTAGCAGCGAGACCTCTGTTTAGGCCAGAAACAATGCTCTGCATGTGGAAAACATGCATATGAAATCAAAATATTCTTTAAAATAAAAATGACCCTCTCAAAGATTAAAATATTAAAATCATACTATGCTCATCAACGTACGCTTGAAACCAACAAGATTCAAAAGTGAATCAATATCTCTGCTCCTCAAAATTTGGGCCTCGACCATAAAACATTTGTATCATGTTAACTTTTCAAACAACGACCATAAACGACAGGGCTATGAGAGCTACGATTAAAAATTGCAAGACTTGGACATAATAGCAGATTTTCATTCATATCCACCTCCTCTAAACCTCAGAATTGTTTTAATTACCATCTATTTCCTTCACATCCACAGTCACAGATATTAAACATCTTTCCACATCAAAAAGCTTTCATCCAGCTTACAACTGAAGAATCTCTCCCAAATTTCCGGACTGTACGACTACTATTTTTGTATTCCTCCATCCTTTCCACTAAATGATTTGAGCAACTTTTTCTATCCTGGCTTTCACAACCATTGAATGCAAAAAGATGACACCGACAACTTCTTTTAATTGCTAAAGACAACTCTATGAATCATGCCATTAGACCAATTCATCTCAGGTTCAATCCCACAATTAGTTGTGGTGAAATTTATCAAACAGTAATCTGCTGTATTTCGTCACAGGATGCCAAACTGAACCAGCCATTATGCGTGGACTAGACTAGTGTGATGGCCAATCACTTATAAAGATAAACAATCTCCCGGTTTACCAGATTGAGAATTATTTCTCAGGGCAATAAGCACATGATTTAGGTATAAAAGTAGCACATAGAGCATCATAGGCATTTGAGACTAAAAGTCTAAAACCAAACCAATTAGCGTGGAAAAGTGAATAGTTGCAATTAGGGAATGAAACCAAAGTAAATGGGGAAACCATCAAATTGTATGAATAAAGGAAAAGCATCCCAAGTGGTGAACAAATCATCTCAAAAGCACCACGAAGCAAAGAAGACTAAACTCAGATGATATTTGGATAAATGGAACGCCTGTTTATTACATCACGCAGATCAAAACGTCATAAATAAGTTCAGAGGAACAACATGATCAGAGAAAGAAAGGGCAAAACCAGCAATTTGAGCTTCAAAGAATCAATGAGCTGACTCTTCCCATCTTCATTTTGAGGTGAGTCGATAACAGACACTTCTTCAAGAGCCGACCTTAAAGCAAACGTTTCCGGTACAGCAACAGCACCATCCCCGTGCTTGTAGAAACCAAGCTGTCTGGGACGTCCACCAACAGCTGTTTTGGGTACAACGTAAGACCTCGAAGAAGAAGGTGATATCGAGAGACGAGCGAGAAATATAGGAGAGTGACAAATAGAGCTTAGGGACGCCATGGCTTTTTGGTCAAATTGTTTTGTGGCTAAAAATGAAAATGAAATATATAAAGCAAAAATAAGTAGAATTTTCAAATATGAGTAAATATTTTGGTAATAATTATCAAATCTAGATTCTAGAGTCTAAACTAGTGGTTGGGCGATGGCTGCTGTTCTTGGAGCGCTTTGAATTTGTGATCGCAGTCTGCTTATGATTTGGCCCACCAATTGAATCTACTAGAAAATTTCGTTCCGATTTCACATCTTATAAGTCCCGGTTCTTGCTTTCCTTTTTGCTTTTGGCAAAAGTAACTCATTGCCTTTTTTTTAAAAAAAAATTACGTCCTGTTTTTGACTTTTGGCAAAAAAATGTTATTATTAGTAACATGATTAAAATTTTGATAATTTTTAATATATAAATCATTAATTTAGTTTATATGATGTTACAAGATTTTTAAAAAATGCAATTAAGGAGCTTTTTTATATCAAAAAAGGATATATACAAGCCTTAGGTTACTAGTAAGGGAAACGACATCCCTCATATATCCTCTAGTAGGATGGATAGACAACCCACAGGCCGGTTTTGAAATAGATGAATGCCAAGTTCAAGTGAACTGGTGTAGTTGGCTAGCCAATCCGCAGCCCTATTAGCCTAACGGTATATATGTCTAGCTTTCACAATCCAATCTCTAGCTATTAAGTTTTTGATCCCCATTATCAAGGAATTAATCTGAATTTCCTGAGCCATTGGAGATGATAATATGTTGTAATTATCAATTAATCTATGTCTAATTCTACTCGTCGATATCCGATATCCCATGCAAGTTGTAACCCTGTAAAAACCCACCATAGTTCTGTAAAAACGACGATGCAGTAACCTATATTATGTGCGAATCCACCTATCCAAGATCCCGTACTGTCCCTAATTATTCCTCCTGCTGAAGCCCACGAGGATGACACTTTATAAGCACCATCTGTATTAAGCCATATCCATTCAGGTGGAGGATTTTGCCAACTCACAAGGGTCTCTACCCGCAGCCTTGCTCGCAACAATGCTCTTCCTACTAGATCCTTGGCCTGTTGTACTAGATCCTTGGCCTGTTGTATCGATTGTACGTAATCTAATACAATCTGATGAGGGTTTGTAGGCCAGGAGAATTGTACGTCGAAAATAGATTTGTTTCTCCAATACCATAAGAACCAACAAGCCGTACCAAATACGATTGACCATTGATACCCTTGTATCTGCGTGTTTTGGTTCAAATTTCCTGATATCCATCTGTTTGTATTGACTCGGAAGAACTCATCTGTGTTCTTCGGAAGTTGCGAGCTTTACATCCGTCCCAGAGTATATGCAATAATGTTTCGGTTTCACCACAAACCTAACAAGAGGGATATGTGGTGATTTTTCTGATGATTAGTGAGAAGGCTACCACTGGCCATTAGCCATATGAACGTTTTGATCCTTTGCGGCCCCTCCCATTTCCATATTCTGATCCATTCGCTTTCTCTGCTATTGTCTAACTGTCAATCGATTAAATTGTAAGCGGAAGTGATAGAAAAAATATCATTTTTTGAAGCTCCCCAAATCAACCAATCAGGTCCCAAAAGAGGGCTTAGAGGTAAAGTACCTGCTAGCGCCATACAAACGGAAGTAGGGATGAGTGATTGAAATAGATTCCAATTCCATCCTCCCTTGTTATCGACAAATGAATTGACTGTGAGATTTAGCAAAGTGCTCGGAATAGGTTACATTACTCTTTGGTTAAGTGGACCAATATCTAGCACCCAAGCGTCCTCCCATAATTTAATAGTTTCACCATTGCCAGCCACCCATTTAAGTCCTTAAAGTACATGTACCCATACCGAAGCAATCCTTCGCCATTCCATAGGCTTTAGAAACTAAAATGGATTCTGGTATCAAACTTATATTTGGCGCTAAGTACTCAGACCCATAATGCTTCAGGCTTGTTGATTAGGAACTAATCGAGTTTCGTCAGTAGAGCGTCATTAGTGACTCGGATTTTCCTTAAACCCAATCCGCCTGACGCTTTAGGCTTGCACACCTGTTCCTAGTTGACCAACCTCATTTTATTCTGTTCTTCTGTAGCTCCCTACAAGAACATACGAATAATCTTCTCCAAATCGTTGCATAATTGTCCAGAGGGCCGTACTGTTTGCATCGTGTAGATGGGAAGAGTTGATAGCACTGATTGTCTTAAGGGAATCCTACCAATAAGCGAAAGGTGTTTTGCACTCCATCCATTAAGCCTCCGCTGTACATTATCGATTATATACTGGTATGTCCGTTTAGAACTGCGCTCATGAATAATCGGTACCCCGAGATACTTACCCAAATCATTTGTACGTTGAAATCCCAACTTTCGATTGATTGCACTAGCCAGGGAGCGTGATATATTTTTAGAGTAAAAACACCGTGTCTTAGCTTGACTCACTTTTTGGCCAGACATCAAGCAAACTTTATGTAGGATATCTTGAATGTACAATAACTGATCATCTTGGATTTTGAGGAATAAAATGAGGTCATCCGAGAAGAATAGGTGAGATAAGGTTGGGCCGCATATGCTCAATGTTATGCATTTCCAGTAACCTTCATCAACTGCATGATTTATCATATGCCCAAGTCTCTCAAGGCACAGTACGAATATATATGGCAAAAGCGGGTCTCCTTGGCGAATTCCCCAGGTAGGATTAAACGCTTCAGATAGTTCTCCCTCCTAATTAACTTGCATGGAAACCGTGGTGATGCATTTTAAAATGATACGGATGAGTGATTTAGGTATGCCCGCGAGTTCCAGCGTTTCGTGCATAAACTTCTAGTTAAGGTGGTCATGTGCTTTTTCAAGCTCAACTTTAATGGCGAGGTATCTTAATGTTCCTTTCTTTTTTCTTATAGAATGTATCACCTCTTGAGCTATGATGATGTTATCTGTGATCTGTCGATTTGGTACAAAACTACACTGGTTGGGGGCTACAAGTTCAGTTAAATACGGTTGTATTCTGTGGACCACTATCTTCGCAGTAGCTTTATAAAGAACGGTGCAGAGACTAATGGGTTGGAATTGTGAAATGGACGTAGGCGATGGAAGTTTGGGAAGTAAAACTAGTATATTTTTGTTTACCTCCGTGTCCTATACTTCCAATCTAAATAGTCTCTTAATAAAGTCGACTACCGAAGGACCAACTATATCCCATTGTTTATGAAAAAATATTGCATGAAAAATCCATCAACTCCAGGCACTTTATTTGCCTCTATATCAAAGATTGCTTGTTTCATTTCTGTCGCCTATAACAAAACTCTCATACGTGCTTTTGCAATAGGATATAGGGCTGGAAACGTTCCCCTTATCTGACACTGTATCTCTCGACTTCCCTCATCCGTGTATAATTGCTCTATATATTCTTTAGCCAAATTCCGCAAGGCTCTATGATCCGAGATCAAGTGTCCCTCCTTGTCCCTTAGAGCATTGATTTTAGTTTGTCACCTTTTGGCCTTGGTAGAGGCATGATAATACTTCGTATTTCTATCACCATATGACAGCCATTTAGATCTAGATTGTTGATACCAATATAATTCTTCCTGGCACAATACTTGTTCTAGTTCTTTTCAGAGTAAGACTTCCAACTATGTTAGGAAGGTCGACTGATGTTCTTCCAATGCTCGTTGTATTCCTGCTAGTCTTGATAATAGTCGATTTTTCCTCATAACTATGTTTCCAAATTCTTCTCTATTCCATTGTTGCAGCTGACTTGCAAATCTGCTTAGAGAACCACCGATATCGCTATGATCCAAAGCCCAGTAATTTTGTGTGACTGAGCTAAAATTTTCATTGGTTAATTAGGTGGCCTGAAATCTGAATGATTTCAAGATAGTGGGACAATGGTGCTATTGGCCAAATTTTATTAAGATAGGTCGGTGATCCGATTTTAGGAATGGGAGGTGATGTACTATGTGTTATGAAATAACTCCTGCCAAGCAGTGGAACAAAAAACTCGATCCAGTCGTACAGATAAGTTTCCCTTTTCCCAAGTGAATCTGGATCTCGAAAAGCCAAGATCCTATAGTTGACATCTATAAATGCATTCCTGAAACCCTTTGCTTACAATATTCCGCGTGCTTGATCCTCACCGCTTATCCCCCGCTTCTAGTTTGGCGTTGAAGCCTCTACTAAGTAACCATGCCCCATCGGTTACCTGTTTAATTTTCGTCAGTCCCTGCCAAAGGTATTTTTTATATGCATGTCATGGACTTCCATAAACTGCGGGAAACATAAATGAGTATCCATCTTGGGTAATAGAAATGTGTATAAATTGCCTGGTTACTACATGGATTTTAGCCTCTATTGTCTCCCTCCATAAGACCCATATTCCACCCGAGTACCCTTTTGCCTCAACCTGGAATGATTTCTTGAAACCCAGGTCACGAATGACGTTATCCACGCGACAACCACTAATTCCTGTTTCCATCAGGACTACCATGAACGGGTTGTAAATTCAAACGAAGTGCATTAAGACTAGCTTAAGTGCCTTCCCACCCGCACCTTGACAGTTCTAAGTTATAATCAACATAAAATGGATAATAGTAAAGAATGCCACCGTGCTTAGACATGGCTGGACCTTACATCTTCAACTATATGACCTGTTTCAGTCATTTCTATGTTTTGCTAGGATGAGCCCTACTGTGATTCTAACACCATCTCCACGTCACCCACTCCTTTAGTGTCACTCTGGGGATCCAGTGGTTTAGGTTGGGGGCTAGAGGAGGTTGGGTTAGGATTTGGGGTGGGAGTTCCTTTAACTTCCTCCATCACCGTTTCAGGATTTTTACACTCCATTACATCTTCAGTAGGTAACTGGAAAGAGAGATTTTGGTAAACAAGTTCAGTGTGAGAAGGGATGTGTATTGCAACACGATTGCTTTCTTTACGTGGGATAGGGTTTTTTGCATGCATGGTTTCCTTTTGAGTTCGACTGACATCAGGCTCTTCAGGTATTATTTGCATGTCGTTATGTTGATAGTCCGGCTAAACTAACTCTTTTCCTTTAGAAAGTTGGCTGATTTTAGATTTGGTTAGAATTTGGATTTGCATCGTTTGAGTTTGTCCCTTTCATCTGATTTTAGAGGTTCCAATTCGTACCATACTAGCTGTTTCAACTGTCTTTTGTTGTTCAGTTTCAATAGATCTTTCATAAGTGTTTTCAATAATCTCTCTGCCGATAGCATGGAAAATCGTGAGCCATTTTGTCCTATTTTCTCGGCCTGAGATTTGTTTTGTCGTCCTTGGTGTTGTGTCTGCTCTGGAGCCCGTCGACCTCGTCTCTGCACTTAGACCCAGGGCCCATACACTGCCTGAGGATCGTCCCCTTCATTCGGTGTTTTTTGTGTAATTGCTTTGTCTGGGTTCTGTTGGATGCCTATTGTAGTTGTTGCTTCATTACTCGCCTGTGGTCTGTTGGAACATGCCTTGGCACCATGGCCGACTCTCCCACATGCAAAGCATATCTATGGTAAGCCTTCGTACGTCACTTTAATTGTTTCACCGTCTAGTTCCACTCTGGGTACTATGGGTTTCAATAGATCTATTTCCACTGCCACTCGTGCATATTTCTCCCTCCAAGACTGTTGAGTATTTTCATCAATCTTAATCGTTCACCCAATCAAGTTTCCTAGTGCTTACAAGATAACAAGATGATACCATGACATTGGGAGTTTTGAAAATCTCACCCACACCATCACCTTTTCCACTTTACCCTGTGAAGGTCTGAATGTTGTGTTCCATGGTTAAACCGCTAATGCATGCCCAAAAATCACCCATGGTCCTTTTGTAAGAGCAGTGAGGTAATTTTCTGTTTCCACTAGATTTACTAGGAAAAAATCATTATCAAGATCTATAACCTTCATTGGCCCCGATAGGTTCCACATGATTTTCAATCAGTGCTTCAACATTTGATAACCAATTTTTCTCTTAAGCAACTTAACTACTACTACTTTCTCCCAGATCTTGTCAAGTCAATGTTTAAAGGTTTCAGAAAATTCAATCCTGTTGGCATAGTTTCCTGTAACCAAGGTAACATCACCTTCTTCGACCTCTGGTGGAATTTCTTCTGGCCATCCGAGCTCAGCTGTCTCTGGTCTTGAATTTTGCCCTGTTACGGCAGCATTGCAACTCAGTTGTTGTCGTATGGGTGGTGGGTTTTCGTCTCTATCCCGTATTCACACCTTCTTAGTTATGGGTCCATCGTTGGCTGAGTGTATGGAATCTCCTCTCGCAGTTGGAGTTTTTAAATGACTTAGAAGTAGTGAGAAGGAGCTTAGGTAGTGAAATGAATAGGGATGATAATAGACTAGGTGAATTAACCCAAGCTTGGGCTATTGACTTTGGGCCGGATTGGACATGGGCCTAGTTGTCATCCTTAGGAATGAAGACGGAACAGAGATGGTGAAGATCAAGATGATTGCTTATAAAACTTTATTATATTGCAATATAAGTGGAGATAAGGTAATTAAGAGAGAGAATAACAAAGAAAGAAACAAAGAAGATAGTCTTGTAAACCAAAAGTAAAGCCTACGAGAACTTGTATAAATGATTGGAAAATAAGGGAGGAAAAAAAGATATATTTAAGTTGGTGATAGCTAGGAAATGGAAAACAAAAGACTTTGATCAAGTTTGTTGTATAAAGGATGAAGCAAGACTGGTACTCGTCAATGAAAATGATATCAAGAAAGATGACAAAAGCACTTTTATAGTCTTTTTTTAATGAAAGTACAGATGACATTTTTTCCCTAGCTGATCTTAACACTTTTGAGAACTACCGTAACTTCATTTGTTACTGGTACATCAAGAGAAAAGAAATTAAAGGAGCTTTAAGAAAGATGAAGAGTGGAAGCGCAGTAGGACACCTCTATAGATAACTCATCAGGTTAAACAAGTTTTTTAAACATAATCCTCAAGTTTGTCCAAATATTGGATAAGTGGAGCCTTAACATACTAATCATTCTTTACAAGAACAAAGGAGACATCCAAAGCTATAAAAATTATAAAGACATCAAACTACTCAGTCATACTATGAACTTATGGGAGATGTAATTGAGAAAAAAGTGAGAAAGGATGTACTTATCTCAGATAACCAATTTGTTTTATGTTAGGAAGGACCACGATAGAAGCTTTATACTCTTTAGACTATTGATGGAATATTATAGGGATAGATAGAGGGACCTATATATAGTTTTCGTTGACTTATACAACCTATGATATGGTACCTATAGAAGTCATGTAGAGATGTTTAGAAGTTAAGGAAATTCATATGACCTATATAAGGGTTATTAGGGATATGTATAAAGGTGTTAATATTGGAGTAAGGACGATAGGAGTAGATGCAAAGCATTTTTTTATTGATATTGGACTACATCAAAGATCTTTGTGGAGCCCTTTCGTGTTTGAAATAGTTATGGATGGACTCACCGAGAATATCCAAGGGGATGTGTCTTAGTATATGTTATTTGTTGATGACTTTGTTTTAGTGGATGAAACAAAAGAGGGTGTTATTATCAAGTTAGAACTTTGAGGGATATGCTTGAGACAAATGCTTTAAGTTGAATAAGACTAAGATTGAGTACCTAGAGTGTAACTTTTTATGTCACAGGGTTGCATCTGATGTGAAAATAAAGGTTAGTTCATAAATTTTACTGTAAAAAGATTGTTTTAAGTACCTTAGATCCATCATACAAAACAATAGCGAGACAGATATTAACACAGTTCACCATATCAAATTAGGTTGGTTTAAATATAATGGTGCATTAGAAGTTTTATGTGACTAAAAAATACCACTTAAGCTAAAAGGAACATTATATTGTTTAACATAGGTCGACCATGTTTTATGGAACAAAGTGTTGACTCATCAAACAAGTACATATTCATAAGTTAATGTGATGAAGATGAGAATATTTTGTTGGATGTTGGATGTGCAACTTTACAAAAAAAGATAAGGCCAGTAATATAGTTACAAGGGACAAGTTGGGGGTGGTTAATATTATAGTAAGTTAAGGGAGACAAAACTTAGATAGTTCGGACATGTTAAAAAGAGACATCTTTACTCCCTAATGAGAAGATGGGAGAATGTTGTCCTTGAGGACTATAAGAGGGAAAAAAAAAAAGAGAAAAACTTAAGAAGAATTGAGATGAAGTGATCAAGTATGATATGATTTTATTATAGTTTACCGAGGACTTGATTCTCAATAGGAAACTTTAGCAAACTAGAATATGGGTAGAGGATCTTATATAGAAAAATTCTTTTTTCCTTTATAAAGAGGCCATTTTCTTTTTACAAGCTTTTTAAACCTTTTCCTTCAGTTTTCTTCATTTCTTATGTTTTGTAATTATTTTAAGTATCTTTTTTAGTAGTATATGTCCTTTAAAATGTTTATGAATGCTCAATCTGAAAATTCATGCTTGGTTCCACGGTAGGAAAAGGAAGATTTGTCTCTTCACATTTTCTTCTGAACCTCCTTTACCTTCATCCTAATTAAACATTTGCAACTTTTGATTTTCTGTCTAGTATAAGCTTAAATTATATCCTAGTATCCTTCAGCAATGCGATGTGGTTTTTCTAAATTTTTTCTTGGGATCTACAAGATTGACTATTTCATTTCACAACATTCCCAATTTTGGTTGGTTGTAATTTCTTGAATGTAGATTCATCCATAAGCTTGTAGTTAGATTATTCAAGGGTCATCAAGCAGTTTTGTCACATCTTGCCCGATTTTTGAAATTGGATAACATTGGAGAGGGTTACTAATTGAGGTGATGTCGTTGTCATCTTTCATTCGAGATTTTGACTTTTTAGGACATCCTTACGTGACTCATTCCAAGTGTCAAAAGTCGTCAAAAACTCAACTTAGTCTTCGAGGACTTTAAGGTGCTATAGGGTAAGAGCAAGAAAGCTTCAAATCAAATTTGTTTTTTCATTGGAACTTGCAAAAGGCCTACAATGTATATACTAATGCTTTTGATCTATATATCCTATTGGTTAAAGGTTGAAGGAATCATATCTTAAAGTATGTTGTTTGTAGTACTTCACTACTATGTTATGTCCTGCCTAGATGTAATGGTGTCTAAATCAAATTTGCTTTCTAATTTTGATGCTCAATCAAAATGACATTTTCCATTTTAAACTTTATTACTAATATTGAAATTATCATACATTTTATGTTTGATTATCCAAACATTACTTGTATCTCTTTTAATGAAATATTGCATGTTTCTATAAAGGATTAGTATTATTATTATTAGTAGTCGAGGGCCTTTCTACCATGTAAGATACATGTCCAATAATAAATATGCACCTCTAACCGACCTTGTGTTCATAAATTTTAATGAATTTTTGTGAAATATTATCTTCTTTCTTTCAACTTTCAATTTAGATGCAACTTTAAGATACCTTTAGTTCACAAATTTTATTGTAATTTTGTGAATTATTCCCCTCTTTTTTTTAACTTTCAATTTCGTAAATATCTAAGCAATTTTTATTAGCACGTAAACATTCTCTGGGAAATATGATCTTACAATGTTGGAGTAGAGATTTTTCAAAAGTTTTAAAACAAAATATAAGTGTATGAAAAATAATATGAAAGAAATAACATAGCATAATTAAATAAACTGAAGGAAATTCATGATTAAAAAATGAAGAATAAATTAAAGAAAGTGAAATAAAAATACAAGTTCTTAAGTAAAGTATAATATCATTCTAGCAATTTTTAAGTATGTCTTGGTAGTAAGATAAAATTGCTAGACAATGTAGAATAATTATATTAGCTTTAATTGATTTATGTTTCTTTTTGTAAATGATAATACTATTATATTGATTAATGATTTAATGTAATTTTCTAATTTATAAAATTTATTATACACAATTAATGTGCAAATTTCTTTAATTATATAAATATGCATATATTTTATTTTTAACCATAATGATAATTAATTAATTTAAAAACATAATAAAATATATTAAAATATTTAATATAAGAGTATAATTAAAAATAGAAATAGAATAATAAAGTCAAACATAATTTTGTTTTTAGTTTTTTATTACAAAATTTAACAAAACATATTTTTGTTTTTCAATTTTAAAATTAAAAATTTCAACCAAATAGGTCTTTGTTTTTTTAATTAAAAAACAAGAGAAACAAGAGAAATCATAGAAATCGAAGATGGTAAAGACGCTAAGATGAACTCGGCACAGAAAAGAGAAAAATTGAAATATGATACATTTTCGTGAAAAAAATGATTATAAAAACCTGTTTTCAAAAAAATACAAAAACGTTATTTTTACATTTTCGTAAAATGGATGTCATTTTTTTATTTTTAGAAACAAAATATATAATCGTGTTTAACCAAACACCACGTTAAGACATTTTTTTAATTTACAAAAATCACATAAAAGCTTTTAAAAAAATGAAAACAAACAGTTTTAGATTATTTTTTTGGGTTGTCCACGAGGAGTCTTATGAGGGTCTCAGTTATGGGAAGACACATTTAAGTTATTCATATCTAGACTAATCCCGGCTCGAGCTGGGTAGGTCTCTTGTGAAAAACAAAGCTCTAACTTTAAGTTTTAAACAGCTGCATACATGAGAACGATTCGAACCCGTCATTTCACTTAATTAAGGAGAAGTCCTTATTAACTCATTTGCGTCGTGGGAGTTAACGGTTTTAGATTTTTAATTTAACGTTTGTGTTTTGATTTTGTTTTTATTAACAAGTCAATGGAATTGGATTTATACAGTGGCAGTCGGGTCATTGTTTTGTGTCCTTGTCTTACCTCCAAGAATTTGAAATAAAACTTGCCGCCCAAACCAAACATTTTCCATATCATCAAACTTTCTCTTTGTCTCCCTCTCTGTTCTAATCTCCATTTCAAAACAAAACAAAACAAAACAACTTATTAATCGTATAAATTATTCCTCAGCCAATGTCGGCGCCATCTTCTCGCAGGCTGCGAGACCGGAACCCGATCGCTGGAGACAAAACATCCGCGGTCCAGAAGCCAGCCAAAACCCTATCCCCAAACCCCAACTCCGCCACTCTTAAAAGATCGCTTTCCGGCAAGGAGAACACCGGCTCCAGTGCTCGAGTACAGAGACCTGCAATCCGCTCAGTGCCGCGTGTTGACAAGACGGCGACTGCTATGGCCGACGGCAGCGCTGGGAAAATGCGGCGATCGGCTTCGGCGGCGCCTAGAGGTTGGAGCTCGAGCCCCTCGGAGTTTATCAAGGTTCTTAGGGATTCTAGGGTTTCTCGAGGTGAGAGTGATAATCGGTTGGTATCTAGTGGGGGGAAGAGGACTGGGGCTAGGATTGTTAGGAACTGTAAAGAGAGCGAAAAGAGTGGGATTAAGGTTTTGAACTCGGCTTGCAACAATGTGGCTACTGGTATAAATCCTGATAAGTCATGCGGCGAGAAGTCTGGGCCCAGTTTAGAATTTGATTGCTTGCGTGAATGTAATGAAAAATCTAGTACAGCTAAGGTTTTGGAGAACACGAAAGAGCATGGTCTGACCGAGGTAGCTGGTAATAAGGTTGGTGTCAAATATCCGAGCAAGCTTCATGAAAAGCTAGCTTTTTTGGAAGGAAAAGTGAAGAGGATCGCATCAGATATCAAAAAGACGAAAGAAATGCTTGATATGAATAACCCTGAAGCATCCAAGTTGATACTTTCAGACATTCAGGACAAAATATCAGGGATTGAAAAGACAATGGTACATGATATCGATTCAAAGGGTCTGAGAGTGGACGGTGGAGATGATAAAGTTGTTGAGAAGACCGAGAGTAAGATAGTGGAGGATAGTAATAAGAGTTTGGTTATAGGATTGACCAGTGATGAACTTGAAGCTAGGCTCTTCCCTCATCAGAAGTTGCTTCAGAATCGAGCATCAAGAAAGGTGTCTGTAGGAAGAAGTCAAAATTTTCACGAATCAGATGCTATTGAGTTAAGTAGAGAATTAGGCGTGGAACAGAAGATATTAAGCCCTGTTGAAGAGAACCCAGTAGCTAAGGAGTTTTTGGCCTCACTTAATATGGAAGATACAAAGGCGACCGTGAAAGATGCAATGGTGAATTACGCATCTTGTGGAGTTGAAGGAACAGATGGCACTGCAGTCTCAAGAAAAGATGACTCTTCAAACATGTTCAGTAGCAATAATGAGGAGGAGCTTGTTCTTGCCTCTGATGAGAAACTCGACGATTTTGATGATATGGAAAATATTAATCCAATTATTGTTGATGATGATGCCGAAAATACTTGCTTCTATCAGCTTACTGAGATAGGTACTAAGAATGCAACAGGAGGCTGGTTCGTGTCAGAGGGTGAGTCTGTTCTTCTTGCTCATGATGATGGATCTTGTTCGTTTTATGATATTGCTAACTGTGAGGTATGTTCTTGTACTAACTATTTCTGCTCAAAAGTTGATCATTATATTGTTCTTTGTTCATTTGCCAAAATTTTGGAACTTCCCTTTTCTGCTTCCTTTCATCGCCTGTCCATTTTCAGTTGCTAATTCAAACAGCACAAGTATTTGAGAGTGATAATTTCTTGTTCTATAAATTCTGCATTTCCCTTTGCATGTAAAGAGGGAAATCAAATATGGACTTAGAAAAGAAAAGGAGCTCCAAAGAGTAGCTTCTGGTTATGCTTAATATCTCATTGACGCTTGGTTGGTTTCCAAACAGATATATGTTATGTTGTCTTCATGTTTTTCTCTATAATGTTGAAAGCAAATTAATGACTGCAATTGACTTAATGGAATCAATAACTTTTTTCTCTACAGAAATTTATTAATTTAGCGATGCTCTTTAATATTTCCAGGAAAAGACCGTCTATAAACCTCCAGTAGGAGTTTTGCCTAACATCTGGAGAGACTGTTGGATAATCCGTGCAGCTAGTGCTGATGGCTGCTCTGGTAGGTATGTGGTAGCTGCATCTGCTGGCAATAATCTTGATTCAGGTTTTTGTTCATGGGATTTTTACTCAAAAGATGTGAAAGCTTTTCACAAAGAAGATGGAGGATCCTTCAGTTCAAGAACAATACTTGGTCCCTTATCCAATAATGCAACATACAGAAGAAATGCATTGTCCAACACATTGTTGCCTGAAACTAAAAAATGGTGGTATAAACCATGTGGTCCTCTTATGGTCTCAACTGCTAGCTCTCAAACGGTTGTGAAAACATTTGATATTCGTGATGGAGAGCACATATTGAAGTGGGACTTGCAGAAGCCTGTCCTAGCAATGGAGTATTCAAGTCCTTTGCAGTGGAGAAACAGAGGGAAAATTGTTGTAGTTGAAACTGAAGCAATATCTGTTTGGGATGTTAATTCTCTTAACCCTCAACCATTAACTTGTATTTCTTTGTCTGGTAGAAAAATCTCTGCTCTACATGTTGTTAACACAGATGCTGAGTTAGGTGGTGGTGTTCGACAAAGGTGAGACTTCTACTCAGTGATATTACTAATTATTTCATGCTGGTACATTTTCTGCAGTTTTAATGGAAGTTTCATTTTCTGCATTTGCTTCACTTATTGGTATAATACCATCTTCTTTTGATGGCTTTTGATATTATTTAATGTTGTTCAGATATTTTTCTGTTGATTATTGCTTGTTTTGTTTATTGTGCTCTTCTTTTCTTAACTCAAGTATGAAAAGGGTGTGGTGTTGATTCCCCACCCCACTTCAAGCCGATAAGAAAAGTGAGTGTACTTGCAAATGTTTAGGTTTTTGATACCTAGTTTTGATTGGGCTGAAAGGAACCACAGAAATTTTCAACTTGCTTTGATTAGTCTTTATCAAGTCTTGATTAAATGAATCTTGTCCTTAATTTACACTTTCTATGTAAAAATCCTGTTCTCCTTCTACAATTTTTAGATCAACGATGATTCAATTTTCTCGATTCTTTGTCTATTTGAATATATTTACTGTTTCTCCTTGGATCATATGAATTTGTAGTTTGGCAGGTCAGATAATGGATAAACTGCTTCATATGCTTCTTCTTAAATTTTTCCAACATTCACTTGACTTTCAAAATCTTGATACATTCTACCATTTGTTACTTTATTGTGGTGTCATCTTGAGCTTTGATTCTAATCTACACAGCTTATTTTGGAAGTATACTCATCCTAATTGGAAAAATGGAAAATTTTGATCATCATAGACATTCATTTATGGAGAGGCTCCAGCAGTTTGTCGAGTGCTCTTACACATGATATCGAAGGGGATCATTTTATTCATTATCATTTGATGAAAGGGATGATGTTGATACAGCAAGCTTCCATCTGCGTTATTCTGCTTCGACATTTTGTCTTTTCTGTTGCTTGTTGCGTCTTCTCCTTAAATGTCTTTACTTTGTATAACTAAATGCACTAAACAATATCCAACAGGTATGCTTCTTAAATGCGTTCAGTTCTCGTTAATTGATGACTCAAATTGTTGAATTGTTGAATGTAGAGTAACATCTGCGGAAGCTGAAGGAAATGATGGTGTGTTCTGCACCCCTGATTCAATTAATGTGTTGGACCTTCGCAATCCATCAGGCATAGGTCTCAAGATACCAAAAATGGGTGTCAATGCTCACTCAGTTTTCACTCGTGGAGACTCCATCTACATGGGGTGCACTAATACGAGGTCAGCCACCAAGAAACAGCCTTGTCCACAGGTGCAACACTACTCATTGCGCAAGCAAAGGCTAGTCAACACATTTTCTCTTCCAGAAGCAGATAATCACTTGCAATATTCAGACATTACACAAGTTTGGGGGAACTCAAACCTTGTTATGGGTGTTTGTAGTCAAGGCCTATTTGTATATGATGCCCTGAAGGACGAAGGAATGCAGTCTTTTGCCGACCGTGGCAACACTCAAAAACTCAAAGATGTAATTGGCCCAGATGACCTGTATTCCCCTACTTTTGATTACTTGGCTTCTCGTGTTCTCCTCATATCAAGGGATCGCCCAGCACTCTGGAGGCACTTAACATAGATATGGTATTAATATGTGTCTGTGAGGACAAGTGTTTGTTTAAACAAGTGGAGTTCTAGTATTTATGTAGAATGGTCTGTTTCAGGTGATGTAAGAGGTCCAAGATCTCATCCTCTGTTGGTTCTTTACTACTGTATGTTGTCTTTATCACAGCTTAGCATCTTGCTATGCTTAAGTTTATTCTTAAAAGAGAAAGAGATTAAAACATATTTTATGTATCAAATAATTTTATTTTGTTCCAGCTTCAATATATTGTAATCACTACCCTAATGCTTCCAATGGCAGTTGCTAGCACAGGTGAGGTTAGGCTATGGCCTACCCTCTTAGCTGGACTCCGTGAGGCGAGGATCCTGCTCTCGCCGACACGGCTACTTTTAACAGCAATTGATGCAAAATTGAAGAGAGCCCCAACTAAAAGTTAGAGGAGGAAGAAAATTTAATTAAGCGTAGTATTGAATTCTGTAAATGAATGCATTGTCGTTCTCAAGCTTTAAATGCAAAACTTCGCTTTAAGCTAAACTCTGGCTTTAACCTCTGTTCAAAATTAACGTTAGTAAAATGTTCAAAATAAATTCTAATATTTAGAAAATGTATAAAACAACTGCTAACAAAGGCTAAACTCTGGGAGTAATTCCATTTACTCGAGTTATTTTGAACGTTTTCTAAACATTAAAATTTATAATGAACGTTTTAAATATTATGGTTTATTTTGAACGCTCCGAAATGTTATGATTAACTCATATTTCAATGAAAACGTTAGAAATTAAACTACTTTTTTTGCCAAAAACTTACACATAAACCTTTCAGGTTGAAAACTTTACCAATTTCACATGAAGGCATTTAAGTAAAATCAAAATCCAAAATCTTGTATTTTGTTCCTTTATATAAAGAAATTAATCAAGTTCTCGAAGCATGGCAATTTATTATTGCTCAATTTCCTTTACAACAAACTAAAAGTCTTCAATTATATTATCTTCTAGAAGAAAAATCTTGATAGCATTTATTTGTCTAGCTAACAATTAGTTGTCAATAAAAGAATGAAATTAGTAGAAAATTATTAAAAATAGATAATAAATGGTTTGTTGCAATTAGTTCAACACGTAACAACATTTGATCATCTTTTATTTATATATATAAAATGGGAGAGTTTCGGAGTAACTGATAAAATGTGTTCATTTGTAATCAAAAATCAAAAATTTAAATTACATAAATAACTTCTTTGTGAAAAAAATACAATGATGACCTTCCTTAGATCTTCGCAAAGCGAAAAGTTTTGTGTAGTAGATAAGTTGACTTTTTATATAAATCGGTAGAACCACAATTATTAATTTTAAATACGTCTAATAATTCATAAAAATTAATGAGTCATAGACATGTTCCCTTCATTTGCCAACCCTTTCAATGATTGTTCAAAGCATTAATTATCAAGAACCTAACCTAACCACTTTTAATTTCTTATGAGGAGTTCAGATCTCATCCACCTTTTGGAGGAAACACTCCATGTTGTCATATACATTATACACTCTGTAATTAAAAAAATTCCAAGTATTTGCCTCCAGCATCAAAAACACTCTTTAACAATGTTCATTATGTAATTAACCAGATTAAAAGGTTAACTAAAACTCTAATTACAGAGTGTATAATTAGAGTTGAACATTTTGTAAGGTGTAGCTGAACCTTATATGATTAAGGTAAAGAAGAACATTAATTGCATAATTCAAGTAATTAACGGAGCTTAATTCTCTGTCTAATTCCGAGAAAGAAAGCAATAAATGTTTCATCCGTCAACCACGTGCATGGGAATGTGCTGCAAAAAGAGACTTGTCATGTCTGACTTGACTTCTGGGGCATCTTACTCAGTTCTATCCCAACTACAGTCCACGTCCTAGTTTTCTTTTAAAGATCGGTGTGAAATGGACTTCCCGTTTATATGTCTGGAGTCAAAGTTTGTGTTCCAATCCAAGATGCTTTAGATTTAGTTTTTATCAATTACTATCTCCTGTTTAAAATAAGTGTCATTTTAAAGAGAAATAAATTTATTAAAAAATTTAGTGAAATATTTGATATACCCTTATTAATTATATGTTGAATTATCATAAAAATGTAATCTATATAATTAAGATGTGAGAGAAATTAATGGGTAATTTTGGATATAAAATTATAAAAATGCATGAAAAATTGTGAATGACACTTATTTTTAATAATTAAAATCTCTCTAAAACGACACTTATTTTGAATAAGATGGAGTAACATCTTGAATGTAATCACCAAAATATTTGTTGTCATTTCAAAATTTGTAACTTTTATGCTGGATAGTATCTCAAGAGAATGTTATCTCAATCATGCTTTATGTGAGAGATTGGTCATTAGTCTTAGGAGCTTGAAAACTCTCGTGGGATGTTTGATGCAATGTAATTAAATTTATGGAATTTAATTAAATAATTAAGCAGTTGTTGATTACAGTTAATGCTCACACCAGCTAATGGTAAATGATAATGATCAATCAAACTCCAACATGAATACCTTACTTAAATTAATTATACCTATAATGGTATATGTTTTAAGTAATACCTCAAAATTAGGATGACTTAGCTAGGTCAATCTAATTTATTACCTTAATTTGAATTAATTAAATTATATATATAAATAATATATTTTTCATATTTTAATTATACCAGTTTATTCTAATCAATCTTCTCAAATATGATTTTAATTAAAAAATTTATTCACTAATTCGAATTAAGTTTTTTATTGGATGCATCATTTTTATTTAAATTAATAAATCCAAATTAAATTATCACGTATCAATTTAGTAGAAATTACAAACAAATCAATACAAATTAATTAAGATTAAACAATTAACAATAATATCTATCACAAATTTAATTTGGGCCATAAATTTATAGTCAGGCGACTTTCCTAGTTGACAACTAGGCAAAACTTTTCTGTGATAAGGTAATTTCTTGATACTGTAGTTGCCTCCGTTTTTTTAGAGCGAGAGATATTTTAAGAGAGTTTTAATTATAGGAAGATAATTTTAAGCCATCTATTTGCAGAATAATTTCTGCTCAAGTCGAATAGATTATTTACGGAAGGCAAAACTCTAACTTCAAATTTTAAATGATCACATACATAATAACGGTTTGAACTTACAATCTCATTTAAACTGGAAGAACTCCTAATCGACTGACCTACGTTAGTAGTTGCCTTCTTTATAATGGCAAAACCGTTTTGGTTAAGATCTGTAGCCGCCATCTTTTCCTAAACCACCAGAGACAGTATAGTTATCCTTAACTTTACTATTTAAACTACTGGACTGGGCATGCAACTAGGGAACTGATGTACATATTGTCCTTGGGATTCCATGTATATGTATACAACCAGTACTTCATGTTCATGTCCCATGACTGTCATCAACCCTCTTGTTATTGAGTTAATTCCTTTCCACCGCCATTATAGGTGAGAGCTCGACGTTACAAGCTCGACGACATTGACTTTGGTAGCCGGTAGACCCAAAGCTAAGTTCATTTTAATAAAATAAAATAAAAAGTCATTATTTTAGTAAATTATCATGACTAATTTTTTAATATATTATAAATTGCTTATTAATGTATAATTATAACAACTAAACATATAAAAGTAACTGTTGACAATTACTAACACTTATTATACTAAATCATCTTTAAACATCAACACATAATCTTTATTATGATTGTCATGAAGATCACCAAATCACTGCGTTGGCTAAACAAACACTCATGTATATTTCAAGTATTATGTTGGGGTAAGTTGAATTACATATAAATTAGAAATTGTTTAGGCTCGAATTCCTAAAGTTAATGTTCATACTGAAAAAGGCGTTGACGTGATTGAGCAGAAGATGGAAGGGTGATTTCTTACACAGGTACTGATATCCACTTAGGACAGAGCATGGTCTAGGCCTACTAATTAAGTAAGAGTGAAACATGGTGGCGGCAAGCACCGAACTATCACATTATCGTTTGGACTTGGATTTCGATTTGCTTACGTACCTACTTTATGTCCGGATTTTGCTTTCGTGAAAACTAGCTAGGAGATTGGTGCATCGCAATTTGCAACTATAACAAACGCGTGAAATTAATTAAAGGTAGAATTAATATTGAATTCAATGTGGCCAGTAGCTAGTGGTTGGGGCAATTTAATGCGTAACAATCAGTGAGCACAAGAGTTGTGGCCTGTGGGCTATAATAAGAGAGCTCTGCAAGTATCTCAATACTCATCAGTGGGGCTCAGCGTCCTAGAATTGTAAACAAAATGGACTGTGGCACTAAGAGTTTGGCTTTGCTGTCGTTGCTTTGCTTGCATGTGTTTGTTGTGAGTGTCGTTGCCAGAGATGTGGCGACTGTAAAGAAAGATGAGGAGGAGTTCCTAGGTATTGGGAAGGGTGGGGGATTCGGTGGTGGATTCGGTGGTGGAGGTGGAGCTGGAGGTGGTTTTGGTGGTGGTGCTGGTGGTGGCTTTGGAGGTGGTGCTGGAGGAGGAAGTGGCTTAGGAGGCGGTATTGGCAAAGGTGGCGGTATTGGTGGCGGAATAGGCAAGGGTGGAGGTTTAGGAGGTGGAATTGGTAAGGGTGGTGGTCTTGGTGGAGGGATAGGTAAAGGCGGTGGCTTAGGAGGTGGTATAGGTAAGGGTGGTGGACTTGGTGGTGGGATTGGAAAAGGTGGCGGGCTTGGTGGTGTGATGATCTCATAGCAGGTCATCCAATGTACTTACTACCTCTAGTAAGCATCCACATCTCAACCCTAAATATCT
>JANIJH010000225.1:83699767-83714044 GCA_024520975.1 Erythroxylum areolatum | reverse complement strand
GGTGGTGGCGGTGGTGGGGGAGGTGGAGGTGGTGGTGGATTTGGTGGTGGATTTGGAGGTGGAGGTGGTTTCGGAGGAGGCGGTGGTGGTGATATAGGACACCACTAAACTTCACGTGGCATGCATGGAGGCATGCAATTTTAAAGACGCAAGAGACTCGGAGTATAATTAGTAAAAATCACTCACTCTATATGTATCATCCTCCGATATTTGACATCTCTAATCTACTTTGATCAAATATCTAGAAATTCAATGTTATTGATCATAAATAATATAATATCGAGGAAAAATCCTCCTTTTTTTTTTGGTGCAATGAAAATTTAAAACAAAAAAGCAAATAAAAAGAAAAAAAGCAGCTTCAGAAAATCCACCAAGCCATTGGCCATGACTATCACGAAGGACTCCACCAATTGTCAAGAAAGTTACATCTATAAGATCACTATTGTCTAACAATGCAGAATTCAAACAATTAGCCTTTCTGTTATTGGCTCTGTATTAACTAGGTGTATTAATACTAAAACACCACTTAGAAAGAGTTTAAACACGAGTCATTTGAATTATAAATCTATTTTTATGTAAAAATTGTACCGAAAATTAAACTAGTAAGACAAGAGATTTGAGATTTAAAATATTCAAATAGTATGAGATCGTAATAAAAACGGCTAAATATTGAATAGAATTTAAAATTTTAAGATTGTTCTTACTGATTGAAAAATTTAAAGTTTAATTAAAAATTTAATTATAAAAGAGACTATTGAATGAAAATTAATTAATTAATTTTAGTTTATAAAAATTATTATCTTAAAAAAATTAACAAATTAATTAATAAATTAATCAATATTATAAGATACTGAAATAAATCAAACTAAAAATTGAAAACTGAATCGAAAATTGAACCCGTTGAGTTTTTTAATCAGTAATTATAACTTAATTAAAATATTTATTTAATACATCTGACATATGCCGGTTTTAATAATCTACTTTGAAAAATAAAATTCTCAATGGTAAGAACATATATCCTTATTTTTCTTTAAATAGAACCAACAAGAGTTAAGAAATCGATTAACAATGCCAAGAGAGAATGATGTTGAAAGTGAAAAATATTTTAAATTCTTTTATTTCTAAATAATTGATTGAATAATTTAAAAAATAGTATAATTTATAAATTATTATATTTAACATGTAATAAAAAATAAGATTGCTAGATGGTTAAATACGTTGTGTTGAAACATAAAGTGAGAGTTTGTCCCACATCGGAGAAAGAGAGGAAAGAAAACTAACATATAAGTCTAGTGAGCTACTCCACCTATTACCAATTGATTTTAGGATAGAATCTCACTTAAACTTATATGTGATTTAACTTTTCTTTTCGTGTGGACCTGTAAGTTCATTGTCAATTCTAACAGACATAAGTGTGAGCAGTGATCTACACATTGTGGGCTAAGCTCAGTAGCAGGTCCTCAAATCTTCCGGTTCGTTATTCTGTCTCTACTTTGTCTCGTTACATTTGAGGCATTCATTTATGTGATACTCATATCACATAAATAAACGACTCAGATATAACGAGACAGAGTAAAATCAGGAGAACGAGAACAGAAGATCACGTCCCTGTTAGCAGTTGGGTTGGTGATATATTTATGTGAGAGTGTAATGATTAGCATAGACCCCAAACAGGCTATGCAATGAATGTCTTAAGTAATTGCAGTGGACTCCTTGGGCTCGATTGGTTGAGCGGCCATTGCTGGAACCAGCTTCTGACGTTGGTGGTCCATTTCCTAATTAAACATAACTCAGCTTCAAAATACATTTTTATCTTACTAAAAAACGTTTTCAGAGCTTTCATGAAAGCCCAAAAGTGTGCACACTATCCCAAACAAAAAATAGTAGTTACTAATCAACTACTGCTCTTCGGCGAGGAGCATAGGTGGCAGCACTGCAGCCAAATGTAGGAAACAGAGACGGAGTGAAAGCGTGGGGCCTACTGCAGGCGGTTGACCAAGATGGCAGGCGTAATAGATTGTAGTGGGCCCCACCTCAGCTCGTTTGTTTTCCCGGAATTTCGCGGTGTTCACACATCTTCCGTCTTCCAAAGAATATTATCAGACTGTTTGTGTTGGATCAGACAATGTAACGCATTGTCCCTACTCGCCACGGTTCCTGTGATCTTTAAAACTTCAACTGCTGTTCAAGAGCACTCTTCCTGAACCATCCTAACTTAACGGAGATTGTTGTCCATTCTTGTAATAATGAAAGTCTTCGTGTAGAAGTATACCAAATTACTTTGTCCGAAGCTTTGGATTCTTGGTTGAATCGTGGAGATGCACTGTTGTGGTTTTGATGTTTTGTGGGCTCGGTTCATGATCATGATGCTTTTTTGGCATGAAAGGTAATTTCTTTTTGAGTGTCTTGTTGATCCCAGCTGGTTCTGTTTTCTTTTTTCTTTTTTTTTTGTCTTTCCTCTGAGTCCACGTTAGCTGTATGTTTAGGTGTCTTGCTGACTTGAGGACTTATCCTTCTCTTTCATTTACCACTGTAGCTTTGGTTGGGGTAGTAGTTTGTATCATGTATGAGTATGTGATTGGTAATTATGGTGGCCGGTGGGTTTATGTTGTGAAGCTGTTTGATGTTTGGATTTTTTTTTTTAAACATAATTGAAACCCTTTAATTCTCCAGTTTTCTTATTAGGTGTAAAAAGTTTGTTAAAGATCTAACTTTTTACAGGTTAAATGTGCCAATGTCTACTTTCCTTTGGCAGAAAGATGTACTGTAGTTACTGTCTCTAAAGTTGTCTGCTTTTAGAGAGTTGGATTTTGGTAGTGACCCGTGATCATTCTGAAAGTAATTTTAGCAGGGATGACATAACTGTTTAAGTCTATAACGAGGTTTTTATGTTGTATGTTTATTGATACCTTTTTTAGAAGAAGGTCAAATTTTATGACACATTATGAGACTTAAGAGCTGGATCAAAAAGTTGGGAACTAGACTTAGAGGAAGGCTTTGGAAAATGATGAAGTGCATTCGCTCAGCGGATCAGTTAAGAATTGATGAAATTGATGATTCATCCGAGTCCCTAGCAACTCGGGACTATTCTGCAAGTGGCTATTCGTCCCGAGCTGCTGAACCTGGTGGTAAGGTTGATAACAGTAATATTGAAGAAGCAGAGTCATCACTCCGGGAAAGTGGTTATCTCAATTATGAGGTCAGTCGCATTTCTTCCCTTATACATTATTTTCTCATTCCAGTTGGAAGTCAATGCTTCTTCCCATGTCACTCTTAAATGGTAATGGAATTGCTTCTATTTGACTCTGGTAGTTGTGTTTAGCGATTGCAGCTAATTGAGTGGTTAACTTCTTGAAGACAAAAGCCTAAATACTGTAGAATATGTTCTATCTTGATAGTGGATTGGACAATGGAACTGTAACAAAATTATGCTTTAACTGCTCTGTGTCTAAATTGATATCCTTTGTCTGTTGTAATCGATAGACTTGATGAAAGCCAAACTGTAGAGCACATTGTAATTCTTGTGGATGAGCTGATCGGTATGACTTTTAGTTTTCTTGCCAAGCTGCTCATTTAAAGAACAATATTCAGTAATTGTTTAGATGAAGAAGGCAAGAAGCTTGAAACTTATTGTGTACAAAGTCATGACTGAGTGAATTATTGCAGCTGTACTGCACCAGAACAACATAATCATATAGGGATGGAAGCACATGATTCAATCACATGAAAAGAGGCTGTTTTGTATAAATCTCCTTCCTAGTTGGCCATGAGAATGTTGAAAAGCAGCATGTT
Organism: Erythroxylum areolatum; assembly: GCA_024520975.1. Classification (NCBI taxonomy): domain Eukaryota; kingdom Viridiplantae; phylum Streptophyta; class Magnoliopsida; order Malpighiales; family Erythroxylaceae; genus Erythroxylum; species Erythroxylum areolatum. Next base: position 83,710,252 of record JANIJH010000225.1, on the reverse strand, counting down.
TTTAGCATCCTGTGGTAAGGGCCCTATTGTATGATCTCGTCACTGGACGATTAAGAGAGAAATCCACCTTCCTTCCCTTATTGGTGTTCTTCTCTTTTGAGGAAGAACTGATGTTGAATGAAGGTTAGCTAGCTCTTGGCAGAGCTAGCTGAATAAATTACAGCTAAAGTAACATGTTTTTTTAAAAATGATTTCCATCCCTTTATTCATCGATAATTCTGCTGTTAAATAGGGAGAAAAGGAAAATAACAATCTATCTAACTAGGACTCCTATTATAGTAGAACTCTATTAAGAAACAAAAACCAGAAGGGATCTTTCAAAAGCTAACTATCCTTATCCAAATACTATCCTAATCTAATCTTCTATTATTTCTCCTATCTAACTAAATTCTCTAGCCTTCTCCAGCTTACTAGCCGTTACCCAACTTCTTCCATTTCCTTTGATAAGTTCTACCCACAAAAGCATCCTTATCGTTACTCCCCTCCTCGACGTCGATCTTGCCCTCAAGCTCGAATTTGGGATAAGCTTGTGTAAATGCCTCTAACTCCTCCCAAGTAGCACCTTTAGCTGAAGAACCTGCCCATTGGATTAGTAACTCTTGACTTCGTCCCCTGTTCCACCGTGACTTCACCAACTGTTGTGGATGAGGCACAAATTTGCCATCCCGCACTGGTGGTAAGGAGGAAATGGAGGTGGGGGGATTACCTTTGAACTCTTTCAACAAAGAGATATGGAAGACATCATGAATACGACTTTCCGGAGGCAATTCCAATCGATAGGCGACAACACCTGTTTTCACCAAGATCTTGAAGGGTCCACAAACTTTAGGAGCAAGCTTGTTATACTTGCATTTTGCAGCACTCTGTTGGCGGTAGGGTTGGAGCTTAAGCCACACCCAAGTCCCCGGCTCAAATGACAATTCCCGTCGCTTAGTGTCATGATAATGCTTCATTCGCTGCTGTGCTTGCACTAAATGCAACCTGACTTCAGTCCAAAAGTCTCACTCCTTCAATGCTTGGTCGATTGCCTTGACTCTAGTGCTTCCTTCCACATAAGATAACAAGCTGGGTGGTTCCTTGCCGTAAACCACTTTAAATGGAGTCGTATGAAGTGAAGAATGGTAGGAAGTATTATAACATTACTCTGCCCATGGTAACCAATCCAACCAAGGTTTCGGTCTATCCCCTACGAAACACCTCAAATACATTACAATTGTTCTATTTACCACCTCAGTTTGCCCGTTAGTCGTGATAAGCAGAAGATAAGGCCAATTTGGTACCACACAGACGAAAAAGCTCCCTCCAAAATAAACTAGTAAAAACTGGATCACTATCTGATACAATAGATTCGGGAAAGACCATGTAGGCGGAAAATACTTTCAAAGAATACATGAGCCACATTAAGAGCAGAATAAGGATGAGTGAGAGGCACAAAATGAGCATATTTAGATAATTTATCCACGATTACAGGTAAGACAGATTTACCTCCCAATTTTGGAAGTCCATCTATGAAATCCATAGAAATATCCGTCTAGACACTCTTAGGGATCTATAGGGGCTGAAGTAGACTTGCTGGGTGAAGGTTCTCTCATTTATTTTGTTGACAAACTAAACATTTCTGCACAAATTCCTTCACGGCACCTTTCATCCCTTTCCAAAAAGAATCTCCCCTCACTCTTTCAAACAATCCATCTAACTAAGACTCCTACTATAGTAGAACTCTATTAAGAAGCAAAAATCAGAAAGGATCTTTCAAAAGCTAACTACCCTTATCTAAATACTATCCTAATCTAATTTTCTATTATTTCTCATGTCTAACTAAGTTCGCCAGCCTTCTACAACTTATCAACCGTTACCCAACTTCTTCCCTCTTCTTTGATAAGTTCTACCCACAAAAGCATCCTTATCATCCTGTTCCGTAAAATTTTCAATTTCAAAAGAATTGCTACTCTTTTGTGCATTCTGAGACATTGATTAGAAAGAATAACTGGAAATTTAGGCCAGATATTTGGTATGTTAATGAAATATTAATTTATCTGTTGGCAGCTATTACAGAAACATCCCCATTTAGATGACACATGCCAGGACATCATGGAGTTAGGAGTTCAGTTTTTTTTTTTCCCTTCTGCTAGCAATTTCTGGCATAGTGATACTTATCCAGGTTTAAATTCTCAGTGAGATATTGTGATAATCTTTTATACTGATAACTAGCGCATTATATTACCATATCCTTATGAGATCAAGTAACACTCACTGAGAAACTTGTTGAACCTAAGCATACGTTGGAAATAAAGCTCTATATTTGAAACAGTTAACACAAGATCAATAAGAATTAAAACCATGTTTTGTGCATGCCTACCTTGGATTGAAATGTTATAGCTGGTATAGGGATATTGTTTTTGAACTTTTGACTGCATGATCTTTGAGAATTTAATGCCATGTATCAAATATTACCTTCCAGGGAATGCATTTTCCTTACTATATATGAACTTCCACGATTTCCGTTAATTAGAAGAAATATTCCTGATGTTAAGGCATTTTCATTCTTCAAAATCTTAATTCTTTTCAGACTGATTTACACGTCATCTAGTTGGGAGTTTCTCCGTGGATCTCACACTATCTATTTGTGAAACTGATCTCTACATATTTTTGTGCCATTGGTAGTGTGATTGAATTGAAAAGTATTTATCTGAATCTTTCTTGCTAAAAGCCATTTTGTCCATAGGAAGCAAGAGCGTTGTTGGGGAGGCTTGAGTTTCAGAAAGGAAATGTAGAAGCTGCACTTCATGTGTTTGAAGGAATTGATGTAGCGGCTGTGATACCCAAGATTAAGATCTCCCTTGCTAGAAGATGTGAGCAAAATCGACGTCATTCTCAAAGTGATGCTGCCCCACCCATGTCTATTCATGCTGTTAGTTTACTCCTTGAAGCTATTTTTCTCAAAGTGAAGTCTCTGCAGGGTCTTGGAAGGTTTGGAGGTACAATTTTCATCTTTTCAATTTTCTAATTGTCATTAGAAGTAGTTCATTATGACGGCTAAGTCTTGTGCAGGTGAGTGTAAATGCAAAGGTTAATCATTAAATAGGCAGATTTCTCTTTGTATTCACTTGGCATCAGGTACACTCTTCCTGGACGTTCATGTCACAGAACTTCGTGGAATGCAGCAATAAATAAGAAACTGAACATTATTATGTAATGTTACAATAAAATTTTTGCAAAGTTCAATCTTCTATAGTTGACAAACATTAGTTGAATTATGCAAGTATGCATCTCATTGACAAATCTCCTTACTGCTTCTCAGACTTGAACATTTGTTTTACTAGTCATATTCTATTTCAACTTCGTGGAAGGCTATCATTGCGCTGCATGATGACCTTGTTCCCTGTCCTTCCCCACCTCAATTCCTTCTCTCTCTGTTGTATTTGGAAATGCATGGAATGTTTATGTACATTTGGCATGAATGCTTTCCTACACAGATGAATTAGATTAGGAGAAATGAAAACTATTTCACAAGGAACTATAAACTTTGTTGCTGCTATGACCAAGCTAAATTTTCTTCCCCAACTGTTTCTGCAGAAGCTGCTCAATCGTGCAAAGTGATTCTAGACACCGTGGAGTCTGCGTTACCAGAAGGCCTTCCTCAGAATATTTTAGCCGATTGTAAATTGGAGGAAATTTTGAACAAAACTGTTGAATTGCTTCCAGAATTGTGGAAACTTGCTGGTGCTCCTCAAGAAACCATCTTGTCATACCGGCGAGCCCTCCTCTATCAATGGAATTTGGATGTGGAAACCACCTCTAAGATTGAAAAGGAATTTGCAGTTTTTCTTTTGTATAGTGGTACAGATGCAAGCCCTCCAAATCTCCGTTCACAGATGGAAGAGTCTTTTATTCCAAGAAACAACATAGAAGAGGCCGTTCTTCTGTTACTGATTTTACTAGAGAAGATTTTGTTCAAGAGAATTAGATGGGATTCAACAGTCATAGATCACCTATCTTTTGCCTTGGCCATTGCGGGAGAACTAAAGGCATTAGCCCATCAGGTGGAAAAATTGCTTCCAGGGATCATGGAGAGAAAAGAAAGATATAGCACTCTAGCTCTTTGCTACCATGGAAGTGGTGAGGATATTGTTGCCTTGAATCTTTTGAGGAACTTATTTAATAACAGAGAGAATCAAGCATGCACAGTTGAATTGTTACAGGCTTCAAAGATTTGTACACAAAATATTAAATTTGTTGACGAGGGCATTGACTATACCATCAGAGTGCTTTCGAAATTTCATGGAAAATGTGACCAGATGGCTAGTGTTGCAAATTACTTTCTCGGCATTTTGCTGTCAGCTCAGTCTAGATTAGTTGCTTCTGATTCTGAGAGAGTTTCAAAGCAGGCTGAAGCATTAGGAGCACTTGAGTCTGCTGTGAGAATGATGAAAGAATCAGATCCACTTATCATGTTCCATTTAAGTCTAGAAAATGCTGATCAGAGGAAGTTGGATAGCGCACTTTATTATGCGAAGAGGCTATTGAATCTGGAGGCTGGGTCTAGTGTCAGAAGTTATATCCTTTTGGCTCGAATATTGTCAGCTCAAAAACAATATGTTGATGCAGAAACAATAGTAAATGCTGCTTTAGATCAGACTGGGAAGTGGGAACAAGGAGAACTATTGCGGACCAAGGCTAAACTACAAATTGCACAGGGGAAGTTGAAGAATGCCATAGAGACCTATACCCATCTTCTTGCAGTTGCCCAAGTCCGAAATAAAAGCTTAGTTTCTGGGAAAAAGACGTCTAAGGTATATTTCTTTCAATTTAATTATGAAAGCTTATCTTGGCAATACAGAAGTGTTTATAATCAATTCTGGCCATATTCTGTTTTAAAACTTCTTAGGTTTTTTTTTTCCAATGTTATTACGTATGCAATACCTTTTAACAAGTGAATAGGCTTCTAAGGTGATCATGTTGAAAAAAGCTAAGTAAATCATGTTGAAAAAAGCTAAGTGAATTGAATATTGTGTTGGTAAATCTTTGTTTTGCATGCATTTTGGAGATTTAAAAGATTATTTATGGTAATCAATTTTGGATCAGCACTAGGAAAGATCAAACATCTTTTTTCTTATAAGCTAAGAGTTCGTTTTATTTTCATTTGGTATATTGAGATCTTGAACCTTAAAATATCCAAAATGCTTTTGTTGATTCTTGAGAAAGTTCGTCATAAAACCTACATAACATAAAAATTCAGCACTTTCCTCTCCTCTCACTAAGAAAATCAGGAAACAGGAAACTGAAGGAAAGAAATGGAGATCAAACTGAACTCTTTGACTTTCTAACTGCACGCTGACTGCTTAGGTATGGCAAGAAGATGATTTCATTTTGTGCCTAAATTTGCAGAGTAGAGTAAATGATGACAGAAGTTTGGAAATGGAAACATGGCATGATCTAGCTAATGTGTATACAAGTTCGTCACAGTGGAGGGATGCTGATATCTGTCTTTCTAAATCCGAAGCCATCAGACCTCATTCAGCCTCACGATGGCACTCCACAGGTAAAAAAAGAAGAAGAGGAAATTACGACATTCATCGGTGAACCATGTATATGCATATAGTAACAAGTGTGTCAGCAACTTTGGTTTTCAGTAGCTAGTTTTATAGATTTTGTGAAGCAGATGGAAAGCTCTCTCTCATTTTCTTTTTCAGGTTTACTATATGAAGCAAGAGGGCTGCATCAAGAAGCTTTAGGAGCATTCAGGGCTGCATTGGATATTGAACCTACTCATGTTCCAAGCTTAATATCCACTGCTTGTGTCCTCAGGCTCCTTGGTGGTGCTTCAGTCCCAAGTATCAGAAGCTTTCTTACTGATGCTCTTCGACTGGATAAAACAAACCATTTGGCATGGTACCATCTGGGGTTACTGTATAACTCCGATGATAGTGTATCTGCACCAGAGGCAGCTGAATGCTTCGAGGCTGCAGCTTTTCTTGAAGAATCTGCACCTGTTGAACCCTTTCGGTGAACAGCTCTCTAGGTGTTCATTTTGATGGTTACTCTACCTAATAGGAAACATACTGTGACTAGATAATTAGGAGACAAGTGAAAGTGCCAAAAGCGAGAATCCAGAATATGATATCCATTAGAAGTTTGTTAATTCGATCTTCAAGAACAGTTTCATTTTGTATGGTAACTAAAACATGCGCTTAATCTGAGAGGGGAAGTGATGAATGGAAAAAAAGAGAGAGTATACTTTCACGTTTAGTATTTGATTGGATGTAGTAACAATGAGCATCCTTTTCGATATGTTGCACGTATTTATTGTCACCATATTATAATTCGATTAAGTGCACTTTGTGCATCTGTAGGTAATATTCTGCGTGTCAATATATTACTTACTATTATAAGGAATATATACTTAGATTTAATTGCCTTTTACTCAAATTTTCAGCAAAATTATTAATAGCTAACTTTAAATCCCTTTTTTCCACTTAAATAATCACTGGTTTTAACTCTTATGAATTTGAATATATTAGAGTTTTTCATACGAGTAGAGTGTAGAGTCTACTAATAAGAATTGAACTTGAGTTAATAATTGTTAAAATAACTAGAACTATTTATTTAGATAGTTGATTCTTATCACTTATAAACTTTTTAACATTTTCATGTTCAGTCAATCTGGGATACTCTAACATTCTCTTTCAAGTATAATCCATTTGTCATTTGAAATAAATGAAGTGGTAACCAGACTGGGCCATTAGGGTTAGACATCCAGGCAAACAATCGGTAAATTAATAATCTAGACTAAATCTGCTATGATATCATATTAAAATTTAATTTTAATATAGGCAGAGTGTAAAATCCACCAATAAGAATTGAATCTGGATTAATTATTGTCAAAATTATTAATAGCTAACTTTAAATCCTTTTTTTCACTTAAATAATCACTAGTTTTAACTCTTATAAATTTGAGTATATTAGAATTTTTAATATGGATAAAATATAGAGTTCACTAATAAGAATTGAACTTGAGTTAAACATCGTCAAATTTACCACTTATAAACTTTTTGACATTTTCATGTCTAGTCAATGTGGGATATTCTAACGCTCTCCTTCAAGTGTAATTAGGACTGAACATCCAGTTGTCATTTGAAATAAATACAGTGGTAACCAGATTAGGCCACTAGGATTAGATATCTAAGCGAATAACCGGTAAATTAATAATCCAGATCAAATCTGTTCCGATATTATATTAGAATTTTTAATATGAGTAGAGTGTAATGTTCACCAATAAGAATTAAATTTGAGTTAACCATTGTCAAAATGACTAGAACTAGCTATTTGGATAATTAACCCTTATCACTTATAATTTTTTTAATATTTTCACGTTCAGTCAATATAAGATACTCTAAGAAGTTTCGAATATAACTACTCAAATTCACCTTAGCAACTCACGTAATAAAATAAATATTTGAAAATTTTGGAGCCTCACTCACAAGCTTGTTCAGTTCTATTTATTACTTTTAGTTTTGAAGATTCTTATTTCCTTTTGTATCGAATCACGTGAATAATCTCCGATAGTTTTGTCCGTTAAGTGAAAAGAAAAAGTTAATCAAATATGGTTGATGTCAGTGGTTTAACATTTTCATCCCTTAATTAAAAGTTTTAAGTTCGAGTTTTGAAAATGAAAACATTTGTTTGGTCAGCACTTTATTTCTTACGACCTGACCTGATGTGAGCGGTGATTAATTTATGTGTGAATGATTTAAAAATACCTTCCAATAATTAGAACTCTTCTTAAACATCCCGCGAGGTAATAAAAAAACAAGAAAAAGTTGTGCTGGATCACTATTTTGTACCTTATAACGGTCAAATCACAAATGAGTATTTAAGAATGTGTAGGTTCTTGAGGAAAGCTTAAAACCTAAACACTTGTGAATTTTGCTAGTTTTGTGAGGTCATCCTTAACTAAGAAGAAGATGGTAAACTTTCGCATATAGACGGTGCTCTTAAGAGTAATAGTCAAAAAATGAAATCCGGATTAATCTTATAAATTTTGAATGTTAAAGTTTTTGATTTTATTTTTAACTTTTCAGTTTTATTTATTTTAATAACTTTTGTTGTTAAAGTTTGATCAAGTTTATTAATTAATTAGTAAATTTTTATAAGTTAATAAATTTTGTAAACCAAAATAAATCAATTAATTTTTATTTAATAAATTCTTTTTCAATCAAATTTTAAATTTTTCGATGGGTGACTACAATCACTTTCAATCATATTTTAAATTTTTTAATTTTATTAAATATTTATTCAGTTTTATAACAGAACTTTTTAAACCTTAAATCTCTTCTTTTATCGGTTTAACTTCCAGTTCAATTTTGAAAATGTTACTTAGAAGTGTTTTTAATCATATTAATAGCCATTCATAACCCAGTGCCAAACCAAGAATAGAATTCACATTTATGTATTTAAATCAATTTGAACTCTCTTGTATTAATATAAGTTATATTATTAGACATAGAAGTGAATTAAGTGAAGATATCGTGAGAAGTTAGATTCTAATTTCTAATCCACGAAACTTTGGACTAGTCAAGGGTAATTTATTATTTGTTTACTTGCAAACAAGTCCATTTACTTAAATTAGAATTTCTTATCTTGGAATTGACAAGTTTACCACCAATTTAGGTAAACGTCCACTTCAAGGGTCGTACTCAGTTTAGCTAATTTCTAAATTCATCTAGAAGTCATATCTTTTTTTGGAACACATAATTACAAGTTATTAAAATAAAATTTAATGTTTAAATTTCTAATTACGTACTGGAGTACCTCTAAACTTCTAACTAGTCGAACGGAGAAGGATAAACAATCAAGAGGACGTTAAGTTTTTTTTTTTTTACATTATAGAAACGGGACGTAAGCTCAGCAAGAAAATTACAGGACAGTACTACAGGGTAAAGCAACCCCAACAACATCGGCAAATAGAAGCGAAGACATCCCCTAAATAACATTTATAAACCAGTGTACTCCGACGGACAAACAAGTGCTATAGTTGACAATTCACTCTGTACAACGATTATCTTCCTGAAAGATACGACTTACACGTATTACTCAGTATCTGAATAGCAACTCTTCGATGGTTGGAATCAGCATATTAACTACTAGGTGGTGGTGGCCAGTGAGACTAGCCACAACCAGCGCAGAATCAATCGTCAGTTATGTTAAGTCTATAGTGTGATCAATCATCCACTTGAGCTGCGTAAATTGACCGTGTCTAACTGTTGAAAAGAAGGGCATGCGTATTCACGTGAGTGTGTTTGACTTGGGAAGTGGTTTTTGTCTGATAGTCATAGTGCTCAAAATTTCCTATCATGTCTCTGTTTCGTTGATTATTACTCTGAGAAAGTTCTTTGGTGTATTCGGTTAACTAGTCCCGATCTTACTTTTCAACAACATTAAAAAAAGAAAACTATTCCCGATCTTGTTCATTAAGCCTCTTAACCAAACTATATGTTTGTCCAGTCCTAGGTTAACATCGTTGTGATGACATACATTACAACGTAATGATGTCATAAGAATTATAGTAAAAAGCACTTTGAAATTTTATGAATTTAGTTGTTTGGAAAAATAAAATTAGACATATTCATATTGCATCAAATACTCCTATAGCCGACTCCGAGCAACCATGGTTTGATTATCCTTTTATCCTTTTTAGTAAAGAGGACGGAACAAAATTATATATTTATCAATATGAATAAATTTTAATTATTTAATTCAATAATTTTTGTGACAAATCCTTAAAACAAGTAAAGAATGTTAAAATGATACATAAATGTATGACAAATTTCTTCTTACAAGGTACTTTTTAGGGTAAAATTATACTCAAATTTATCATGATATTAGAGCTTAAATTTGTCTTAATAGTTTGAGGCAATACCTGATTTATTATAATCGTTTATCTAATATATTCATCAAATGTCTAATCATGTTCTAAGATAAGAGAAATGTGTTAAAAATCTCACATTAAACAAATAAAAAATATTAAAATAATTTATAAATATACGATAAACCTCTCTTTACACAAGATGTCTTTTATGGTAAAGTTAGTCTCAAATTTTTGAGTGTTAATCTAACATTTTAATCATAATTGGGTCGCTGTTTGTTTTAAAGTTGGTATCTTATGCAAAACTGGTTTCAATTTGTTGAACAGGCAAAGCTATTCGACCTACCTATATAACAATCATTAAAACCAATACTCATACGATCGTATCTCCTCAAAATAGCCACTTATATACACTCAACTTTGGAATCTCTGTCTTTCATTTCTCAACCACCGCGTAGAGCCGAATTGGCAAGAAGATAATTTATTTAAAAAAAAAAAGCATTGACACACAAATCAAGATTTTCTTGATAGGGTATAAAACAAGTACTTAAAATGTAGTTTATGTAACAAAACATTCGTAAAATTAGTTGACAGATCCGGGAAATTATAGAAAGTTTTTT
>JANIJH010000225.1:83659072-83680174 GCA_024520975.1 Erythroxylum areolatum | reverse complement strand
CATAACTTAATTGACCACTTCAGATTTTCTACCCATATGATTTTGGGTCAACTTTGCATAATTAATCTGATAGGGTAAAACTTCCTTCTGGAAAGTTGTTCTCCAATGTCTTAAATTTCTAATGACTCCAATATCATCCAATTTGATTCAGTATTCAATGAGATATGCATCAAATACTACAGACTATACACATTTGAACTTTTAGCTAGTACATGATCATACCATCTAATTGCACAACTCATATTTTTCAGCTCAGATATCCAAAAATTACAAACTGTATACAATTTAAAGCTAAGAGAATAAGCTACAAATTTGGTGAAGACAACTCAGCCTAATTCTGCCTACATCAATACAGTTTATTCAATAACCACAGGATTTGATTTCTGTCCCTGACAGTGCTTCAGCTTAAGCTATAACTAAATTACATGCCAATTTTGAAAATCTTAGAGACACAATTAAAATTCAACCTCTTCACAAAAGTTGTAGAAATATGTCTCTAGTTTAATATGAATCAAAAATAAACTCATTTAGAAATCTACAGCTCAAGTTATAATTTGAAAACCGAAGCATGATCATGAAAATTTCCAGTTCATAACATTTCAGTAGACTTCCACACTTTCATCCTATCAATCACTTTCAAATCAATTCAGATAACTCTAAATTTTTATGGAGAGAAAGAAAAATGTCTTAGGAATCCATTAGTCTAAGTTTCAAGTCATTTGGAGTTCAGATGCAGAATTTATAGGCAAAAAAACTGAAGGTTGTTCAATGAAAAACTCTAGTTTTTAACCCATACATGCATCTACCACATTTTTCTCTCTTTAGCACGCAAATCTTCATCTTCTTCACCAAATCCAATTTTTTTCCTCATTCCTTTTTCAACTTAATCACTTCTAAATTGTGTATTATGCTTGTATATACTCACTGAAACTTCCAAATGATTCAGAAACAATCCTAAACCTCAAACATCACAAATTCAAGCCCTCATTTTCACTTTCTCAGACTACCCTAATTTTCCCACTCTCATACTATCGTCAGATGCATAACTTTTTTTTCTAATTCTTATACTATCATCAGATGCACAACTATTTAAGTTTTTTAACACATTTCACTTCATTAATTCCTATAATAGTTCAAAAGCATCCATAACCAATCAAAATATAGGATTTCATACTAACACCAAAAACAAAGCATATTCCGTGAAACACCGACTTCCAGCACTCTCATCTTTTTTATTTGACTTACCCATTTACAGCAAAAACCTCATTTCAACATAACTTTGCATTTACATACATTTGCCCTTAACACTGCATCATTTAAACTTGTCCCTTAAATCCAAACTCATTCAACTCATCTCTGTTAACACTTCATACATGAATAGTGCATCACCGTAACCACCATTCTAAAACCCATGCATGCATGTATATTTCTACACCATAAAATATCATCAAGTTACTTACTTGTTTCAGCTTTTATTTCCAGCAATGAAAATAAATCCAAGGTACTGAGAACATAATAGTTTGTTACTCGATGAAGAAGAAGAACAGTGAAGAACATAAGTTACAAAGACAAATTCCTAACACAAAATATCAGACTACGTGTATATCATGCATGTCATTCACGTGTCTTCATACTTTCAAGCCATCTGTCACAACTAATTCACCATTTGCTATCTGCCCATTAATGTCATGTGTCACTATATAATTGGTCCAAAATATCCCAAATTTTTTTGAAAATTTCTAAAATTCACCAAAACTTTTGAAACAATAATATGACTCTCCAAATAAATTTTTAGCTCAAAAATAATTCACCAAAAATGTCAAAATATCCAAAATATACCAAAATTTTTTTAAAATTTCTAAAATTCACCAAAAATTTTGAAATAATAATAACACCATCCAAATAAATTTTTAACGTAAATAATCCATAAATCGCCTTTTTAATTGCATTTATAAAAGAAAAATGTCATGAATGCTTGTACAATTATTGTATGTGTCCAAAATGCTTATGCACAAATAAGCAAATATTCACATATGCAAAGCATAAAATGTGCTGAATTTTCTTAATATCCTAACCCCTAATATGGGGTGTTACACCAGAGCTACCCACCTCTGTGACTGGTCTGGTTTCCAAGGTTTCTGCTCTCCTTGGGGCTTGCATTTGGAACCCCTCTTGCCTTGTTAATTAGGAACAGTCTTTGATCAAGTGTCCCTTCTCTTCGCATCGGAAACATGCTCCAAGTAGCTTAAAGCATTCTCCCTTGTGAAGCTTCCCACAATGCTCACATTGAGGGTTTGTGTATTTGCTCCTCCCCGTCCTTCCAGTGCCTCCTACACGCGAAGCTTGCCCAGAGACTACTCTTGCCTGCTTGTTCTTGATAGGACCACTGCTTCCCACAACACTGCTTCCCACTTCACTCTGAGTATGGTAACTCCTTGTACTCCTTTCATGCCTTGGAGTACTCATCACCTTTTTAGTAGACTGCTCCCTGTTCTTTCTCTTCCTGCACACTTCATTTCTGATATTTTCCAGCTTCTTAGCCTGTAGTGCAGCATCTACCAATTGTTGATAGTCACAGAAATTATGGATCAGGACTTTCTCCTTGATCCCCAAATGCAGTCCTCCCTCAAACTTATGACACTTATCTTCCTCACTAGCAACAATATTGGCCGCATACCGTGACAGCTGGGTGAACCTCAGTTCATATTCACTCATACTCACATCTCTTTGTGTGAGATTCAGAAACTCCCTGACCTTCTCTTGGATATAGACCCTCAAGAAGTATTTCCTTTTGAAAGCTTGTAGAAAGTCTCTCCATGTCAGCTCTGGAGGCACATCCTGACTGAGCACTGACTCCCACCAATGAAGTGCATCCCCCTGTAGTAAGCTCACTGTATAATTCAGTTTCTCCTCATCTGAGCACTTCATCTGAATCAGGCCCTCTCAATCCTCTCAACTATGCTTCGGCCTCTTCTGGATTTGTAGTTCCACTGAAATCCACAGCCCCATACTTGCAGAGCTTATCATACTGCCCACTTCTTTCCACCGGAGCTTGCATCAGAACCTGAGACCCTTGGCCCATGGCGTACGTGAAAGCCTAAGCAAAGGCTTGGAAGAACTGCGGATCCATGGGGTTTGTTTGAGGCATAGAAGGAGGCGGTGGAGGCACCTCATGCTGCGCACTAGGTACCTCAGAATCAGGAGCAGGGTGTGTCCCAACATCTTGCGGGACATAAGATTCATCCGTACTCCCTTGGCGAGAGCCAAATTAAGTTAGAGCTCCTCGAGTTCTTCTTCGGGGCGGCATTTTTCACTCCTTCAATAAAAAACTATTGAAAATCTTTAGTGTATACAAAACAAATTTCAAAGTATGTAAAACAATTCAAATCGTATAAAACAATTTCAAATCATGAGAAACTGATTAAAACTTTCATGTCTTAAGCTACCCATTTCATACTTAGGATACTCCAAAACCTATTCCCAAACTTGGACCCAAACTTAGTCGCTCTGATACTAAAATATATTGGACCCCATTTTCGGAGCCTAACAACTAGAGTCATAAACCTTGTGCTTATCACCCTGCAGGGTTGTTTGCCATCATTCCACACGGTTGGTGTGCCCACACCAGTCAATCACCCAAAATACAACTAGACTTCTTCAAAGAAATGGTAGCTCTAAGTCTCTAGTTTGTTTTGAAGCAAGAATCTTCTCAAGCGGAGTTTTACAGCTTCATACCTCAATCATGCTTTCCCAACGAACCTCTCACTTACTCTAATGCAAACTTTCTCAAAACAACTCCAAAAGATACAAATTTTCATGGAGAGACAATGAAAGATGTTAGGAATCCTTTGCTTCAAGAATCACTTCATTTGGAGGTCAGATGAGGAAGTTATACCCGAAAGAATCGAATATGTTTATACCATCAATCATTTTGTACCTATCTTGGCGCAAATGCCATAACTTTTGCGACAGAGGTCGGATTGATTTCATGTTTAGACAGTTTGAAAGAAGACTTCAAGATCTACAACTTTTATAAGGACTGAAAGTGAGATTTAGTCTCTAAAAGGATCAAAAATGGAATAGAAGATGACAATACAAACTAAGACAATGTAGAAAGTCAAACTAAGACGGTCAAACTAAGACGAAGCAATCTAAGACGAAGCAGAAGTCAATCTAAGAAGGTCAAACTAAGACGAAGCAAACTAAGACGAAGAAGAAGTTAAACTAAGACGGTCAAACTAAGACAAAGCAAACTAAGACGATGTAGAAGTCAAACTAAGACGAAGCAAAAGTCAAACTAAGACGAAGCAAACTAAGACGAAGCAAAACTAAGACGAAGCAGAAGCCAAACTAAGACGAAGCAAAAGTCAAACTAAGATGAAGCAAAAGTCAAACTAAGATGAAGCAAAAGTCAAGCAAAGACGAAGCAAAAGTCAAGCTAAGGCGATGCAGAGGTCAAACTAAGACGAAGCAAAAGTCAAACTAAGACTATTCTAAATCACTTTCTACACTCTCCAGAGCATCTCCCCTCATATGGACCATAACTTTCGACGTAGATGTCCAAAAATTTAGTGCTATATACTATTGGAAAGATAAAAGAAAGACCTACAACTTTTTAGGGATAACTTAACCTAAATCAGCCCCAATCAACCCAGAAATTTCCCTGAATCCAGTATACAAATTTTCCCCTCATGCAACCTTGAGAATCATGGACGAAAACAAAATCATAAACCATTAGTATCAAAAGATCGTAGTTTTTTTTACAAAGCTTTAGTGGGCATTTCAAGCCCCAATACATCAATGTTTCAAAAAATATAAAAGATATATGAACAATAGATTGCTCAAAATGCAACTAAATCCTTGGTTTATAAGATTTGCCTAAAATTCAACAACATTTCAAAAGTGAAGTGATGCTTTGGCCCTTGACTACTCAATCTCTTGCTCATCACCTGCTTATGGAAAGGAAAGTAGGGGTGAGCTTAAAGCTCGTGGGTAATAATTTTATAATTTGCAACAAGCAAGGACATTTTAAAAACATTTTCAATGCAGAATTTCATGCGTTTGCAAATCATGAATGCATTACTCTTACCAACTTGCCATGAACACATAAACACATCAAATGGTTTGGGTAAGTCTAAAACATGACGCACTACACATTTCCAATGAAATGGTCCTGTGTAGTCGTGAATTCTTGAGAGAGTCCTTGAGAGAACTCTATGCCACTAGCGGGCAGGCAGGAGAAGCCTATACTTAGGTCAACGTGCACGTGACGGTTCTTGAGGGACTACCACAAACCCACTTAACACATAGATTTCAAAATCTTATAAGCTTGATGCCCAAAAAGGCACATTCTCTTGAAAACCTGCTTTTTATATGCTTGTTATATCTTAAAAACTATTTCCAAAAGTATGGTTTCATAATCATGCGTCATTTCAAAGAATCATTTTAAAAATAACTTTCCATAAATCATCACACAAATCATGTATAAGCATGTAGGACAATCTTGCAACACTTAACAACATTAAATGTACATGAATGAGGTTGTTGCAAAATTAATTACTATCATTTATTGACAGAAAACTTTTATTAGCTTATCATCTAACTATAAAAGTGAAACCCACCTTGAAGTCCTTAACTATGGCTTGTTTAAATATGTCTCTCCTCTTGCTCCTCTTGTCCTTCTTGACTTTCTTCAACATTGACAAAAATCCCAAATCAAAGGATTTCAAATTGGAAAACCCAAATAACCAAATACATGAAATTGATCCTAGAATACTTATACTCATACCTTTCCTAAGCTATTTGAACCAAAAACCTTTCAAAACTCCAAAGGATTAAAAACAACTTACCTTAAATCTTCACCAAACAATGATTTTCTTGGCTCTTATGGAAGCTTTAATCTTCCTCTTTCTTTTTCTCTTCTTGATCACTCTCAAAATTTGAAGGTTAAGAAAAATCAAAACCTAGCTTGCTTTTCTTTCTTTCTCTAAACTCACGAAACTCTCTCCCTTCTTTCTTCAATTTCGTTTTTCTCTCTCTTCCAAAAGCAAGACCCCCCATTTTCTTCTCTTTTACACCATTAATGATTGCATAAAGTCCCTTTTGCCCTTACTTTAATGCCTTATGGTTTTTAAACTTAAGTGACTTGCCAAAATTGGCCTTACACTCTCCCACTACTTTAATAGTTCAAAGCCCTTAGCCCATGTCATATTATCTTACCCACATTAACTTGCTAATTACTTCCAACATGACTAATCTAGCAAGACCCCAAAATTAATCTATCATGCTTATAATAAAAAAATTCTGGGGCCAACAATTTTAGGATCTTTTGAGGATTTTATGTTGTTAGTTCCTAATCCCTTATAAAAGTAGTTAAAGTACAAAATTTATATACCAAAGCTTGAACTACATTTGCAGGAGATTAGGAACTAACAACATAAAATCCTCAAAAGATCCTAAAATAATTGATCAACTTAACATTTAAAATCCTAACTAATCTGACTAAATCAACAACTTCAAACTCATCACATGTTTAACACTCCTCCTTGACTTTGATACTGCAAACTCCAAATTTCTTTTTTTTTTCTTTTTCGTTTATGCTTCCAGCTGTTAGGCTTCTTATGAACTTTTCCATCTATCATTTTCAAGCAGCCAAATCTTCCTTTGTCCTCCGCAATGAAGGAGTGATCCACCTTGTTGGCCTTTCTTATTGATGTTTTTAAACTTGAAGAACTCATTTTGTTTTGAAAGAACTCATTTTGTTTTCATCATATATAGAGATCTTTGTCTTAATTATATCTTCCTCAACATCACTAGCGTGGTTCTCTTTTGTAAAATCCAATGCAAATCTTTTATTTTGCATTTTGATATTGAGCACTTCTTTGTCCATTGCATCCTTAATCATGTAACAGTTGTTTTCAAACAATACCTTAAAGTCTTTATCGAGTAACTGACAAACACTCAACAAATTTTTGTTTATTGTAGGAACATATAAGATATCAAAAATTAACATCAAACCTGAATGTCTTTAATTTCTATATTCCCCTTTCCTTTTTCTTTAATGTAGTCTCCATTTCCAAATTGGACTTTGGACATAAAACTTGTATCAATTTCTCTGGACATCCTTTTATCAAAGGTCATGTGATTTGTATAACCACTATTAATAAGCCAGCTTTTATTTGAATTGTAGTTAGTTAGGCATGATGCTGCAAATAACTCCTCCTCCTCAAGTTGATCATTTACAGCTTGCTTGGATTCTCCCATATGTTGTTGCGCTTTAAATATCCTTTTAACATGTCCTAGTTGTCCACACTTGTTGCATCTTACATATGGCCTCCTTCAGCACTTGTATTCTGGATGATTTGTTTTCTTGCAATACAAACATAGTGGAAAACTCTAAGCATTGTTGTATGACTTTACTGGAAAAGAGCCTTCCAAGGTTCCTTTTTGCTTCATAAGTCTCCTTTGTTCTTGTGCCTATAATGCACTTAACAATTATGTCAAACTAATTTTTGCCAAATCCTTTGAGTTTTCGAGTGATAAAATTGTAGCCTCAAATCTTTCTGGGACAGTTACTATAATTTTTTTGAACTATTCTAGAATCATCAAAATTAGAACTAAGAAATCTTACGTTATTGGCTTGTTAGAGTAATCTCTGATTGTTTATGACTCGTTCATTTTTTGTGTCTCAAATTCTCTGATCAAGTTGAGCACTTGCATTCTTTTGATTCTTTCGTTCCCTGCATATTCCTCTTTTAAGAAATCCCAAATTTCTTTGCTTATCTTAAGCGTCATGATTATGGAAAAAATTGTTGATGTGACTGTTGAAAACAGGCAAGTTTGTGCTTTGGACTTCCTCTGTTTCTTTTCTTTTTAGATTTTGATTTGAGCCACTGTTGGATTTGCAGGCAAGTCCAAAATGTCGTAGTCTTCATCTACAGCTTCCCACAAGTCGTTCGCTTCAAGGAAGGCCTCCATTCAAACAACCCAACTTAGATAATTTCTACCATCAAACACTAGCAGAGTAATGGTAGTGAACGATGATTCTAAATCCATTAATGTGTGGTTTTTGATTTATGGTGTGGGAAGGCGTAGAATGAGTTATGAGTTATAGATTTGTAGGTTTAGAGATCCCTTAAAATCAAGACAGCTCTGATACCAATTTGTAGGTCTTTAGGAAGAGTCAAGAGAGAGAGCTGGCTGGAATTATATACATTATTTCTCAGCAAAGCACGAAATTTATACACCAAAGCTTGAACTACTTTTGCATGGGATTAGGAACTAACAGTATAAAATCCTCCAAAGATCCTAAAATAACTTAACAACTTAACATTAAAAATCCTAACTAATCTTGACTCTTCCTAAAAACCTAAAAATTGGTATTAGAGCAACTTAACATTAAAAATCCTAACTAATCTGACTAAGTCAGCAGCTTCAAAGTTATCACATGTTTAACAAAGCTCTGTAAAAATTTTGATTGAGTTGCATAAACTGTTTAGGTTCACAGGAAATAATTTTGGTGCTTTGCTTGTTTTCTTGCAGTAGTCAATGGCTCAACTTAATTACACTTCAAAGATGCCAGTTATATCTGGACTTGATAGTCCATGTAATACAAAGAATGATGACAGAAGAAAATTATTTACAACAACTATAAGAGCAACAACAAAAACTTTTCAGTCCAATGTCTACTCTTCAAGTCTTTTGCCTCTTTCAGTTCCTTTTGGCTAAATGGAATGTTTTCTTCAGAAATTGATTTGCTACTGTATCATTCCTGTGGCATAGCACCCTTAAAATTGTATTCGGGTCCGCTCTATTCCACCTTCCTGTTGTTGGTGGCATTGGCAACTTTTGCCCTGAACTCACGTTCCCTATACCGCTACTTTCACAAGTCACAATGCTGAAATCTTCCATTAATTGCTCTGTACATTCTCCCATCAAGTCTATTACTCCTTCAACTATGTCTGCCTCCTTCTCCACAACTTCCTCATTCATCAATCCTTCACCACATGTACAAAAGATGTGCTTCAAGCTCTCAAAGTCTTCTTTTATCATTTGCGCATCAGACCGACAAAACACCCTTGAGTAACCACCAGCAAGCAAAACCATGAGGAAAACCTCAAAAGAGGCTTTTATCACTTCTTTCATTGCTAATGGTTGTGCTCTGTCTGTGAGAATTGCAGTCATAAGAGTAAGATTTTGCTTAATAGTTCGCAATGCAGGCTTAATCCTAGAACTTGTTACTTCGCCAACATAGAGACTTTCATAGAAGACTGAACTTGAGTCAAGGAAGATCAAGCGGTGAGCAGCAACTTCTGATACATGTTGACAAGCAGAATGGATGGATGTATAAGCTAGCTCAAAGTAGGAAGAGGAGTTAGTTTTGCGCCTGTGGGTGGTGTTGTGTCGTGGACGAGGTGAAAGACTGGATCTTGGGCCAAGGGCAAGCGTCTTGTCTAGAGAATGGAGGTGAGACAAAATATAGTGCAATGTATTGAGTCTGATGTATAGACGTTGAGTTCCCCGACTTGTTGATGGTCGAGGATGGTGTCCTTCAGTTACTACGTGATGGTGCAAGTGCTCGGCGCTGACGGAGCATGGAGTAGCTTTCTTCCACAGTTTGAAGAACTTCGAATCACGATTGCATCTGGTTAATGGAGGCAGTGTGGGGAGATAACTTTGCTTTGATCCTGGGGAGACCATAAAGTGAATTAAAGTAATCAATTGGAGCAAGAGGAGAAAATTATGTGAATGGTTTTCAAAGTTTGCATATCTAAAGCAGATGAAAATTGTAATGAAGAAGCTAGTATGCCTTACCACATGCTGCCACAAAATTTGTATACTCATTGAAGAGGTTCTCTAAACCTTCAGCAAGTTCATAAACAAGATCATCTCCTACTCCAACAGGAATGTTGAAGAATTCTTCCACAGTTTCCTTTGCTATTTTCATTAGCTCCACTGCTGATTGTGCATATGGCTCGTTTTTTGACTTTGGATTCCAAGTCTACAGGGCATAGATTAAACTGTTCAGGCCCTCTTTATGCTTGACAAGAAATTAAGTTGTGTAAATTAAAACATTGCAACAACTTTCTTCTACATTTAGCGACTGAACTTACTTCAGAATCTCTAGCTTGGAGAAGGCATTGTCTTCCTCTCTTCAACCTCTCCTCAATCCATTGCTTCACCAGCTTCAGGATTACAGTATCAACTTCATAGGGAACCATCTCTCGTACGATCGATTTCCCTCCATCATCACAATCTGCTGAGTCTTCAACTACCATTTGAACCAAAATCTTCTCAAGCTTTCCAGCCTTGTGCAATACTTCCACTGTCTCATTGTTAAGCATAGAAACCCCAGCTAGATATTGCTTCAACACTGCTCCATAACATTGGTGTAATGTCACTGCTGCAACACTGGCTGCAATTGGATTCCATTTCTTCAGTATGGGGCTAAATGTTTCCCTTTCTCTTAAGGCCAAATCCTCTGTTTCCTTTGCTAATTGGAGAACAGCCTCACTGGCCTCATCCTTAACTTCTATGCTTGTACTCTTATAACTTCCAGATTCTATTATCTATGATGAAAAAAAAATGACATTCAAAGCCAAAAGAAACTAGAAAGAAAAACATAGAATTGGATCATTTTATGAAACAGAAGTATCATATGTAACTAAACTAACCTTAGCAAAAGCACTTTTTATAGAAGATCTAATGTAGTGGTCCACACGATCCCCTGATGAATCAACTATCTTTGTATCACCTTTCTCTTTCCCTGCTCCTTCAGTGATGGTAACATCTGTACCCATGATCTTGGATGCAGATAATGCCAGTGGTAAAAGATTCTCAATTAGAGAGCCGTTTCCTCTCTGGAAGTAATCATGATAGTGAAGCAATCTCTTCTCTGCCCACTCTTGCATTGAAGACAACATAGCAGACAAAAGTTTCACATAGATAGCCTCTCGGTCCGGCTTCCTTGCATCAGCTGCCACCTCTGTGGACAACATAGCATGCGTTGCATGCAGAAGATCCGGTTCAGTTTGTGCAGTGACTACATATTGTTGGAAAAGCACCCAGGTGAAGCACAAGTTGTGTATAGGTCTACTGATTCCTAGTGTAGACCACGTCTTCTTCATCAACTCCGTAAGCTCATCAACTTCATCAAGGACCAGTGTCTCATCCCTGAAATCAAATATTGATTGAAGAAGGGAAACGTAGAGATGTACATTGAGCGGAAACCCATCTGCCCAATGGCACACATCAGTTGGTGAGCCGTTGGAGCTTCTCCAAGTTAAGGATACAACACTGTTGCATAAGGTTCTCATGGTGTCTGAGTTCTTGCTGGTGTCAATAGGTCTGGTCTCACTGGCACGGAGAATTTCACGGAAGCGCTGAGCATAAGGGTTAGATTTGTCTAGTGGCATTGAAGGGTGATGGAGGAGCCCAGATTCTAGTATTTTTAGCTGTCTCCTTTGCCATAGATGGTACTCGTGTGTGTCATTAAACTCCGATGACTTTAGATGTCGGAGAAGCTCCAATGGTAGTATTATGGTCTCTGCCCGCTTTCCCATCTGTGATGTTTGTAAAAAGACACAGAATTTAACATTAAATGTCAACATGAAGTAAAAGAAACAGAGGATATTGCTTGTCTATCTTTGGCTACAATCTTCCTAACCATTAGAAGCCAGAGGCTGTGGTGTCTCATTTTATGATCTTCTTCGAGAAAATTGCTAATCTCTCGAACACATGTGTAAAGAACAAAGCCACGCAGATTACAAATGTTGTTTGATTCATAAACACATCATTAACGTAAGAAAAATCAACATCCATATACAAACAACATGAAATTATGAACTCCCATGTACTGTCATCCATGCCAATCCAAGAATAAACATAACTATCGAAAGGGTTAAAGGAAAGTCACCAAGTTCCAACATTTATGAAAATGTAGTTGTGTTTGACGTACGTACTTGACCGACTAGAGTTCTCATGAGCGTCTTCCTCAATCTATTATCACTCTGCTCCGTCACTCTCATCTGCAACCTCATTATCTCTGCAGAAGTTAGAGGTCTTCTTGGCCTAGCTAATGGCAACGTTGAGAACCCAATTGCCGGACTTATTGATCCTGCGCTGTGATGCGGTGGGGTTTTAGGCGACCCTGGAGCCGAGCCACCGCCTCCTCCGCCACCCCTGTCGATGGTGCTAATGCTCGACATCCTCCTAGATGGTGACCTCTTGAGCATCTTAAGTCCAAGAGCTCGTTTTATTCTACTGGTTGGTGTCGTCAGCACCACAGGGCCGCTGCCCACCCGCCCTCCTGGTGATCCACTGCCGGACGCCAACGGTGACCCACTTCCTCCGCCTCTGTCACCGTTGTCATTATGGTTATGGCTTGAGTAAAACGTGATAGCATTCCTGCCACCGCCAAAGCCCGGTGAGGACCTGCATGAAGTGAAGAATATCTCGTATGCCGACTCGCGAATTTCATCTCTCTCAAGGCCTTCAAGAGTGCCAAATGGCCAGCAGAGGTCGGTGTCTGAAGGGTTCAAGGCGGCGACGGAGGGGCCGGTGATGATGGGACCCGAGAAGGTTTCGCGGCGGGTGTGGTGGGCCATTTAGTGGAAACGTTACAAAGTCTCCGGCGAGTGAGGTGTCAGATAGCCGGCGGGAGAGAGTAGGGAGAGAAGGTGAGCATTCTATAGAAAAATGAGAACCAAGGAGATTGTGAGAGACAAATGTTTGTCTGGTGCAGTTGAGGCAGTTTTGTTAGTTACTATTACGGCGATATAAGAGAGAGAAAAGACAGGGAAGACATTGATATGCATTAGCTAAAAGACAGCGTATGTTTGCGAGGAAAACAAGGAAGAGAACACGGTTAGGAAATTCTGGTACAAATGTAGAAACTGCGCAGCGACAATCTCTGCTGATGTTATATATGTATAGCCATTTCTGACGGTTGGGAAATTCTTCTCCGTCATTTCTGCTTTTCTATGCTTTTTTTTTGTTTCTGTTTCACCATTCCTTTCTCTGCTTATGTGCTGTGCTTATATATTATAAGAGACGATATTTAGCTAAAGCTTACCAACGAGGAGCAATGAATAATATAAAATCTTTGGTTTATGATATTTGTTATTTTCACATGTATTTGAATCGGCATTGGTTCCTCCTATCAATTTATTTATTATAAAGTTGTATTTATTTTTTATAAATACATTTAAGTTCTATAAAATATCATTTATAATTTTTTTCAATATATATATGAAAGCATGGTTAAAGGTCTAATAATTAATAGGCTAGTTTGGTAATTATTATCTGCTGATTAAGAGTTTGCTGTTAGATCATATTAAAAAGTTATTAAGTATGTTTGGTAATGAACAGGATGAGAGAAGCAATAATGGAACTAAAAATGCACTTGATTCAGAGTGAGAGCAATGTGAGAGAGAAATTGGCAAAGTGTCCATAACTTCGCAGATTACTGGTGAGTTTGTGACCCCTTCTTCCATGGCTTCTTCTTCTTCTTCTCCCCTGTCTTCTTCTTGTGTACCCCTAGCCCGAACCCCCATAACATCTCCTAAAATTTCCTATTCGACCCATTCTCCAATCCCTAATTCTGAAAATATTAACCCAAACTGCCCCAACATCTCCTCTGTTAAAATGTCCGTAGGATTGTAAAACTTTTGCAAATCGTCTAATGTGCCAACTGATCTAGAGATTCCTTTAAACATTCAAGATCGAAAATCTTAGTTAAAATCACTTCCAAAAACTTGGAAATCTGTTGTTACTGACGGAGTAGAGGAACCCTCAAGCGTCACGGCATTAGCCTACTACCCCCCGGAAATCAAGGAGGACCAAATCTTCATTATCCTGCCGTTAGAGTTACCATAAAAAGGAGCAAGGAAGTTTCGTCATGCCCTAATAAGCTTTTTCATTGGTAAGCGCCCTGCCTTTCTAGTGGTTCAGAGAGCCTTGTCCAAAGTTTGGTTAACTTACGGCTTAACAGTAATTTTAGTGATTAGCTCAAACAAATTTCTATTCAAGTTTGATTCTGAATGTGGCTTAAATGAGGTGCTGGAAAAGGGACCTTGGCATATCCAAGGGAAGCCTTGTTCTTACAAAAATGGAGTTTGAGTGCGGGGGTGCAAGAGGATGTTAGGTTTGCCCTTGTCTGGATAAGATTCTACAATATCCCCTATGAGTATTGGAACAATGAGGGGTTGGGTAGGATTGCTAATGTAGTGGGACATCCTTTGCTTATGGATGCCCACACAGCAAAAATGTCCAGAATCCTATATGCTAGAATGTGTGTAGAACTAGATCTGGAAAGGAGCGAGCCTTCATCATTTCAGCTGGCGACATATAATGATGAGGGACAAGTGACATTTAAAGAGATTGCAATAGAATATGAATGGAAGCCTGAAAAGTAACACACACAAAAAAGAATGACAACCAACAAGTCGTATATTTGAAACTGGGACTCAAGTAGAGTTGGAAAAGAAAAATAATTCTAAACCTATAAGTGGAAACTAACAGATGAAGTGTGGTCAGGAGTAAAGTCCTAAAAAGGTACAAGTTAGTCCTAAAGAGAGCAGAATACCTGAAACCCCAATTGAGCAAAGCAAAGGCAAAGAAGAGCAACAGAAGTAAGATGATCCTAATGTAAACCTTGAAGATGTGGACTATCTTGGTGTGAGTGAATCAGGTAATTCTATTGCCTCTCCTAAATCTAATGTGGCTCATAATATTTCTAATGATGCACAGAGCTCGGGTTTGTTGGAAGGGGTAGAGGGGAATTTTACCATTAAGAAAGGTAGGAAATCTAGAAGGAAACAAAAGTAGTAGTTTTTGTCTTAGTGTTTTTAGTTATGGATCTAGGTTTTTCAAATATTAGAGGTCTTAATAACCATAAAACATAGTTAGCTATGAAATCCTTCCTTAAGATGCTATCAGTTTCTTTTGTGTGTTTGATAGAATCTAGGATCAAGTCTCTTTTCCTTTTGAATAATATTTGCTCTGCTATGTTTCCTAAATGACATTTCTGTAGTAATTTAAATCAAGTTTCTTGTGCCACGTTAGTGGTAGTTTGGTACCTAGATCGTTACTTGTGCTCTTTTATTATTACTACTGACCAACTTATTCTTTTGGAGGTGTCCCCTTTGAATTGTGATTTTGTCTTCTTTATTACTTGTATTTATGGTTCTAATAACTTTAATCATAGAAAAAATCTTTACGCTACCATTTCAAACGTCAAACTCATTGTTAGGAACTAACCATGGATTTTAGTTGGTGACTTTAATGCTATTCTGTTTTCTCACAAACCTAAACCCCTTAGTTTCTCGACTATTAGTGGAATGAGAGACTTTAGGAAGTGTGTAGAGGAATGTGGTGTTTATGATCTTAACTCTAGTAGTCCAAATTTTACATGGTCCAATAAGCAATCTGGTGAACTTCACATAGCTAGAAAACTAGATAAAGCTCTTATCAACTCGAAGTGGAGTTATCAATTTCTTAGGTCCTTTGGAGAGATCCTTAACCCTAATATTTCAGACCACTCTCCTGTAGTGATAAGGACTTCTACTTTCCTTAAGAGAAGATCTTCACCTTTCAGATTTTCAAACTTCTTAGTCTCTTAACCTAACTTCCTTCAGACAATAGAAAAGGCTTGGAATACTCAAATCTGAGGGAATACTATGTTCTGAAATGCTCTCAAATCCCTAAACTCGGTTCAGGTAGGTGATATTAATGACATAGTTGAGACTTGTCAAGCTATCCTGAATAACATCTAAGACCAAATGAGGATTTTTCCTAATAGGACTCAACTAGCTACCGAAGAGCATGAGGCTATGACCAATTTGTTTAATGCTTTAAATGATTAAGAATCCTTTTATAAACGACCTTCCCGCATTAAATGGCTAAGGGAGGGGGATAGGAACACCAGGTTCTTCTATAATTCCATCTTGTCAAATAGGAACAGAAACACTATCCACTCCTTATTGGTGGGAAATGGAAAAGGATTACTGACTTAGAAGAAATCCAAAATTCCGTTATGAATTTCTTTCAAAACTCTCATGACAAAAAGAAAGATCTAGCATCTGCAAAGGAGTATGTGGCATCTCTTTTTCCCCATCCAATTCCTGAGAACCTTAGAAACAATCTTGTAGCTGAAGTTACATCTCAGGAGATTAGGGAAGTTTTTTTTCTTTCAATCAGAATAA
This sequence comes from Erythroxylum areolatum, assembly GCA_024520975.1. Taxonomy (NCBI): domain Eukaryota; kingdom Viridiplantae; phylum Streptophyta; class Magnoliopsida; order Malpighiales; family Erythroxylaceae; genus Erythroxylum; species Erythroxylum areolatum. The sequence goes on along the minus strand of JANIJH010000225.1, from coordinate 83,663,972 downwards.
GGCCCCTAGTCCGAATGGGTTCAATGGGTTTTTCTTTAAACAAACTTGGCATATTATTGGTAATGAGATCACTAGGGCAATCCAAGACTTTTTCCAACATGGGAGACTCCTCAAAGAACTTAATTCAACCTTTATTTCTCTCTTATTCCTAAGAAGAACCGATCTTTCACTGTGTTGGATTATAGACCTATTTCTTGTTGTAACATGATTTATAAGGTGATCACAAAAATCATGTCTAATAGACTTAGATAGATTTTGCTCCTCATCATAAACCCAAACTAAAATGCTTTCATTAAAACCGTCGTATAGGGGACAATATTTTCTTAGCTCAAGAAAATTTCAAGAACTATCACCTTTCAAATAATCATAAGAGATGTGCTTTTTAAAATAGACTTGAAAAAAGATTATGATTCTATTCAGTGCAATTTTCTCCTCAAGGTGCTCCTAGCTATAGGACTCCCTCCTATATTTATTAAATGGATTAAAGAGTGTGTAACATCTCCTTCATACTCTATCCTCATTAATGGGTCTCTTATAAAAAAATTTTGTGAGAAATCAGGGTTAAGACAAGGTGATCCTCTCTCTCCGTACTTGTTTATTATCTATATGGGGGTCCTTTCTAGGAGCTTGAAAGGTTCGATAGCAGAAAATCCTACTTTTAAATTTCAGTGGAGATGCAAAGCTCTCAATCTTTTCCATCTTTTATTTGCTGATAATCTATTAATGTTTTGTCATGCTGATTTGACCTCGGTGAATACCTTGTTTAATTGCTTGAGCACTTTCTTTAATCTCTCTGGTTTGGAAATGAATATTAACAAGAGTCGGTTCTTCTTATATCCTGATATGGATCATTTGGTCATTCAGTTGGAAACTCTTTCGGGTCTTAAAAAATTCAACTCCCTATAAAATATCTAAGTGTACCTTTTTTAATAGGAAGATTGACTGGGAGAGACTTTATCCCATTGTTGGAAAAATTTGATTCCAGAGTTAACAAATGGAATCATAAGGCACTGCCCTATGCTGGTAGGCTTCAGTTGGTAATTTCTATTATGTCTACTTTTTAAGTCTATTGGGCTAGCCATTTCATTCTTCCTACTTCTATCATTAAATAAATAGAGTCTAAACTTAGGAACTTCTTGTGGTCTGGGAAGGTTGTGTCTAAAAATCATGCTAAGGTCAAGTGGTCTGATCTATGTAGACCTTAAAAAGAGGGTGGTCTGGGGATTAAACATTTATCTACTTAGAATAATGTCTTGTTAGGTAAAAGGATATGGGTCCTATTTAATGATAGGGAAGCTTTGTGGGTTAAGTGGGTTCACACCATTATTCTTAGAAGAAATAACTTATGGAGAGCTCAACCAATAAATAATAGCTCTTGGAGTTGGAGGAAACTTATTCAGGTCAGGAATACTATTGGGAATCATTTCAAATTTAGGATAGGGAATGGTGTTTCAACTTTCTTATGGTAGGACTTGTGGCATTATAAAGGAATACTGAAGGATCTCTCAACTCCAAGAATTATCAATGGTTAAGAATTTCCAATGAATGCAAAAGTAGCTGATGTTATTAAAGACAATGTATGAAACTAGCAAGATGCCATAATTGAGGCCATTTATATGCTAGAGCCATTAATGTATCATCCCGATGGGTCTCAATCGAATAGGCTAGAATGAATTGCTAGTCCCACAAAAACTTACACAAATGTTTCAGCATACATTTTGATGAGACCTCCTTATTCGAGAGTACTTTAGTATAAATTAGTGTGGCATAAAGGTACAAATCCCAGGTATGTCTTTATCTTGTGGTTAGCTTTCCTTAATAAGTTACAAACAAGAGATCAACTACTTTATACTTATATTCCTATCCATTGCTCACTCTGTTTCTCGGACAATGAATCTACTAACCACCTCTTCTTTGAATGCTCCTTTTCAAAATTAGTGTGGTTACACTACCTCAGCCACTTTCAGATAAACATTCCAAACTTATTAATTCTTCAATCCATTCTAAATTGGTTCAACTAACCCCAAAGCTACAAAAACATTGACCTTAACACATTTATCATCCTTCTTTCTATTGTTGTGTATAACATATGATCCAAGAGAAACCTCAGAACCTTCAAAGACATAGGTATGGAAGTGGGGAGCATCAACTCTAAAGTGATCTTCCAAGTAATGGAACAACTTTGCTCAAACACTGAGGGTAAATAAATTGTGATTCTGGTTTGTTATTTTGTTTTGCAGGTTGTTGGTTGGGTCGGGTACTCATAAGTTCACTCCCTCGTTGGCAATCAGATTCAATGGCCATCCCAGCTACCTACTAAGAGATATGTTGTTTATCAAAAAGACAAAAGCAGAAGTCGTAAAGCCATGTAAGCCTGGTAGGAGGATACACTGAATGCAAGCATCAGGCAAGAGAGGATTATATAGAAATGCCTCAATCTCCAAAAAGTCTTGAAGAGCATGATGTCACAAGTTTCAACAATTCACTCCTTAGGCAACTCAACAGTAGGAAAGCCCAAACCCTTGATGGGTGTCTTTAAAGCTGGAGGACTAGATCAGATATACAAAGGAATTTGGATGAGAATTGAACTATCTCTCCTTCCTCATCACTTCGATAATTCTTTACAAACAAGATAACAATGTGATCTGGAAATGCGATGAATTCTAACCTGATGTGTATCTCACTGATTATGGGCTAGAAGGTAGTCTTGATTAGTTTAGGATACAAAACTTGTTGCAAGGAATTATTATAATTTTGGTAAGGTGATGCTTGTTATGGTCGTCTTGTGGGTTGATATATCTTAGATTGCTATTATGGTTGTGTAGGCATGGGGAACAATTATAGGGTTCCTCATGCTCACATGTTAGGTTTCTTCTGTTATAGATAAGAGATTGGCACCTTCGCCAATCTCTCGATTGCACATACCTTTATTTATTTATAAATTCATTGATTTACCAAAAAAAATTATTTAACTCAATCAACTGTTTTAGCTAAATTTTTAATGTATAAAAAAGTCATTTATACCCTTTACACGGAGTAAGTTGCGATGGCTTCTAAGGCTGTTCGGGTATTCCCTGATATTGTTTGTGTTTAGGATCCCCTTCCTCCCTTCGATGCTAACTTAAATGTGTACAGAAGACTCCTTATTCCTTTATTGCTCGTCTGGTCACATTTTTGGAAGTTGCTTTAAAATAGTATATATATATATATATAAAAGTTGAGTTGCCATCTTAATAAGTCAAACCAGTTAAATATATGAACTACCGAAAGTAGAATTAAAAATATTAATCTCTAATAAAAAAGGTATTTTTTAATTTAGTATTACATAAATTTAAATATTTATTCTAAGCACCAATTGGTGGTTTTGTGAACAATGTTCCCTTTTATATGATATTTTTTCTTCTGAAAGTGTTATTATTGTTATATTATTATTATATGTTCTATGCCTTTTATTAAAATTATAAACTTAATTTTTGTAAAATTAAATATCTAAATTATAAATTCTATTATTCAAATAAATACTAAGATGTAATACTCACGTTCTTATAAATCTTTTTTTAAGTCATGCTCTCATAATTCATTTTATATATAAACAATTAATATTGAACAATTAATTTTATCAAACATTTTTAATAAACAATCGATATTATTCGTTGGTCAAATCAACTGATATAATTCATTGTCACTTACCCGCTGATAGAATCAACCAACAACTAATACAATCCGCTGATTATCAAATATGACCAATTAGTTATACAATTATAATAGTTATTTCATGTAACTAGTTTGGTTCAAAAACATATGCAAAAGATATAATTCAAACTTGAAAACAACGTATAATTTTATAATTAATAATTTTTATTAAATGTATGAATTAATTATATATAAAATTAAAAAGATTTTTTTAAAAAATCATAAAAATTTTATTATTCCCATTTACAATGATGCAATCACTTTTCAAATTTTCAACAATTAAAAAATACGAGGGACAAGGAAATGACTTTGTAATGAGAAGTGGAGTAAAACTTTTAATAGTGTAACAATTTAAAATTGTTTAAATTAAATTTACAAGTGTTCAATTGGCTGTAATAAATTTAAATTGAACCTACGAAGCAAACAAAAGGAATCTATAAATGTAAGTTGGGCCCAATACAAAACGAATTTGGCCCATTTTTGAAGCCCAAGGAGACCCATTTCTAGTTCTTGTTGCTGTGTGTATGTAATGGAGCCACGTTGTGCGGCAGATGGCTGCAGAAAGGCCATGTGGAGATAGGCTTCGGGGAATCTCAAAAGAGCCAACCATAAGATGACACTCGTCGTCGTATTCTGCCGTTTCCTCTGACAAAAAGAACAAATGTCAGTAGACACGCCCCTAACTTACCCCACCCATTCTTCAATATATTTTACTTAATCCCCTCCTAACTATGAAGTGTCCATTTCTATATAACGAAATTTTAAAATTGAACTCAATTTTGATATGCCAACCTAATGCTTAGTTGAAATTTAAAGTTGATTAAACATATTTACTTTGAAGAGTACACCACATAACTTGTCGATTGTAAGGGGATGAAATTCCAAGAAAGAAGGAACAAGCAGTTCTTTTTCTTGCCACTCCAAGTCATAAGCGTGATTTGAATTACAATCACGCACGTTCAAGTGAAGACTAGAAGGAAAAAAGACACATCGTGATTTAAAAATATGATTTTTAACCCCACTTTTTTTTTCCTTGACGTTGATATCTGTCTCGTGGATTACTTGAACGTAAATTTGACAGCAGTATTTATATCTGTTCATTAATTTGGCATTCAGTATTTATAGCCACAGTCTTCCACTGCCACATTCAACCCTTTCTTCGCAGCGAATGGTCTTTCTTAGCTTATCTGTTCATTACTTTGGCATT
>JANIJH010000225.1:83629938-83640476 GCA_024520975.1 Erythroxylum areolatum | reverse complement strand
CTCCGCCTTGTTGATATCTTCAATAGTTTGATCTTCAATAAACATAGCATCACGACTCCTGATAAGTCTTTTCTGCATCGGATCATAAAACCTATAGCCAAATTGATCTTGACCATAGCCAATGAATACACACTGACGTGTCTTGATATCAAGCTCTTTCCTTTCATATTTAGGAATATGGACAAAGGTCTTGCAACAAAAGACCCGTAAATGGTCATAGGAAACATCATTTCCTGACCACATCTTTTCTGGAACTTCATACTGGAGAGGAACACATAGTGAACGATTTAATCCATAAACAACTGTAAGTAAAGCTTCACCCCAAAATACCTTAAGCAACTTTGAATGTGAAAGTAGATATCTGACTCTTTCCATCAAAGTCATGTTCATCCTCTTAGCTACGCCATTCAATTGCGGTGTTTTTGGTAGAGTCATTTGATGTCGAATACCATGCTCTTTACAGTAAGCATCAAATAATCTGATGTACTCTCCGCCATTGTCTGTCCTGATGCACTTCAGCTTCTTCCTAGTTTGTCTCTCAACTGAGGCATGAAATTGTTTGAACACATCTAGCACTTGATCTTTAGTCTTCAGAGTATAGGCCCACGTTTTCCTGGAATGATCATCAATAAATTCATAAAGTACTGTGCGTTACCGAGTGACTTTGGCAATGACCCACACAAATCTGAGTGAATAAGATCTAGAACATTCCTCATTCTGGATGGAGGAGAACTTTGGAAAGAAATCTTGTTTTGTTTCCCTGCTAGACAATCTGCACATTTCTTCTGATGTATCTAATTTAGACTAGATAGCATATTCCTTTTTACAAGATGACTCATCCCTTTCTCACCAATGTGGCCTAGTCTTTTATGCCACAAATCAACTGTATTATCATTTTTCACTGTATTGACAACATCACTAGATAGCTTTAACTGCATCATATACAGTCTTGAGTGCTTCTGACCTCTAGCCACTACTAATGAGCCCTTAGTAAGCTTCCATTTTTCGTTTTCAAAAGTATTTCGGAAACCTTCATCATCTAGCCTATTTACAGAAATCAAATTCAAACGCATATCAGAAATGTACCTGATCTCTTTCAGCAACATTCTTGAACCATTCCCTGTCTCTAAAGAAACATCTCCTGTGCTAACAACATTTGATAGATTTCTGTTTGCCATCTTAACAACGCCATAATTCCCAGGTGTGTAAGATGAGAAAAATTGTTTGTGAGATGTAACATGAACAGTAGCTCCACTGTCAACTATCCAACTTGTTTCTTGCGACACCAAACTGACCATCTCTGTATCAATAACAAGGTTGAATACATCAACAATGTTACTTTGTTCATCATTACTGCTTTCGTCTTTCTTCACATCTTTGCCTTTTTTCCTTCTTCAACTTTCGACAAAATTTCATGATGTGGCCCTTCTTCTTGCAGTAATGTCATTTCATATTTGCATATTTGTTTGACTTTCCTCTGCTCTTGTCTTTGGACTTTGGACACCTCTAAATTGACTCCTTCCTCTATTTTCTGTAAGCAGAACATCTGAATGTGATGAAGAGATCACAGACTATGATTTACGTCTCATCTCTTCATTTAGTATACTGCTTTTAACAGACTCCATATTTAATGCGTCATTTGGTATAGTATTTGTCAAAGACACCTTCAAAGTCTCCCAAGACTCTGGTAATGAAGCTAGCACCATCAAAGCAATCACCTCGTCGTCAAATTTTATGTCCGTCTTTGATAACTGATCAACCATTCCTTCCGTATTGTTTAAATGATCAGCTACAGAAGTACCCTCTTGGTATTTTACCTTCATCAATTTTGTCAGATAAAATAATTTGTTGTAATCGGTATTTGAAGCATACAGCTGCTCCAGCTTATTCCATAATGTTCTTGCATGAGTCTCATTACAAATGTAATTGTACACATTATCATCGACAAACTGTCGAATGTAACCACACGCTCATTCATGCTCAAACTCCCAATCTTCGTTGCATATCTTCTCCGGTTTAGTTGTTGAAAATACCGGCAAATGCATCTTTGTAATTATCAAGAGATCCTTCATCTTGGTTCGCCATATACAATAGTTAATATCGTTTAAGTTGATCATTTTGCTCGTCTTCACCTCCATTTGCCAAATTAAGCCAAATATGATAAAACTGACCTCAAATATGGAACCAGGACGTCAAAATTTGGCAAAAAAATATCTTCTAAATTTTCACCACGGGATCAGAATAGTGTCGTCTCACCTTACTGGAATAGGAACTACGGGACCTGGTAAATAGTAACTTATGAATAGTACTCACCGAAATAGTGTCATCGGACCTCACTAGAATAGTATCGCAGGACCCGATAAATAGTAACTTGTGAATAGTACCGCAAATAGTGTCGCGGGACCTAGTTACTATTACTGCACAGTGCGTCACCTTGTAAATTTATTAACAACGTATTCATCACCTTTTCCATTTTACGTCAACTTTTCGAACGGATCAAGCAAAAAAAATTGTTATAATTTTGTCTTCCCGATGACGTGTTTCTTTTCAAAAACTACCTTCAATGAAAACACAGCTCTGATATTACTTGTTGGGTGCAATAGGTGTATTTTGTGAAAAGGAAAAATAAAATGAGCAAAATAGACACAGAATATTTAACGTGGTTCTCCCTTAACTTTGAGCTACGTCTACGGACAAAACTCAGAATATTTCTTCCACTATTACAAACAGTAGGTATACAGAGATAAAACCAAAATAGTGGCTCATAAGGTGTTTTCCAACCTAAAATACTAAACTCACTAATTTGTCACTCACCAACCCTTTAGAAATATATTTCCTAACTTCAGAGCATTTGATTTGCTCTGGTTTTCTCTCTGTTTTTTTATGTTTCTTTCTAAAGCAGAGAATGCCTTATATAGACACTCCACTATGTAAGACAATTGCCTTGCAGCTATCTTTTTGCTTATTTTCAACAATTGCGATTGCGGCACCGATGTTGGTGCCGCAATGTTGGAATGAAGGAGTTCTTCCATGTGCGAGGGACCCATCTCCAACAGTTGCTAACAAAGAATTAGAAACTCTTTTTCACCAAATCGATTCCCAAAGCAACAGCAAAAAAACCTTCCTGAGATTATAGTAAAGCTAATGTAGCAAAACTAGAAATAAACTCCCATGTAAAAAAATATAATGCCCAAGCCCAATAACAAATACGTGAACAAGCTCCAAAATCTTTAAGGATGCAAATAAATGTTGGTGTAATTGTTCTAACACATAATGTTTTTGATGTCTTTAGAGTTCACATTTTTTGTTTCATTTTTTAATTTTAAAGGGGATGTGACCACTACATTTTGTTTTAAGGAATCCTAATTTCATTGAAAGGAGGCTACATAACTATAATTTCTCATACCTTTGTTCCTGTATTCTTGTTAATGGTTCTAAAGGGATGCTCTGTATTGTTTTACTAGGCATACATTTAAACCAATCAAAGAATAAAATATATGGTTATTGATAAACTCATAATATTTTTCCTAAATTTGTTTTCATTTCTCTAAGAAATTGCTAAAAAGCCATAATATTTTTTCTTTGTATTCTAAAGAGTAAAAACCAACATGCAAATATTTTGTGTTCACCTTAAATTGTTTTTCTAAAACATACAACTTTCTGTTCAAATAAAAAGACAGAGAATAACTTTTTCCCTAACAAATCTCTGATCTCTTTTCTACATAATTGCTCTAGTTCTTTGTTCATTTGGATAGGCATAGCTTTTATTAGGATTTGTTTTTTATCAAAATCCTTTTCATGATGCAAATCTACAATGTGTTGTTTTCTATTCCAAAAGCATAGCAAATCAGAACAGATTTTACTTTCGATAATCTTTTGTAAATTCTTAATCTTTTATTTGATTTCTCATATTGTAACTGGTTTTCTATCCTCTCTATTGCAACATCAATTTTCAAATATCAATAATTTTTGCTCTATACTAATGATTTTATTCAATTGGTTTTTGCAAATAGAACAGTTTTGGAATAGGTTGATGTTCCTAGTTTATTATTTTTCTATGAAAGGAAAACACACTTTTTTATTATTAATTTTTGTTGAGATGTTATCATGATTTATAATATAAGGGGTAATCAATTTTATGAAATGGGTTGCTAAGATGAACATCTGGTCTTTTACAATTATAAAAGGAAGTTTTGGTAGTAAATTCACCTTGGCAAATATAGGCATCAGTTTTGTGGTTTATCCTAAGCACGGAGTTGTTGGTTGCTTTAACTCTTTCTTTGTTTTTTTATTAATAGTTTTGTAGGGATTATTCCTTGCATATTATAATTTAAATCAACTCCTGTGTCAAATAATGCTATAGTGTCTATACTAAAGCCTTTGTTCAATTTAATGGTTATCCTAAATAAATATTTTTGGGAAGTAATTTGGTTTAAGAATAAAAAGAAAATACACAGATACTTTTTTAGTGTTGTTGAGTTCAAGTTTTTCTTTGATTTCTTCATCTAACTCACATTCTTCTCTCTTGATCTATTGGAGAAATTTTCTAACGGTTTTATTATCCTTTTTTTGTTTGAGTACTTTCAGCTTTTGTCTTATCACTGTGCTTTCTTGGTAAAGACTGGAGGATAAATTTTATGCTTTTGTTTTTCTTTACTTTGTCTAGGTTGTTGGTTAAATTGAAGGTGTTGGAGGATGTTGAAGGTAGGCTTTGACTAGAGGTTTCAAAGGATTGTTAAAGATTTTGCTATTCTTTTTATGATTGAGGCTCCTAAATGTAGTTGATAACTTGTAAAAGGATTTTTTGGTTTTTGGTTAGCATGTTGCCTTGTTTTTCTAAATTTGATAATTCATTCTCTAACATTTCATCTCTACTTGTTGAGCTATCAGTTTCTAATTCTAAAGGTTCATTACAAATTCTTCATCAGAATATTGTTAAGAGAACTTACTATAAAAAATCATTAAGGCTTGGATTTTATCAAAATTTTCTTGATCTACATCTAAGTTCTAGATTTTTTATTGATCTTATACTACCAAATTGTGTGGCCTTTTTTGTTGCACCTATAGCATGTTATGTTTCTAAATTTTGAAGTTGAATGAAATTTTGAGGGCTTACTCATATATTTCCTATTGGGATTGGGTTTCTTATTGGGTGTAACTAATAATCTCACCATAGGGTAATTTATTGCAGGGAATTTGGTCATTAAGGATTTCTCTAATTTTGTTTCTCACCTTTTCACATTATAGAAGGGGTAATGTTACTAAGAACTCATCCTTCCCAAATAGCTAATTTGAATCTTCTCTAAGCATTATTCTAATTAAGAATGTGTCTTTATACTATTTGAAATTGAAAAGTTTTCTCCTACTAAATGTAAAGAGATTGCTAAGATTAATGTTAGGATTGCATCCTATATGGTCTCACTATTTTCATTTAAAATTGTTTCATCTTCTTCATCCATCCTAAAAAGTTTAATGATATCTAATCCTTGGGATTTAGTTAAGTTCTAATCCCACCAACATTTCAATTGTCCAAAAAAAATTTGGCTATTAAGAGCCCAACTATTGCATAGCCAGAGGTTCCTAATTGGGTTCTATAAGCATTGATTATAATTTTCATTTGTTAAAGCACATTCAAAATATTGTATTTGGACATTCATTTGATATTCCATTCATAAACAGGAAGCATTATGCCTACTATGTTGCAAGATGTTAAGTTTTTTATCTATGTCTATATCAGGGTAATGGATTTTGTACAATGAGGTTTTCGTTACCTATGGAGTTTGTTCATTATTGGAAAAGGAAGTTGAAGGCTTTCACTTTCACTATTGCTTTGTTGCTCAATCATGTTTACTTCTTGGGTCCTACTAGTTTTGATCCTAGTTTGGATGGTATTTAGAGTTTGGGATGTTGAAGACATTGGGGAATCAGAAAATATGTTCCCATTAATCCTATTCAATTGGCTTTGGTGTTGAGAAATTCTTTATTGTTTTTTTTCCTAGATTGGCTGAAATTGTTGTTGGACACTTCGTAAGGCTTCAAGATAGAGGTTTTAACTAACTTTATTTTGGTTATCACTGTAGGATTTTCTAGGCTTTTCTCTATTATAACGAGTTGTCCTTTTAAAGAACACAAATAAGTGTTGGTGTAATTATTCTGAAAAATAATATTTTTGAAGTCTTTGGAATTCACATTCTCAGTTTCTTTTTTTTATTTTCAAAAGGGATGCTACTACCACATTTTGTTTATAAGGAATATAATTTCACATAAATTAGGCTTTTCTTATTGTAGCTTCTCTCCAGCTGCAATTTCCCACACCTTTATTTTGTGTTGTTGTTAATGACTCTAAAGGATACTCCATGCTATTTTATACTCCATGCTATTTTCCTGGGTGTATATTTTAAAGCAATCAAAGAATAAAATATGCACTCTATGGTTATTAACAAACTCATAACATTATTCCTGAATTTATTTTTGTTTCTCTACAAAATTGTTAAAAATCATAATCTTTTTTCTTTGTTATTTAAAGAGTAAAAATCATTAGACAAATATTTTGGTTCACCTCAAACTCTTTTTCTAATACATACACTCATTGTTCACATTTTCCATATTTTAAAATAAAGTTAGAGATGTTGAGGCAGATTATGGCTCACTGTTTTTGAAAGTGGGCTATAGAATGCTTTTGCCTTTAAGAGAGATTGTTAAATTTGGATAACAATCAAATGATAATAAGTCAGTTTAAAGACTAGACCCTAAGGAATTTAACAAGGAATTTTAAAAGTCGTAGAATCTAGCGTTTCTCAAACCATAAGTATGGAAGTTTCAAATCCTTCTTTTTTAAGGAGCCTTACTCCCACTTGCTCTTTTCCTATATGATTGTATTTTTTAAAAAAATTTTGTGATTGTTTATTGAGCTTTAGGTTAACAGTTAGGTGGTTTCAAAGGGCTTTGACAAAGGGATATAATGTTCTTCGGTTTTAATGGTTTGATCCATTTTTGAAAAGTTTAAACTTTGATTGTTGGTGGATTTGATTCTTTTGCACTTAAAAAAATTCCCAATTATCTATAGATTTTTCAAAATATTCTATTATTATCCAGTAATTGTTCATGATCATGTCATTGGTACGAAAGGATGTGAAAAAGCCCTAAAACTTTTCTTGCTTTGACTCGTATTGTTCTCTTTTAATAGTGAAATCCATTTTTTTGAAAAAAAATTAAAATTTTATTATTGGTAGATTTGATACTTTTGCACTTTAGAAACTCCCCAATTATCTATAGATTTTTCAATTTTTTCTATAATTATCTCGTCGTCATTTATGATCCAATCATTGGTTCTAAAGTTGGATACACGAGACATAGATTTATATCTCGTAAAGAAATATATTTTTCTAAGAATATCAACTTCCTCAATTATGAATAGGCTAAACCATAAGACTAACACGCTTCACCTAAGCTCAATCTACCGGAACCACATTCAACAAAAGTCAATAAACCTAAATTAATAAACTCAATATAAAAAACCCTCATGTCTACATGAATGAATAATTTATTTATTTTTGAGCCATGGAATCCTCAAATTATAAGTAGATCCTCAATGAGGGGAAGTGTAAGGATCAAGCAAGGGATGATAAAGGAAAATTTTTGAAGGGCTCTAAGGATAATTAAGAATAAACCTCAAAGTTTTAAAGGATCCCTTTTAAACAGATAAAGGCTCACTTTAGCAAAAAGGTCTCGAGGCTTAATTTATAAGTAGATACTTAAGGTCTATTCAAAAGTTATAATTTGGCTTTTTGTCTTCTTAATATATTATCTTTTTTTTTACTCTTCTCAATATGCTATTTCTTCTAATATCATCTCTAAGTTGGTTTGCAAGGATAAAGTTGTTGTTATTGTTATGCTTTGTTAAAATTTTAATAGCTTTAAGTGTTGCTCTTCTAACCTATAAAGGTCTCTACTTAATCTTTTTATAAATTGCTTTGTTAAATATTAAATAAGCAAATAAAGTAAATATTAAAGTAAATTAAATCAAATAAGAACAAGTATGTAATATCATAAGGTGCTAAAGTCGATCGCTACGAGTTATAACACTAAAGGGAAAATCTCATAGCATAAGGCTCCCCGCTTTGTAAGAGTGAAGAGACGGACACCAATTGCATGCAATCTTCTCTTTGTATTTTATAAAGAAATTATTTTTGTGACTCAAACTCGTGACTTTCTGGTTACAAAGAAGTAACATGTTGGTTTATGCCCTTGCAGCTAATTTTGGTTGTACATTTAATTGTATAAAATTTGTTTTATTCAATAAAAGGCATTCTTTATCTTTGTGTGTTTTTAATTCTTTAATTATTAATCATAAAGATAAAATCCCTGGAATAATTATTATACAATTAGAAATTATAATGTGATTGTAATTATGAGATTCAAATTGCATTTTCGTATTATTCCTAAAATGTTCCTAATTATAGTTTCATCAAGACGGGATATTGATCAAATGGTAAGACTAAAACATATTTGTTTCTTTCTTATGAAGAAAGTAATCGATTTCATAGATTAAAGTATGGAGATACTTAAACAAACATGTTGGTGCTTATTAGAGAATAAGTTCACTGAACTGACCCAATTATGAGAATCTCGAATGGAACATTACTTGTGTGTCTGTGGATTATCTCACTATGATGATTGTATAATTGATCCTTAGACTTGAGATTATCAAAGTTATCTCATGTAGGAATTATTATGTTTTGATGCTACTTATGTTCTATTCTTAGAATAGTTCAATTCGGTAGTTATTGGACATAGTATGAACTATGTGAAGATAGTTGAGTAAATCAATAAAGAATCGTTGTCCTAAAGTAATTAGGAAGAATGTTCTGTTGTTCTTGATTAGTAATGATTTTGGGAATCTTTAGCCAGAGTAGATTGAAATTTGGAAAGGTAGTTTTCAAATATCAATTACAAATCATTTACTAATTAGCAAGAACCAATATGATTGGATTATTTAGAGTAGATACGAATTTCATACTCTAATTCCAATTGGAACATTAGATGACGAAATGATTAATTTTTACAAGATAATCATGCATAAATATGTTAAGTCAAACCACTTTGACATTCCTAATATTTGGGTGATCATGACATATTGCTAGACGTCAATCGTGATCTATGATTATAAATTGTGTAGTTAGGGAATTAAATTATGAATTAGAATTATAATTATAATCATGACCAACATATTTGGAACCTAATGGGTCACACATAAAAGGTCTATAAAGGAGAAATTGAAATTAGAATTAAGTTGGACTTAATTGAGAAGTTTTAGAAACTTTAAAAGTCAATATGTGATATTTGATCTTATAAGGATTAATTAATAATTATAATTAAAGTTTGAATTTAATTTTAATTTTAATAAAGTCCAAGGATATGAAAAATACAATTTTTCATATAAAAGGAAAAAATAGAAAAATGGATGCTAGCACTTTTAACAATTTTTCCTCTTAAATTTGATTTGAGTTTTTTTTTAAATAGATCTGGGGATACCATTAGAGGTCGGGAGATTGAACGGCTCGTGGAATTGACAGTTTCAAAAAAATGAAAAATTGTAACAAGAAATCGAAAAAGGTAATAAAAGGTGTAATATGATTATATGTGTTTTCTTTTTCTAGATTGGATGTAAAATGGTTATATGTGTTTCTGGTTATTTGAACTTGGATATATCAGAATCTGGAAATTTTCTAGTTTTCTGGAAATCTGGAAAGAGTTTCCAGTGTTTCTAGGAAAGTTTTTAATTTGATCTTTGTTTCGCTTATTTCTCCTCTTGTGTGAAGTTTCTGAAACAAACGAAGAGTTGCATGCATTTATTTCAGATGAAGAGTTGTATGCATGTGCTATCAATGAACGTTGAAACTGACAAATATTTAGTCTTCTATGTTTGCATAACATTTGCTTAAGTCTTGGTTTCATAACTGCAAGTTGTTGCATTTATGATAATGCGTTCTGTTATTTTACTCAAGCTTTTATGTTCATTAAATCAACTTTCTTATTAAATGTAGGAGGCCTTTATTTGTTTTATTCATTGCCTTTTATTAACTACAGATGCTAAGGTTACGTTTTTCTTCAATGATTGTTATTGAATGTTTGCTTAATAAGTATCCATTTTACTTCATGTTTGATGAAGAACAGAACCACCGGAGGCAGTAGTAGCCACCGGTGGTTAGAGGACCACCACCTTCGGTGGTGTGTTTTATGTATATTTATAAGTAAGTTTATAACTATACTAATGGGGAGAGTGTCTTAAGATCAAAGTTATAAATACCATATCGGGCTCGGTACTAGATTGAGTTCTGAAACAGAATTATGATAATTTTTTAAATTTATAAAATTGTCCCTAAAATTTTTAAAATTTACAAAATAGTCAATTAGTATATTGTACAGTTGTACTGTATACTTTACTAGTTTACTATTTATATCAACCATATTTTCAAAAATCTTAATAATAAATAATAATGACAATTAATATGAAATAACAATAATTTTTAAATATT
>JANIJH010000225.1:83424732-83454145 GCA_024520975.1 Erythroxylum areolatum | reverse complement strand
GAGTAGTGGATGATTCACTGACAATGTTCAGATATTGTTTCCTTCACTCTGTATTTTATTCCTTGATCATTAATTTTCCTCCTCTTTAGAACCTAATTTGGACAATACGAATATGTGAATGGGAAAAGGGCAATTTCAAGATTTTCTTGGAAACTTCAAATATTTCTATTTATTCTAAAGGTCACAATTTACTCATAAATAAAATGTTTTGAATTTCTCAAATTGAATTTTGGATAATAACTCTATCTAGAAGAGATGTACTTTAAACTGCATAATATGTTTTTAAGAAACAAACTTTCAAAGTTAAAAGTGAATTTCTCTAGCTAGAAGATTTGTCTCGTTGGCTTTTATCTACTGAGCAGGTTTTTAAGTTTGGTTTGCCTTTGTTATGTGCATTGTTTGGTTTTGCAACTGAACCGTGAAAGATGGCTCTTACGTCTTTCACTTTGCAAGTAGCCGTTGTTCTCAAGGATGTAAGAAATTGTGAAGGGATCCTTTCACTTTGATGATCTAGACGTCGAAGCTGTAGGTACAATCTCTATGATCTTGTGCTTTTCGATTTACCAATTTGCGTTAGTCATATTGATAACTTGATTATTCAAATCATAGTCAAGCCTTTAAGAAGATTGGAGTGGCTTGGTATCTGCTGGTTTGTGTTGGTTAGGAGTAATAAGGGAAGAATAGACTGAACCTGTGACCATATCTTCCAATCGAAAACCCAAAAAAAGAAAAAAGGATTAATGAGAATAAAGATCTAATTTAATGCCATTTTTAGGTCATAGTACGAGAAATGTTGATGTCTAAATAAATGAAATCCGTAAATTCTCCAAAATAAATGACAGAATCAAATTATGAATCAATCAAACCCAATAGATGAATATGTTTAGTATAACTAAGCATCTGACATTAATTTTGTATGTTAGAGCTCTTCTCCCCAGTAGAAATTCTGGTCGGACCTTTGCAACTTCAGTTTTAACAGAATTATCAGCATCCCTGGAAATCACAATCACAATCACATTCACATTCACATTCACAGCAATGCTTGATATTGCAGTCACTTCAAGGTAATCAAGCAACTACTACACCAAGAACATCTTTCTCATCTTGAAGATCCCACAAGCAAATGGAACTATTTCACGTTGAAACAAGCAAGAAACAATCTTTCCTGTTTTCTAAAGCACCCAAAAAGAAGACATGTTTTGTGACCAGGAAATCTCAATACTAATCCCATCGGGTGTAAAGGGCATCATGGATAATAATAACCCTCAAAAAATGTGATTAAGATGTTAATTCAAAAGAAAATTGTATATATGTATAGCCTAACCTTTTTATGAAATAGCCTTCCATAAATGTAACAAAACTAGTTGACCTCATACCAAGATTTGCATACGCCTACCTTCGTTTAACAGCGTTCCTGGTGTTCTAAACATTTGGAATCATACTGATCTACTCCATTAGATAACATGGCCTAAAAAATTATGTTCTAACATGATCTCAACACAAATGACACTAACTCCTCAGGTTAACGTGCCACAAGCTGTCTGCCTCACAAAATCGACCAGCCCACCAAAAATTGGAATCTTTGAGAAACTTATAACTTGAAATGCCAGCAAGATATATTTGACTGTTGATATCGCCTAGCCGAAAAAATGGCCATTCAGGCTAATACACAATTTCAACCGACCAAGTCCTCTTCAATTGCATTCCAGGATGAAAATAAACCCCACAATCCACACACAACCACTATGAAGCTCGGGCTCTTGACTCCACCTTATAACACGAGCATCTCCTCCTGTACAACACAAGGGCAAATACAGGGGGAAAATGATTATTCCATCCTCAATGCGTCAACTACCACTACGAATATCACTACAAATCTATGTAGTGACCAACCCAAGTTGCCCAAACTTCAACTTCTATCTCTAGGAAGCCTGCAATTCATCTTTACAAATACTTGAATTAATGATACATAAATGCAATCTAAAAGCTCACCAACATCACGTTCTTAGTGGAAGGCCAAGAAAGTGAACAATTGAGATGCACATAACAAAATTCTCAGCTACAATCCAATGAACAGAACTATTCATTATCACAATAGATTGAAGACTTAACACAGATAACAAAGTTCCAAACTGCTAGCACAAATTATAAGCATGCCAAATCTTAGAACTACACTCAACAAGAAAGTAGATAAATAAAGAGGGCAGCTAGTATGCCTTGAACTACTTATTATAGACTAGCAAAATATTGCAAACTACTAGGATTCAAGCAATCCAACCAGGCCTATAAACGCATCACCATTCAATTGAGACATCTCCCCTGTTGTTGTGAACAAGAAATCATCAAAAGACCTCAAAGAGAAGGCAGGAGGAAGTCGCAAAAGGATGATGCAGGCCTTGAAGAGTCAAAATCACTGTTGTTGTGCTTGTCGGCTTTGAGCACCACCATATCCAGCATACCCAACTTGACCATGAGCACCACTTCCTTGAGATGCCCCATAATTTCCAGAAGCTTGTGATGGATCAGATCTCCATGCTGCATTGCCATAACCTGAATTTCCATTTGCATCACTATAGCCACTTCCCATGTATCCAGTCCCTTGCAAGTCGCCTGAACCTTGACCACCCAAATTACTGTTTGAAGGACCCCCAGAACGACCTCCCATAGCACCATATACAGATGGATTTCCATAAGATCCATCGTTACTACTGTAGTTACCATACCCATAACCCTGACTCCCATAACCAGTTACCCCACTTGGAGATTGACCAGTTGGTGCTGAAACAGGTCCACCACCACCACCACCAGTATTAGGAGCACCCCATGAAGTAGCATTTCCATATCCCATGCCACCATAACTAGAAGGAGCTTGACTGCTCCATGAACTTCTATGGGCACCAGGTGGACCACTTGCATACCCAGCATTCCCTACATTCGGGTTCCCATAGGCTGCACCAGCAGGTGCTCCATATCCAGCACTTGCACTGCCATAACTCCCATAACCACCATAACCAACACCATTATTTGCAGGACCATATCCATAGCCAGTTGCACCATATCCAGATGAACCATAAGGAGGATAACCACCTCCAGAACCCTGAGGCTGCATATACCTGTTTGAATCCATCCGGCCATCATAGGAGCTTGAATTGTTACCAGAACTACCATATCCTTGATAGCCGCTGCCGCTGTTGCCGCTGCTACCGCCAAAAGAGCCACCACCCAAAGCTCGGCCTCCACCAGGATTAGAGTCCTTAGGAAGTGCCTGTTTCACTTCAACTTGCTTACCATTCAAATCATGAAATGTTTTTTGTAAAACCCGATCAACTGCATCTTCAGTGTCAAAGGAAATAAATCCAAATCCACGAGGCCGTTGGGTATTCTGGTCATACATTATTACTACATCAGTTACATGGCCATAAGCTTCAAAATACTGGCGGAACCCTTCTTCGGTTAGAGTGGGAGGCAGTCCTCCAACAAAAATCTTCTTGGTTCTTATATTTCCACCATTGCCAACATTTCTAGCACTATTCAGGTTTCCAACTCTGCCAGTAGTTTGCTGCTCTTCTCGTGATAATGCCCTCTTTGCATCAACCTGGAAAATCAAAGAAAGTGGGTTAATAAGAGAGGTAAAAACTTAAATCCATTCACAGGAATATTGCCACTTCAAGCAACATTGTTTTGATTTTATGCCTTCTCTATCTTTTAAAAAAAATCACTAATGCGAGAAATGACATGAGAAGTTCTTCACCAGAGTTCAAATGTTTAATGGACTTGAGCTGCAAAAAACATTTAGCAGGAGTTGTAATAAACTAGACACTCATCTGAAAATGTGTATATAATAACCATATGATATTATAACAACAATTTAGGATTGCTAGCAGAAATCAGCTTCACTATCATACAAATACATTAACGTGTGTGCAATAGCATAACAAGAAGTGCTTGCGATAGCAAAGATGTTCACTTCATTAAACACGATAAGTAATAATGGACACCAAAAATCAATTACAGATCTTAATGATCTTAACAATAAGTATGAATAGACGGCCCAAGTAGAAGTCTATTTGATCCTAAGTATGAATAGACGGCCCAAGTAGAAGTCTATTTGATCCAAATGACCACGATAACATTTACTGATATTTTTCATTTGTTTAAGCAAACACATGCCTTACAATTTTGTAGTCAATTCCAAAGGTAATAACCATAATCATAAGTATCCTACAGTAATACAATGCTGAGTTTCTAAACTCACTAGTTCAAATATCTAAAGTAGTTTTGAGAAACCAACGTTGGAATGAAAATATGGAAGTGTCAATAATTTTCTAGTCGGCATCACATCCACAAAATGCTGAAAACTAATTCAGATAAAGAAACAGACAACTGGAGAAATTCATGAACACAAAGTTATTTTCATTTATCCATGAAATTCATCTCAGAATGCTCCAGTGAAAAGTTAAGAAAGCAATCAAAATCAACTCCACAAGAAATGATCAAAAACTTGTAAAGATCGCCATAAGAGATCATCACAAATCAATCATAACAGCCAGAATGTGACAAATAAGCATGATAAGGGTAAATTAAGCTGCAAAGTTAGAAGCAAAGAAATACAATAAGGAAAGAGCCCCAAAATATCATCAAGCATCCTTAAACAGTAATATCTAACAGCACAGACAAATGAATCATTATCATCCCAGTAATTAGCGTGCAAGGATAATTAAACAACTCCAATAGACCATCATTCGACAGAATGGAAAACTTGAATCCAACATTGACGCTGAAACAAAGAGATAATAAACAATAGAAACTCAAAAGAACCACTACCAATGCTTACAAGACAGGATTCAATATATGAAAATCCCAAAAACCTAAAGTTCACTACAGATAACGAAAATTTAATCAAAGTAAGGCAATAGAATAAATGTCAAAACTCAATAAAACAAACTACAAATCAGCAGAAACAAGTTGAATCCTCATTTCCAGCTTAACCTCCATTTGAAATGAACGAAAAACAACATGGAGGGCAAGAACTAATAAACCGCTAATAGAATGAAAAACAAGACAGAACCCACAGTTCAAAAAGAAGAAAAGTTCCAAGATTCCCTCAAACCAAGAAACCATTACCAAAAAAATCAACACATCTATTAATACCCCCAGGTACACCCAAACCTGAAAACGAAAACCCACCAATAAAACCCTAAAAAAGGAACAAAAATGGAATCTTTCCCTCACCGTTCTACCATCAATAGTGTGCTTATCTTGAAGAACCCTATCGAGTATAGAGGGATCTGAAAACACGACAAAGCCAAAGCCTCTGGGTCTGCCAGAGGTCTTGTCTCTCATGACCACGGCCTGAAGAACGTCGCCGTACTGGGAGAAGTAGTCTTTGAGCTTATCCTCAGACGTCTCCCATGAAATCCCACCAATAAAAAGCTTGCCCTGATCTGAATCCATAATAAAAATATGTATATAAATATCAAAAAAACGGGATTTGAAATCCCTCCGCAACTAGGAAATGGAGAATTATGGAGGGGCTTCGCGGGGTTTGGGAAGAAAAGGAAAGGGTTTGAGCCTTTGGGGGCGACGAGAGGAACACAGAGAAAAAGAGCAACCAATAAGTGACGAAAAAGATAAATCAACGTTTGGACACGCGGGAGGTAGTACGTTGGGTGTGTGATACCACCGGTGGAGATTTCTTAACGCAGATTTACGTGTACGGTGGAGATTTCTTGAGATTTTGATGGGGGGTTTTGTGCGCGAAGTTAACCTGGTACTCAGTAGGAGCCTCTCCTTTCGTAAACTTTGTCACGCGATCTGCACGTGATGATAATTATAATATTCTCTGTTCATGTGCAGAAGGCTACCCGTTTAAATTATCTGAGAGCTAAATTATATTATACAAGATTAAATGATAATTTTTGAATATAAAAATTAAAATTAAAAAAATTAAGATAATTTTTAATTACAAGATTAAATGTTTAATAAAGTTATTAAACATTTAAAGAAAATAAATTAAATGTATAAAAATAAATAATTTATATGAGTTAAGTTGATATATGAGATAACATAATTCAAATTAAAATTAAAGTTTACAATAACTTCATAATGT
Source organism: Erythroxylum areolatum (assembly GCA_024520975.1). NCBI lineage: Eukaryota > Viridiplantae > Streptophyta > Magnoliopsida > Malpighiales > Erythroxylaceae > Erythroxylum > Erythroxylum areolatum. The sequence goes on along the minus strand of JANIJH010000225.1, from coordinate 83,448,036 downwards.
GTTATACTTCATCGCTTAGGATATTTTTCTATATATTTTAGTTCATTTACAACTTATTTAAATATCACTTAAATTAGTTCGATAAATAAAATTATTAAATATAAGATTAGTCTTAAATTATTGAGAGTAATTATACTTCCATTCTTAATTGTAATGATAAGTTGATCATGCTATTTAAAATTGAGTTATTATTTCTATAAATGATTTAAAAAGAATATAATTGATGGATTATAATATTAAATAATGGACAGTCTAATTGACAGACTCTGATGTTAAATAATTGACATAGTATTTTCATCTTTACTTAAGATTCGCATTTAAATAATTATGATATTTATATTACATTTATGTGTTATTTTTAAATTATTTATAATCCTATTGATATTAGATATTAATAAAACGTAAAAAATACTAATACACTTTTTTTTCTATTGGAGTATCTTATATTGACTAAACATGAAAATATTAAAGGGTTTATAAATAATAAGGATTAACTATCCAAATAACTATTCTAGTCATTTCAACAATAATTCACTCAAATTCAATTATTGTTAATAGACTCTACAATCTGTCCATATTAAAATTTTCAATATTTTCTTATGAAAGAAGTCATCAACCTTAATAAATTAAAATATGTAGACCCTTAAATAAATATATGAGTGCTTATTAGAAACCAAGTTTATTAAATTGAACATACATGATAACTTTATTTGGACATTACTTAAATATCTCTAAAAAATTTAGTTGTGATAATTGTATAAATAATTATTTAACTTAAGATTTCCAACGTATCTCATATTTGATATGTTTAAATACTTACTTATTACAATAAAAAATAATTCAATCGATAGTAATTAAATATAACATGAACCATATGAAAGTAATTGAATGGTCAATACATGATTAATATTCTAAAATGATTAGGGAGAATATTCCCTTGTTCTCGATTATTACTGATTCAAAAAAAATTTCAAATGTCATTAATATAATTAATTATTAATATTATAGATTTAATATAACTAAACTCAAATAAAGTAGACATTAATTTTATACTATAAATCTAATCATAATTTTGCATGATAAAAATATTGAATTACACAAAAAAATTATATGCTAAAAGCTTAGTCAAAATTACTTTAAATTATCAAATATTTGAGTAGTTATGGCATGTTATTAAATGTCAATCTTATTTTATAAATATAAATTATTTAATTAAAAATTAAAGATAAATTAAATGAATTTAATTTATTTAATAGTAAATATGAGTTATGTTTATAATTATATCTATTTTCAATATATTTAAGAATCTAGTGAGTTATATAAGGAATGAGTTGAAGATAATTTCTTTTAAGCAAGTTGAATTTAATTATAAAATTATAAAATTTTAATAATTAAATACTAGATATCATAAATAGTTGGATTAAATACGAGATATCAGAAGGAGTTGGTACTTATTGCTTAGTTTTCTTTACACCACTGGTTACAAAAAATATTTGAAAAAAATGATTAAAAAACGGATTAAGTTTCATGATTAGGTACAAATTATAGTTTATGTTTTCTATTTTAATTATGTTATAAAATTTAAAATAATCTTTGCGTTTTTGAAAAATCAAGTGAGAAGATTTCGTTCGTATTCTATTGCCTGAGTGATTGAATGTGATCTCAAATTCTCAACACAAACACCTTTTACTTTGCCCTCATGACCTGAACGTATTGAACTTTGTTCTAAAACATCGTTCAATTTCGAACAATAGCAGTTCTACGAATTGGTTATAGTAGTGTTTAGCTTCTCTAACTAGAAAGGTGTAGTTAAAAAAACATCTTCATATTAATGATTCGTGATGATGTAACTTATAGTTTGAGTCCTATAAAAAGAATTCAAATAAAAAGATTGTTATTGAGTATTAAATAAAAGGATCTTAAATAAGTCAAAAATTATTTTCCTCTCTCTTTTAAAATGAACCAACATAGTCGGTAAAGTGATACATAAATTTTAAAAAATTACGAAAAGTTATCTTAACCATAAGAGAAACCGCTAAAGAGAAAAAGAAGAGGGGAGGAAATAAAATTATATCAAAAAGATTAACATCTTACAAAAAAGCATTCATAAATACAGATACTTCTAAATTAAATTGATCCATTAAATTGTTTTTCCACGTATACTATTTATCTAGTGTTTTAGTTCCTAGTTATCCATTAATTGAGTCCCAATTGTATTTTATGTGTTAAATAAAACGTATTGTATAAAATAAAATAAAATATAGTTAAGGCTAAAAGACATAGTTTTCCCATATAATTCAAGAAATATTAGAAAAACTCTATAATTTTTAAAATTCTCAAAAAATCATAGTTTTTTTATTTTTAAAAGAAATATCTTCTCTTAAATATTAACTAATTAAATTTTCATTAATACGATCAGTGACACGATTCATCCCTTAAATTTTACTTAAATTAATAATTTGATATAATTATAATAAATTATTAGTTTGAGTTGAAGTTAATTAATTCAGTTCTAATTTAAAGTTGTGTCAAATCATTATGTAAATAACATTGATTAGATCATACTATATTTTTAAGATTTCTTAAATTACATGAAAAGTTTATGCTTTTCACATTATCTTTAAATTTAAATTTAAAGATAAATATAATTTTTAAGGTATATCTACTTTCGATTTATAAAAGTTGAATCTTAAGAATAAATTTAATGTGTTAAATTAAAAAATAATTACAGTAATATTATTAGTAATAATTTTGATTAAATCTGTATAATTAAATAAAATTTATCTGCTAATAGTCTTTTATATTATCTTCATAAATATATTTATACTATAAGTATTATAGATGACTACTTATATCATCAAACAAAGCTATTATATCTACAAAATTAATTGGTTAAAGTTATATTATATTTATCAAATTTTAATAAAAGTAAAATAAGTTAAGTCAACGTTTTTGAAAATTAATATAATCTTTTTATGCAGGTTATCTATTAGTTAAGGATAAGGCTACATATTACTGAACTCAGACTCCACATATAATAGAATTTTTACTAACTTATTTTTGTTGTTATAATAACAAGAAAAATAAAAAATATATAATTTCACTTTTGAAGGTTCGTTGTGAAATAAGTAATTCCAACACATGTCAATAAATAAAGATAATTTTAAAATTAATGATGTTATGTAATAAATTTTTGTAGTCATTAATTAAGCATAAAAAAAAAGTTGATTGAAAATTACATTTCAAAGTTTTGACTAATTATAAAAAGTTCAATTCCACTTCAACGTTCTGGTGCTCCTTCGACGCTCATGCTTCAGCTACAACCTCTGATTTGAAAATCGGATCGGACTGATCGGTTCGATCGGTCTGATCAGTGACTGGTCGGCTATCCGATCCGATTCACCCTTAAAAATTAGTTCTTAATTGAACCAGTGAGAACCGGTCAAAACCGGTCAATTGACCGGTCAGACTGGTCCGGTTTGACCGATCCGACCATTGGTTCAATAAAATTTTCATTTTTTTGTTTTTATTTTTTAGTATATTTTAGTATATTTTTAATATTATTAATATTATATATAATTAAATATAATTATTGCATAATTATGACATCAACCGGTGACCAATAAAACTTCCAATTCGATGACCAGTCCAGGTTTCAAACACACTGGCTACAACTAGCGAGATTTGTGACACCACAATACCATCTTCTTCTTTTTTTAAAAATTACAAATAATACAGTATATATTGCGTTTATAGTCATCTTCAACAATCCACAATTTAATACATTAAACATTTGATCCACGAATTTGGACATGAAATGGATTTTGCTTGATGAACAACTAAAAGAGTCTCCGTACAAGTTATTTATTTTATTTAAAGGAAGAATGCTAAATATTATATCTTAAAGTTAGACAAAATTTAGACAGAAGACGTGATAGTTGTAAATTACATCGTATTTTTGTGGATAGTTTAGTTTATATTTAGTTATTAATTTGATTGTTTAGTATTGGTTATGGTTAGAATTATCTTAGTTAGTAGATATTTGTATTTTATGCATTTTGTAGATTAAAGTATACTTTTGAGTTTTAATTTTATATATTTGAAATATTTGAATTTGCTAGTGCTTTAGGACAAGTATCGAAGAACGGAGAAGGGTTAGACCCAGAATCAGGCCCACATTCATAGCCAATAAGCCACAATCGTGGCAGAATTTGATGCAAGGAGCTAAGATCGTGGCATGTTCTACTACGATCGTGACAGAGAGTCAATGGCCTGCATAATAGAACACGGGCACAACCTTCCCAACTTGAGTTTTCGATAAACTTTTCGGACTCAGAAAAAAGCCCTAAGGTTGCTCAAATTAGAAATTCCTAAAAAAAGCACTATGATGAAACCCTAAGAGAGCCTCCATTTTTGCTACATTTGTAAAACCTTCAAGAAAGAAGAGAGAAGAGAAGAAGAAGAGAGAGATGAGTGGGCTACCGCAGCTATTACATTCCTGGGCTATCTCGATTTAAGTGACATTTTTATTTTATCTTGTTATTCTTTTTTTTAATGTATACGATGAATGTGATGATGATGAGAAGATTGGATTGGATGATATTTTAAACTCTTCAGGGATTTTTTAATTGATTCAATGTTAATTTAGTTATATTTTGTGTTGATTGATTGAGTGTTGTGATTAACTACATTACTTGCATATTTCGGTAATAAAATGGGAGGGTGAACTAATTAAAGTGATTCGATTGGGTGAATGAGAGTTAAGCCATCCAATAGACCATGTGATTAATCTTATTGGGCTTTGTATAGAGAGAGATCCGTGTGAATCCCAGTAGTTTATTAAAGGACTTAAGAACTAATTAGGTTGTGGGTTGATCGTTAATTGAGATATTACATTTTCAATTAATCGACTTAATTAGGGATTATCAATTAGGATTTAGTAATTATAACTCGAAAGAGAATAATCCACTCCTCGGTAGTTTAGAACCGACACCATATTAATATTTAAGTGACTAGATTAGCATTGATGATAGGATAAATACCCTTCCTTTATAATTGGTCAATTTTTCTTGGTTGATTTTCAATTGTCAAATTGGTAGTGCTCAATTTAATTTCCTTGCTTAATATAGAATTCTTATTTCTCCCATTCCATATTTTTGTATTTACTTTTTTGTTTAATTTTTCTTTTCATTTTAATTATCTTTTAGGCTTTAGACAACTTATAATAGATTAGTTCACTAATTTTTTGAGGGATCGACACCTCTTATACTACACTTGCAATCTGTGTGCTTGTAGAATTTTGAGATTTTTTAATAAATTAAAACTTACGAACAAGACATTGAGATGTTCCAATAAAAAAGATGTGAGAAAATTATATTTAAGAATTGTAAGAAAAGAAGAGATAGACCTAAGAAAAATTGGAGGTACGTGATTAAGTATGACATGTCTTTAGTATAACCTACCGAAGACTTGGTCGTCAATCAAAAATTTCGCAAACTAGGACGAACATAGAGGATCTTATACAAATAAGTATTTCTCTTTTCATAAAGAGGTCATTTTTTATAAGATTTTTGAACTTTTCTTTCTTTTTCCTTTGTTTTTTGTATCTTTTATTTTTCATAAATACTTTAGTTTGTTTCATTTGTCCCTTTAGTTATTTTATCTATTTTTTGTAATTTTCTTTTTCAATTAATTTTTTTTACTTATTTATTTGTTTTCTTTATTTATTTATTTACTTTTTATTTTTATTTTGAATTTCTTTATTTTATTTATTTTTGTCTATGCAGTTATTTGTTAATGTAGTTGACTATTACTTTTTTTCCATAGACCCTGAATCTTAACATAATTTCTTATAAGTTACCGTTGTTGTTTGCAGAGATAATCAATTTTATTTTAATTTATATACAATATTTAATAACAACTAATATATTAAATTAATCTTATTTAAAATAAACGGTTAATTACAAAAAATTTAAAATTTACTCAATTTTATAATTATAGCTCAAATTTAAATGAGTGACAATTAAATATTTAAATATTCATTTATTTCAATTATAACTCAACGCTCGTATCATCGTTAATATTAGTGATGTGACTAGTCACATAAGCCAAAAACCTTAAACAATTATACAATTTAGACTTAATTAAACTAATCAACTAAGTTTCGTTAAGTTGTTTAAGTAAACGTGTTCTTTTTAGACGAAGAACACCCTAAATCAAACTCAGTTCTCTCACTAAACTCAGATCGTGCAAAGAAATGCCTAGCGTGACGAGCTGGAATTTCATTCAGATTGTTAGAAACTTAATGAAACTTAATCAGTTAGCAGGGACCGTTCGATTGTGTTATTTATGAGTTGTACGACAAGTATTGGAGGCGACAGTTGGATGAGTTCCAAGGGTTCCTAGAGCCGTCGTCATCGACTCACCGTCTACCGTTGAGCTCCTTCACAACAGAATATCATGCTTCAGGTGGTTTCGGAGCTGAAGATCGAGTATAGGAGCGATTCCTTTGGAATTCCCAAATAGATTGTGATTTACGACAAGGAAACTTTGTTTGATACCCAGGCTTGGGAGTTTTTCAAGTATCTGGTGATTACGAAGCTGTTGATCGCTGATGGCACTGTCAATTGTATTCCAGGAGTTTGTAAATAATTGTAGGATTATTTTTAAAATGCATGTGGTGGGAGAATATGTGGAGTGTGTTAGAGTATCACATATTGACTAAACATGAAAATGGTAAAGAGTTTATAAGTGGTAAGGGTCAACTATTCAAACAACTAGTTCTAATTATTTGGACAATAGTTGACCCAAGCTCAATTATTGCAAGTGGACTCTACACTCTACCCACATTAAAAATTCAATATGGTATCAGAGCAGGTTTGGTTCAGATTATTAATTTTCTGGTTGTTCGTCTGGATGTTCAGTCCCAGCTACCGGGCTCGGTTGCCACTGCGCATATTTCAAGTGACAACTAGATGTCCAGTTCCAGTTGCACTTGAGGGGAAGTGTTAGAGTATCACATATTGACTAAACATGAAAATGGTAAAGGATTTATAAGTGGTAAGGGTCAACTATCCAAACAACTAGTTCTAGTTATTTGGACAATAGCTGACCCAAACTCAATTCTTGTAAGTGAACTCTACACTCTACTCATATTGAAAATTTAATAGAGTGTGTTAAGAGGAAGTCGTTGCCTGATGTTCCTAAGGAGTAATTGAAGAGCTTAGAGGTTCTCTGTCGTTTTCTCAAGTGTCGAATTTGAATGAGAGGAATAACAATGATAATGATGACAAGTTCTATGAGTCCATAGATATAGGGATACTAAAATGGTACCCCAGAGCTTTCTTCATCTAAAAATAATTCAGTTTATTTAAACAAACAATTTAATGAAACTTAATCAGGTAGTTTAATTAAGTTTGACATATATAAGTACTTAAAGTTTCTATCTTATATGACAAGTCATGTCAATAACACTGACAAAGATATTAATATTGAGTTAAAATTGAAAAAAATTGAAAGCTTGAGTATATAATTATTACTTTTTTAAGTTCGAGCTATAATTGTAAAATTAAGTAAATTTTAATATTTTTTTGTAATTAATCTTAAAATAAAATAATTAAGAATATAAGTGGCTTGCAAGTATTTATTTGAAAATTTTATTTTATATTAAGCCTTAATACTCAGTATAATTTCCGTTAGGCGCAGGGTTTATAAAAATTCAGTAGTACGCAACTTTACATCTAACTATTGTAGAGATTGTTTCAAAATGACTCATATATATATAAATGAAAATAAAATTAAAAAAATTATTAGAATAGTTGAATTATATTACTAATACTTATTTAGTTAATATCAAAATCAGATTTTTTAATAAGAATAAATTAAAATAGAAAATTTCAGTTTAACAACTCTTGTTACTTAATTTTTAAAATAAAAGTGAAAGCAAATCTCCGTTAACAGTTACCGTTAAAAAGACAAGAGAAAATAGATTTAACGGACGCAGCAAAAAAAACAAAACGTCACGAGGGCATCCGCAAGTGCAAATACAAAAGTTTACAAAATCGGACGGGACAAAAAGTGAGACCTCTTCTTCTTGTGTCTGTCCCTTTGTGCTTTCGTGTTTAATATTTAATGAACTCGTGTCATCTTCCTCAATCATTGCAGTCCCTCCCATCCCAACGGTTCCAATTTTCAAAATAACATTGGAGCCAACCACTGTCTTCAAATCCCTCCTTCCTTACCCTTACACATCAACCCAACACACCTCCTCCTTTATTGGAGAGTTTACGTTACGGAAGGTATCTTAATGGGTTGTTTCTTTCTCGGCTGTTTTGGCTTTTCTTCCAAGCGGAAGCGTCGGAAACCGCCCAGCAAAGTTCTGTTTGGAGATAAAGTGAGATTTTTTTTTTTAATGGCTGGTTTAAGTAGTTGTAATTTTGGAAGTTTAGATTGTCATAATCAAGCTCCATTAAAGATTGTTACTTTCTCTCTTTGTGGCAGAGGATTGGCAACTATGAACCTCTGGATAATGTTTCTTCTTGTATTGATCAAACAGAAGTGCCCACAAACTCAGATTCAGAGATCAAGTTAGTTCATTTTGTTCTTTCATGGAATTTGTCCTTCATTAGAATGTTTGTGTGTGTTCTTGGCATTGACTTTTTTTTTGTTGGGATTCTTTTTTGTGCAGGAAAAAGCCCAAGGAGTCCTTGAACTGCAAAATTAGAAAGAAAGTTAGTTTCAACTTGAATGTGCAGGCTTATGAACCGATCCCAGCAGACGAAAGTGATGAGGAGGAAAAGAAAGAAAATACTGGCGAATCAGCTTCTTCTATCTTTGAAGGGGATTCAAATGGGACGAAATTTGCATCTTATCCACAAAATTATAGGTATAGAAACTGCTTAGACAGCTATAGTGAGGAAGATGAAATATCTTTTGAAGAAAGCGAGTTGGATGATGATGATGGTAGTGATGGCTTTGATGGAGATGACTGGGTTTATGATGGTGATATTGACCACTTCAGGTTAAGCGTAGAAGAAATTTCCAGGCAGCTTAAGGATTCACAGAAGCGAGATTCTTCAATTGAAGAAGCCACAGAGCTAAGTTCCCTTGTTGATTCAAATCAAGGGGCACTTGGATCTCTGGGATTTACTCCATATGCTAGAAACAGGGGTCAATATGTTCACTCTGTTCTGAATCCTGTTGAAAATCTAAGTCAATGGAAGGCAATGAAGGCAAGAAGTAAGCTCATAGTAAAGGATAAGAGTAAAGAGAATTTAACATTAGAGCAACAAGCAACCAATCCCTTTATTTCAACCTCAAATATTTGCCAGTCCAGAACTATAATCCAGGAAATCCCAGTCGATTCCAGCCTCTCCAACTGGCTAGTTTTCCCTGATACTTGCAAGTTGAGTGCTGAATCCACAACAAAATCCATAAACCCTGTTGAGGCCATCCCTTCAAAGGGAGCTGTTTTTGACAGTACATATTCATGGAGAAACAGAGATGATATGCCTATATTAGATATCACCAATTTGGAGGCGCGATAGCAAATTACTATGTTCAGATCACTTAAGGGTATCACATACATATCAAAACTATAAAGAGTTGGTTGAAACTACCAAATAGAGAAAAGGGAAAGGTGGTTGTTCTTGAAGGTTTGGGATTGATGTCGTTGCCATAAAAAGCAGCAGAAGTGCCTCTTGTACTTTTGTTTTGCTTAAATGTAGAGTGTGATACAGTTTGTGTTTTCTTGATTCTGTGTGTTGCTGATTCTTTGATCCACTTTGTCCTAAAATTCTTGGAAAATGATTCTTGTGTTAGGGAGGAGCTCTACAGTGTGAAAGGAACGCCATGATGTTCTTTTTGTTCTTGTTTGTAATTCTTTATCTTTTCTAATTCTGAAAAAAAGATAGTTGTAAACAGACCATATAAGCATCAAGTGTTTATGTTTCAAAGTGATGACAATTTCAAGTGCTAAATTTATATTCTTTATCTTACAAAGCTCTTCCATAATTGAAACACAGTGGTGGAATGTATGCCCCGCATTTTATTGTTCAATCTTTGTCTGATTACATAGAAGACAGCTGGCAAAGATATTATGCTGCATTACTTTCAGGGATCCTAATCTCATAGAATCAAAGTGATTGAAGCAAGTTGCCAGATGGGGGAAGTCAGGTATGTGTTACAGTATCGAACAATTATTTGGTACAAGTAAATCCTTCCTTTGGAACCATTGATACAAGCAATATAGCGGAATTTATGCATATGGATTGAATAAAGTTCCATCCGCCAACTAACTTACAAAATTCTAAAGTTCAGATCGGTTGGAAATGAATTAGTAAAGCTCCACAATAGTGGTGAAACTGAGGATCAGTATATTTCAGCACACTCCACATAAAAGGTCAAATCAAATAGGAAATAGAAATGAGGAATAAAGATCTGATAAATACAGCAGAATTAATGTCTATATCATGTTTCTGATATCCAATCTTTAGAGTCTGCAATGTTCCCTGTATGATCTGGGAAAGATACACTTGTTTCCAAAACAACTTTCTGGCAGAAATAAGAAATTAGCCAAGTAGTTGCTAACTTTTCAAGATATAACACACAAAGTTGTGAAGACGTTAACTACATGAATCAACGTACGCTTCTGCAGAAATTGCACAAACAAATATGTTATCTGACTGATAAATATCATGTAAGCTTAGAGCTGAAATTGTTATCTTCAATTCCGGGGATAAGCTTCTCGTGAGAAAATTCACCATAATATCCAGGTAAGAAAATCTTCAAAGTCAGTAATTGAGGCCTTATCTTCTTAAAGCAAAGGTTAAAGCAAGCTTTTTGACACCCAGGCTGAAATCGTTGCTAAAGAGAATGCCGTGCTGGGTTGTCCCATAGATATCTTCAAACTTGTTGTACTAGAGCATTTACATTATGGTACAGATACAAGAATCCGAGTCTTCATCGGAATCACTAACATCACTGCAGGCACAAGATGAAAATACTGATTTGAGAAATGTAACACATAGTAACATCAAATCCATAAACATTTAATCAAAACGACATCAGGTAATCAAAAGTTTGCCTCTAGGATATAAGTCAACAATATTTCATACTTGGAGGCCAATAAATGCATAATTTGAAGAACTTCGAGTTTGTCCAGCCTTTTGAAAGGTCACTAATGTACTGATTGAACAACAAATAATAAAATCTTAGTACCTAACCAAGGTCCAATTTTAAGTGTTCCACACTTCATTGCAGCTATTATTAGAAAACCTTCAACCTTTTACATTTGTGCTTTCATGGAATGTTTTCAATCAAAACTCATCCACTTTCTTCCATAATTTAGACAGCAGAGGGCAGCAAGGCATATTTAAGCCCTAAGAATTTGAATACTATAAGAAGAGATTATTACTAAAAACAAAGAATCCAGACTTTCAGCACTTGATTTGAAGGTTCCAAGTAGAATATATCTCCCTATTGTCAATTCTAGCACTGCATTATTAGCCCTAGTTTAGGTCTCCTTGGCAATAACAAAATACAGGTGATGTAAGACAAATAGAGGAAGTATCAACTACTAGCTAAAACTCAAAATATTAAAAAATATGATTGATATTAAACTGTTGGAGTATCAAGTTTAGGGTTTGGATTTTGGCCTAAAAAATGCTGAAATTTCAGATTTGGTATAATTGAGTTTTTAGATGATTACCAAAAATTTAGGCTTAGAATTTCATATTTTAATATAGATGAAATTTAGGTTTAAGATGGTCGAAATTTAGGTTAGGTAATGGAGAGTAGTAAACTAGAAATCACTCTTAGAGTCTAAGAATCACTCTTAAAAAGAAAGCTTCACACCTTCTAGTTGAAAACTCTAAGTTTCTAGAAAAATAGAATAACATATTTAACTTACTGTTACTTCCTATCTAATAAGAAATCCTAACATAATTTAAATTTCAGCCCTTATCTTTGACGTCAACTCAATTCCCAATTCTCATTCCATCAAATTAAAGTTTGTGGTTGACTAATATTTTCCCTTTTATTTCTTTTATAGACTTTAAGTTCTTTTGCATTAATTCTTCCCGACTTGTCTAAATCGTCCTCAAGAATATGATAAATATTGACCATATATGTCTAGATTCAACTTTTGAAATTTAGATTATAAAATTAACGTACTGTCAAAAATCAGTCTTCCTTTTCATTTGACAAGAAATTGTCGATGTTCTCCGTCTCTTGTGCCTATAATTTTGGTCATCAAGAACATCCTCTATCTCCTCTTTAATATGAGAAATGGTAATTGGAGATAGCGTATCATCATAACTTTGATAAATAGTTAAGTCTGCAATATTAAAGATATGACTAATTCCCATATCAATGGGTAATTCCAAAACCTAAGCATTAACACTTATTTTTTTGATGATCTTATAAGGTCTGACATTTCATGAATGAAGTTTCTTATATTTTCCTTTCAAAAATGCTTTGGACAAATTCTAACCATCACCACGTCCCCTTCATTGAATTCCAACACTCGACAATATTGATCATCATGATCTTTATAAGACAAATTGTTGATTGTTATCTTTCGTTGTATCTCATCAAAGTTGTATCTCATGTGTTATGCAAAACTTTTGGCTTCAACTCTAACTCGTATTTTTTATGGTAAAGGAACCAAATCAATAAGCTTCCTTGGTTGAAGTCCTGAGACTATCTCAAAAGGACTCTTACTAGTTGACCTATTTATAAAACTGTTGTATACAAATTATGCCATAAGAATAATTAGGTCCTAACTTTCACAATTTCCAACCAAAAATCATAACAAATCTTGGAAGCTTATATTCTTCACCTTTGTTTGTCCATCAGTTTGGGGATGGAGAGAATTTGAAAATTGAAGATTAATGTTCAATATTTTCCATAGAGTTCTCCAAAAATAACTCATAAACTTCACATCATGATTAGATATGATGGTTAAAGGTAATTCTTGGAGACATACAACCTCTTTGAAGAATAGTTTAGCAATGTGGACAACATTCTTAGTCTTAAACAATATATTTGTAAATGGTTTCATCATGAAATCACATGGCTTCTCTACAACATAGGCATCAAGATTATACTTATAGTTGCTTCTTGTAGTTATATGCACTAGCTTGTTAACATGGCTGAATTTTGACTTTGCAAGTGCACTCACAGCTTCTTCTTTGTTCCTATGTTGTACTAATTGCGCATCTTCATCCAAGTCTACTTCTCCTCTTAGCCACTACAACACAATCTTTATCAACAACACCAATGATGTCACTTAAGTTTTGAACCAACAAGTTTCGGAATCCCAAGTAATTGTTTGTTAATCTTTTCAGATCCATATTCAGTTATTTTAGCTTGTTGTCCTATTTTTTCAACCTGTTACACTATTGTTTCAGCTTGCAGTTTAAGTGTTTGAACTTGTTGTTCAATTATTTCAACTTTAGGGTTTGTCAAAGAATCCACTTCATTCTATTTTTCTTCATCTTTAACACTTTGATCGTCTCTTACGCTCAAACTCTCCATGTCATGATCATCTTCCATTGCCAAACTCTACATATCATCAAGTACTTGAGCACCTTCTACATGTAGGCTCGAAGATTCGAATTGATCTACTAAACTTGACGAATCAAAATCAGCGCATGATTTTTCAGCAAAGATTTTCTCATACGATGAGTGTTGTTGATCAATATCAGTCTCTTCTTCTTGCTTATCACCATGCTCTTCATGTTCAACATCAAGTATAGGTTGTTGGTTGTTATAATTATTTCTTGTGGGATTTCTAATTTTTAAGGAATGTATGTCAAGGTTGTCTAACCTCTCCAAAATTTGTCGAACATGGTTTTTTATGGAAGTTGTTACATGTATGTTGGTGTTTTGGGTCACCCTGTGAATGAGGATCATCGATGCCCAATTTTTTTTGCAATATTTAGAAGTATTTCATCTTGCTCTAGGTCACTGAATATTCTTCTATATGCCCTTTTACTGCGTGTAATATTCTTTGAACCAAAACTCTGATACCAAATTGATGTAGGACAAAGAGAAGAACTATCAACTAATAGCTAAAACTTACAAAATTAGGAAATATGACTGATATTAGACTACTGAAATATCAAGTTTCAAGTTTGGATTTCAGCTAAGAATGCTGAAATTTTAGATTTAGTATAGGTAGATTTTTAAGGTTTGATTATTGAAAATTTAGGTTTAGAATTTCAGTTTAATATAGTTGAAATTTAGGTTTAAGATGATTGTAATTTAGGTTAAGTTTGCTAGAATTTAGTAAGGAACACAAAACGGAGAGTAGAAAACTAAGAATCACTCCTAAGGTTCAAGAATAACTCTTATAAGAAAGTTTCACACCTTCTAATTGAAAGCTCAAGTTCGTGGAAAACTTTTAGATTGCTTGTTATTCAAGGGCCAAATATACACATTTTTATAGCGAAATTTTTAGAACTCTTATTCTAGTAGGAAAGTATTCCTAACAAATTTAAATCATATTATAATATTCTATAAGTCCTAAACAATTAAGATAACATATTTAACTTACTACTACTTCTTATCTAATAAGGAATCCTAACATAATCTAAAATTTAGCCATTATTTTTTATGTCAACTCAATTCACAATTCTCACCCCACCTAATTAAAGCTTGTGGTTGAATAATCTTTCACTTTTATTTCTTTTATAGACTTTAAGTTCTTCTGCATCAACATGACTATAGTGGCATCAGGGGAGCAATGGATGGTAGCAAAACCACAACACAAAAATCATGCCTACTAAGAAGAACATTTTGATGTGCAGCTTATGTAGAGGAAAAAGGAGAAATCTATGAGGGCATGATACACGTATCAATGAGATCATTATAGATAGCAAATTCATCTGTTAACTCACATTTTCTTGTTGAAAGGTAATGACAAATAAGCAAAAAGAGAAAGGGGTATACGGTTACATGCATATGTACGTTTTATATTCATGTTAGCTCAGCTACATCAAGTCATACGTCTTACTCTGCAAATCTGTAGCTAAAATCAAACTCATAATTTGTTTGAAGTAAATTGTATAATGAAATATCCACTTTCTCTAGTCGTTAAAAATTGCAACATTTCAATTAATTATCTTACGAGAATAAAAAAATAACAATTGTTAACTGATACATTGCAGTCTTTCTCAACCTGACAAAATTATGATGTAGTAGGCAATCATATTATACTAAATATTTTGCAATTCTTTTCTTTTCTTATCTAAGGAATTTTCACATTTGAGATGTATATATGCATATTTGTGGCTACATAAGCCTTATTTCAATGGCATTGTAGTTAGCACTTGCCAATTATAAAAACATCACTCAATAACAATTTATTCATAGCACACGAAACTTTTCCTTATTTCAGGATAATGATTAAGAATGCAGCATACTGTAGTTAGCATGAGAAAATAAAATGACCGTCAATTCACATCAAGGGGGATGCTTAACCCTAAACTGCGGTGCAAGGAATGACACCAAAGCTCGTGAATTCCAAAAAACAGGATGATTACAAAGGCAACTAATTGAGATCAAGCATCAAAAGGAGCAATGTAAAATCTATACAAGTTTCATATATGTAAAATCTATATAAGTTTCATGATGGTTCGAGCAGAAACAAGATCTAGAGTACTCACCAATTGTGAGTTATTAAAATTGTCAAATATCTTGACGAAAGAGTTACATAGTCTTGACTTGAGATTTTCTTAATGTGCATTACAAGAATATCAAGAATTACTCTCCCTGGCTAGGACTTGCATAGACTCAATTTCCCCCATGATTCACAATAGTTACTCAAGATGAAGTAAGGAGGTACTGTTAGCAATTAAATGTGTGTGTGCCTGAGAAAGAGACTCACAATTGGATAGCAAGTGCGCAAGGTTTAAATGGTGAAAAAACAGAAGATGATGTCCTTGGCTTGACGTACATCATTCAGAGTTATGCCAACTCCTTATTAATAGCATCAAATTTCTACTAGTGGGAATAACCAGGAAGTAGAAACCCTTATCAAGCTCTTGATGTCCTATTCACTAGATAGCACATGCTAAAAGGAGTCTATAGAAGAGAAAGATAGTAGCTCTGAATTCTCAAAAAATAAAAAGTAATAGAGATACTAACAATGTAAGGAATTTAGATCCAGCTAAGCTCCCGATTTACCAGCTTAGCAGAAGCTTCTAGAAATAGCATTCAAATTCAATCAATTTCTAACTATTAACACATTTATTATCTCAAAATTTCAAAAACAAGCAATTTAATAAAGTAAGCATTGACTGCAAAAGAAGCCCAAGTCGAAGCCAAACCAAACAACAAAAGAGATTCACAGCCTCCAAGAGAAAATAGGATTTACCTTGGTTCAAACTCTACTACCTCCACTAGCTTATGCCCGTTCTTATCATTCCATTGAACCTTTCTGCGGACTTTGTCCGAGTTTCTTGACATTCCACCTCTCCTAGGAGGCAACAAGGAATTAGACTCGCTGTCGTCTTCTGCATCATCAGTCTTATCCTCAACTTTTGAACCGTCCAGACGTATCAAATCATCATTTTTCAACCCATTAGCATCCTTAGCATCCTTATCCATCGACAGTTGACACAGACCTCCCACAAGAACACAACACTCACAAACCGATTCCACCAATCAAGTTTGGAGGAATCAGAGCAAATGATAGATCACCGGTGAATGATTTAAAAGGTTCTTTCCATTACCAAAAAAAAAAAAAAAACATCAGTCAACATAAAAAAATATCAGGAAGCAACAAACCCTAATCCCAAAAGTTTTTGCTTTTGGTGGTTAACGTTAAAAGAAATAGCTGTGTGACAATGGAAGTTACGAGGTCAACGCTAAGTTATTGAGCTGATCAAGCTCTAAACAGAATAAAATCAAGAAATCTAAACCGAGAACAAGAAATAAGAGAACTCATTGAAACGGAAAAAAATAAGTGGCAGCAAGCACGGAGCTTTAAGTCACTTTCAATTCAAGTGATGATTAGATATATTACAAGGGAAAAAAAGGTTAAGGCAGAGATAATGAGATTAATTGAAGAGCAAAGCAAATCAAACAAGTGCAAGAAGGAGACCATTTAATCTAGAGCAACAAAACCCAGATCCTTAAAGAAGAACAGAGAATGACGATTCACAAAAAGCAGAGCATCAAGCAGGTGAAGTGCGTCTTCTCTGTTTTTTCCTTTTTCAAAGGCAATTGCGTTTGACAAGTGCTCAAAATGGGACCGTAAGTATTTCCTGACACTAGATCCAACGGAGGTTATTGGTTGGCAGGTGGGACCCGGTACATCAGGTTGATATGGAGTCGGTTAATATCGTTGTAATTTAGGGCGGCATACCACGTGGAGCGATGTTATTGGTTCTTCTTCGGAGATCTAAAGGCTATGCGGAACTTTTAACTTTCAATGATATGGCTGAACAACTGTATTTTTAATCTTTTAATTAAATTCTTTTAGTTAAGTCTTTGACTATTAAACTTTTTGATTAAACTTTTAAATTTATAAATTGTTTTTTTGTTAATATTCTTAAACCAAAAATTTACATGTTATTAATGAAATCTTATACACTTAGAAATAAGATCGTCATCGTTGTCACACCTAATTCGAAGTTCTACAGTGAAGCGGAGTCTGTAGAGATCTTATAGTACGCATTCTTACTACTACATAATAGAAAGGCTATTTTTGGTGAATCTACATACAGATGTGACAGAAAAATAGTTAACAATATCATCAAAAATCAATAAAAAATTTAAAATGAGACAGAATTTATATTATTTCACTAACTACTGAATGTATATATATGTGTGTGTGTGTGTGTGTGTGGAGATTAAGGAGCGAATACTCCTATTAAAAAATCTGAATCTATGATATAAATTATACGAGCTTAATAAAAGTAGCTAGGTATTATGAATTTTAGTACCTTCAAATAAAAGGGTAATTTCTATAAAATTTTCTTTTTTTTGCATAAAGGGAAAAGGAAACAACGAAGCTAAATGAGTCGGGGAAAACAGATTCTCGACATATCCTCGATGAGGAGTCTATGGCACCCTAAAGGTGGTACATCAAAATAAGTGACACCAATGTCGTCCAGACCGACCGAGGTGGCGAGCCAGTCCGCACATCTGTTGCTCTCTCGGAAGATATGGCGATGAACAACAGACCAGTTCCGGTGGAGGAGCTCCCGTATACCCATGACGAGAGGGATGCTCGACTGAGAACGAGAGGGCACAGAGGACAGGAGCTAGTGCACCTCCAGCGAGTCCACTTCCAGCTCAATCCGACGGAAGCCCAATCTCCAAGCGAATGAGAGACCTGTATAGACTGCCCATAGTTCCGTTACCTGCGCTGAGCACCAACCAATGAGCTGGGAGAACCCACCTCGCCAACGGCCATCACTGTCGCGGATAAGACCACCTGCTGAAGTCGTAAGATGTGTAGTATTACAGGCCCCGTCCGTGTTGAGCTTGACCCAGCCAGCCTGCGGACGGCTCCAACCAACCTGTTGAACCCGACGTGGGCGAGAGCCAATGGGGCTCAGTATGTGCCGGGCATCAGCCTGCTGAACCTGAGCTGCAAAAGACAAGATAAGAAACAATGATGAGGCGGGACGAACAAAAGTGGAATCAAAAATAGATTTGTTCCGCCAAGTCCAAAGGAACCAGCAGGTTAACCCAAAAAATAGGGCCCACTCCTGGCCGTGCACGCGCCGACACTGGAGAAGGTTGGTAAGCAACCAGTCACAAGTGGGGAGAGTAAAGGCAGACGATGTAACGATGTCCGGTGGAAAAATGGCCCACATACGACGAGCGAGCGAACAGTCACGAACAATATGAAGAGAGGATTCTTCGTAGAAGTAGAGGGGACAGGAACTATCGGCGGTAAGATGACGGCGCATCCGTTGTTGATTACTAAGTAATCGATCTTTTGCCAGTAACCATAAAAAGGAGCGCACCCGCTGGGGACCCCGCCATTGCCAAATGGCCCGCCACACCCCATGCGAAATGTCGTGCACTGGACCCGTCAGGAGGGAGTACGCAGAAGCAACGGTAAAGTGCCCATGATCAGTGGCACTCCAGACAAGCCTGTCGTCCCCCCGATGGGGGGAAGGAGGAAACATATCGACTATAGAGCGGCAAATGAAAGGGGGGAGGAACCCCCTTAAGACAGCCAAGTTCCACTGTCCCGTGGGCTCGACATAGTGGTTAATGCTGTGGTGAAGCAGGTGATCCGGGACGGGCTGAATAGAATGGGAAAGGAGAGTGCCAACTCCCGTGACCCAAGGGTCGAGCCAGAATCGCGTCGTCCTGCCATTTCCAAGAAGCCATTGCGGACCTTGAGTGACGAGATGCCAAGTCGCCATAATGCTCCTCCACACCATCGAACCCCTCAAGGCATTGAGGGAGGAGGGAATGCAGTGAACATCAAAGCCATACTTAGCAGAGAGAACCTGTACCCATAAGGCATGAGGGTTGGCAATTAAGGACCAACCGAGTTTAGCCAGGAAGGCGTCGTTCATCTCTAGAATCCTCCGGATGCCTAAGCCCCCTTGAGGTTTGGGCTTACAGACCTCCTCCCAGCTCACTAGGGGTATCTTGGAGCCTGCTTGCAATGAGCCCCACAAAAATTTCCGCATAGCTTGTTCCAGAGCATCACACAAACTACGTGGTAACCGGACCTGCGGTGAACCGTATCTAAAATGTGCTGATAAGTGCGCTTACGGATCCGTTAGTGTAGGAGGGGAACCCCCAAGTACCATCCAAGGTCGGTAGTCCAAGGGAACGTGAGCGCGCAACTTAAGGCACGGCTGGTCGAAAGGGGGACGTTCTTGGAGAAGTAGCACCGAGACTTATCAGTGTGCACTCGTTGTCCCAAAGCGGAACAGAACGAGTCCAATACACCTCGGACCACGTGAACTTGGTCAATAGAAGCCTCCGAAAAGAGGATGAGATCGTCGGCAAAGAATAGTGAGAAAGAGAGGGCCCGTGCCAACTCAAGCGTACCGGACGCCAACGACCCGAGGACACCTTATGAGTAATCGCGTGGCCGAGCCGTTCCATACAGAGCACAAAAAGATACGGGGAGAGAGGGTCCCCTTGGCGAAGACCACGAGAAGGCTAAAAGGCCTCACTAAGCTCGCTGTGCCAGTTCACTTGAAAGGACACCGTGGTGATGCATTTCATGATGAGCGACAGAAACAAGGCCGGAAGACCAATATCGTGGAGAGTATCGTGTATGAAGGTCCAATCAAGGCGATCATAAGCCTTTTCGAGGTCCACTTTGATCGCCATCAACCCCGTCCGACAAGTTTTACGTTTCATGGAGTGAATAACTTCCTGGGTGATGATAATATTATCAGTAATCAGACGGCCAGGCACAAAGCTGCATTGGGTCGGGCTAACAAGCGCGTCCATGTACGGTTGAAGGCGAAGAGATAAAATCTTAGTGAGGGCTTTGTAAAGCACATTGTAAAGCGCTATCGGATAGAACTGAGTGATGGAAGTAGGGGAGGGAGTCTTAGGAATAAGGACAAGGACAGTGCGGTTAAGCTCCGATTCCCAAACTTCGTGACGGAAAATTCGTTGGAGGAAAGTAATGAGGGAGGGGCCAATTGTGTCCCACTGGGACTGGTAGAAGAGAGCGGTGAAGCCATCGAATCCAGGGGCCTTATTGGGAGCCATAGAGAAAAACGCCGACTTGATTTCGTCAGAGCTAAGCAGACGGGAAAGATCCGCAGGCAGCTAGAGCGGAGGAGGGGGAAACTTGCCAGGAAGAGGCCCAGGGACCGGAGTCGGACCATCGGGTCTGTATAAGCTCTCCAGGTAACTCTGAGCCATATCACGTAGAGTAGCGGGATCGGTGATCATATGACCATGAGCGTCGGGAAGAGCAATATTCTGAGCTAGACGACGTCGGGAACGAGTGAGGGCGTGATAAAACTGAGTATTACGATCTCCCTGAGCGAGCCACTGACTCCTGGACCGTTGGTGCCAGAAGAGTTCTTCCTGATAAAGCACAGATTCAAGCTCGTTCCGCAGGGAGGACTCGAGCGCCTGAAGGGAGGGGGAATCCGAGTTCTCCTCCGAATGCTGAATTCCCTCTAGCCGGGCCATGAGTCAGTTCTTTCGATGGAAAATGTTACCAAACTCGGTGGTATTCCAGTGGTGGAGCTTCTTCGCAAAGCGTTGGATCGCACCACTGAAATCCGAGGAGGCCGGAATCCAGTTATCAGCGACCACCTGTGAGAAGGACGCGTGAGTAAGCCAAGCCGATTGAAAACGGAACGGCCGGCGCGAAGGGTAGTGGGGGTTAGGATCGTGGAACCTAATAAGGAGAGGCCCGTGGTCCGACTTGAGAAAAGGCAGATGGGAAACCTAGGTATTCGGAAACTCCGCACACCACGCGGGAGAATCGAAAGTCCGATCTAGTCGGGCTCGAATCGTACCTCGCTTCCAAGTGAAACTCGGACCGGAAAAACCAAGGTCCTGGAGGTTGCACTGAGACATACAGTCACGGAATTACTGATTAATAATGGGTTGGGTGGGGAAACCCCCACGTTTATCGGCACTTTCCAGCTTTGCGTTAAAATCCCTGCCCATAAGCCAGGGGGTGGTGATATGCGGAGCAAGGTTAGCCAGATAATACCAAAGATACTTTTGAAGCGCGTAAGTGGGGCTCGCGTAGACAGCAGTGAATTCAAAGATCTGGTGGTCCCACTCTACCCGAGCATGAATAAATTGACGGTGCTCTAAACGGATGCTAACTCCGACATTCTCCTGCCAGAGCAGCCATATTCTGCCCGAGTAACCCGTAGCCTCGACCTGGAAGGAATGGTGAAAGCCCAAAGACATAATAACCCGCCCAGAGCGATCGCCGCTTATACGGGGCTCAACCAAGACCACCAAACGGGGCTTATGAAGACGAAGATAATTCCGCAAAATGGGCTTAAAGGTCCGACCTCCAGCCCCTTGGCAATTCCAGAGTCGTCATAAACACAAACGGAGGAAAGGGAACTAACTCGACTCGGTCGGAGCCGGGACTACGGGCCCACTGGGCTCTTGACTAGGAAGAAGCTCCGGAAGGGTAACGGGCTCCTCCATCATGGTATCGAGATGGGCTGTAGCAGCCGCGGCACTCTGCTGAACGAGACCCGGGTCGGGGGGTCGGGGAGGAGGAACCGCGGGAATAGTATGAGGGAGAGGCGACGTGTCCATAAGACCGGGGGGATCGGGAAGGGCCACGTCCATGGCCTCCGTGACCAGGGCCACGGGGATAGACAGCGGCGAAGTCGGATCCGGGGAGGCCAAGGCCCCGTGTGATGGTAAGGAAATTGCCACATGGGACGAAAGGGGCTCGGAAGGACAATGGGCCGATAGCTGGAGTGTCTGCAAGGGAGGATGGGAAGGCAGTGGGTCTGCTGAGGAGGGAGCCTGGGGGAGAGAAGGGGAGGTTGGGCCGGGGCAGGCAGTCCGGCCCAAGGATGGAATCTGCTGGCATGGGCCAGAGAAGGCTGGGCTGGGGGAGGAAGTCTGGCCCACAGAGGGGCCCAGCAGATTGGGGAACAGCGTCGTCCCCGTCGACTTCAAGTGGCTTCCAGACTCTTCGTTTCTCGATTTCCTCATGGATCTTACGTCCCTTTTGGACGAGAAACGCGTAACTGGCGGAGTCCTCTGGTCAAAAGAGGACGAGAAGGGACGAGCTTGGGAATGAGGAGCGTCGACCGTTGGAGGGACACCCGTTGGAGTGTCAGTCTGCTCTGTGTGGGAGAGGGCGGCGAACCTCGAACCACGAGGACCATCGGGCCTCCCCTGAGACGGGTTGTCACGGCGAGAGCCGGACGTAGGTGGAGGGGGTTGGCTAGCCCGATGTGCCACCTGCATCCAGGGGCCATAATCGTCAGCCGGTGGAGGACTGGTGGAGGAAGCACCTGTGGAGTCAACTGCCGCTGGAGGTGGGGGTACGTCGGAGGAGGGCCCTGCATCGGGCGTGGGCACTGAGCGCTTAGGGCATTGTTCGGACCTATGTTCGACCTAGTCACAGCTGAAGCAAATTTGCGGGAGACCCTCATACGCAACCTGTATGAGTTCCCCGTCCAACTCCACAACCGACCGAAGAGGGACACTGAGATCCAGGGTGACTGCCACCTGCGCGAAGCGTCCCTGGGACGAGAGGAGCGTGGTCTCATCAATCTTCACTGTTTTCCTCACCAGATTACCGAGCGCTTGAAGAATGGAAGGATGGTAGCGGGCGATAGGGAGACCGGGGAAGCGAACCCA
>JANIJH010000225.1:83405208-83424632 GCA_024520975.1 Erythroxylum areolatum | reverse complement strand
TACATGGGTGACGCGTCCGGAGGAAGGGCGAAACGCAGGTGTCCATGGTTGGACCGACAACACATTGCCAGCGACAATCCATGGACCCTGCGTCAAGGTATGTATATAGTCCCTTTCATCTTTAAAATTCACCAAGTAAAAATCGTTGTCCAAATCCACAAACTTCAGGGGACCAGTCGGATGCCACAATGAGAGGAGGCGATCCCGGAGTAAGTTGAACCCCATCTTCCGTCCCAGCAGCTTGATCACAATCGCCTGTGCCCAGAGTGTGTCCAATTTCTTACGAAAGGTAGATGATAGATCAATTCCCATCCCATGAAGACCCTGCACCAGGTTAATATCACCATCCTCGAGTTCAATTGGGGGGTCTTCGAACCAATTGAGGTTACTGAATTGTGTGGCCTGGGTGAAAGGACCCGAAACAACAGCACTGTAACTAGGAGGAGCCTGAGACTCCGGTTGTGCGATAGGAGGAGGGTCCTCTTCCCGTTCGCGCAGCTGGACTTTTTTGGCGGAGTGAGTGGTGGAATGCATGGCTGGGTAGGAGGGGCAGTGGCCAGAAGCAGCGCAAGGAATTGAAGCGGGTGGAAAAGATACTGTTGCAATGACTGTAGCAATTCTCTCAAAGTTACTGTAGCAATGACTGTAGCAATTCTCTCTTCACAATTTTCTATTTTACTAGAGAGGGTTTTCTTTGGATGAAAGGGAGTCTCAATTATACACCGAAGTTGAACATGACGTTGGCAATGATAAGTCCATGATTAAATCACTCAGACCACAAATAACTCTTGTCTACGAACATACTTTAAGTTCACGGTTTACTTTTGATGATGTCCTATCAATAAAATGAAGAGATCGATTATTAAAATTTTAATAATTAAATATTTAAGAAATTTAAATATGTTAAATTTAAAATTTAAAAATATACTTATTCACTAATTTTATAACTTAAGTTTTAAAAAAAGAGATTCTAACTTATTGGTTATTTAATTAAGTATGGTTACTCTAAGATGTTTAATAGGCTGGGTTCTCTTTGAAGTTGGAGCAACCGTGATTCCCAAAGCAAACAAGAAACTTGCGATTTTGTTCGTCTCTTTGCCTTATCGGATGATACTTTCAAGGTACATTCATCTCTTCCTCGCTTCCTAATAAGTTTGATTGATTTTTTATAATAAAAATTATTAAAATAAATTAAACACAAAATTATAAATTAAGTTAAAAATTTGACCATTCAAAATTTTCATTAATTTAATCCAATTAATAATTAATTTTTAATTATTAGTAAAAAATTACTAATAATTACTAGCTCAATTTTAAACTTTTTTGTTCGATTTACTTTAATAACTCTTGTTGTTAAAAATTGATCAATTTATTAATCAATCGGTCACTTTTTATCAATCAATAAGTTCTTATAAATATAAATAAATAAATAAATTTTTATTTAATAAATTTTAATTAAATGTCAAAATTTTCTATATATAAGAATAATATCTTTCAATCATATCTTATTTTTAAAAATTTTATTCGTTATTTTATTATTATTTAATATCGTTTGAATCTTTAAAATTTAAACCTATTATCTTATTAATTTAACTTCTAGTCTAATTTTTAAAATATTGAATATTTACAAATAAAGTTGAGGACTTTTAAATTCTTTTAAGCTCTGCATTCAAATTTGGATTGCAATATAATAATTCTCATCTTAATAATTTGAATAATAACAATTTTAAAATAAAATACACATTAAATTTATTTATTTAAATCCTGAATTATTATTTAATTAAATAATTTATTTAAAAAACAAAATTATTAAATTATTAAATAACATTTACCAGTTGACTATTATCAAAGTCTTTTCCTAACCTATGTTTCCTTCTATGCCTCAAATCTAGGAAAGCTACATATATGCCAATTTCGTTAGAACTTTCAAATTCCAACTACACGAATAATCAAAGTATAGAAACATTCATCTTCCGAAACAAAACGAGTACAAATCCCTCTGCCACCGTCAAACAAGCGTATTGTTCATATGCAGATACGTGCAACTTCCAAGAACATGGGAAACATGAGATTGAGTTTGAGTTTGGTAACTAAACTCAGCATTCATAGTCGAAATTTGTAATTTCTGACGACAGGAATACTAATCAAATGGTTGAGGTCTCATCAAGAAACTGAACGGCTAGGATTGTCCAATCAAAGATCCTACGTATGAACAAACCGGCCAGCAAAAGGCCCCCCCCATCAAAGAAAGAACCAGTAGAACACAAGATCTAGATTCCAGACCAATCTGGGACCATACGCTGTTAAGGAGGAGTAGTACGTGTTCGGATATCTGAACTAAAATCCAAAGCCACCAGTGTGTGGTTCTTAATCTCCCATGACGCAGTCTCTCACCCCACCTCTTCTTCCCAATAAAGATGAACCACAGGCCTTCGTGATTTACAAATACAAGAAACTGTAACATATCCTTTCTTCACCGAAGTCCACCAAAAACCACACATCAAAGAGAAAAGGTTGGATCTTTGGCCTTTTGCAGCATCTTTTTGAGCTTGGGGAGGTTGTTCTTCAATGGCTGTTTCGCTGTCTGCAACTGGGTTTAAGGGAAGTTGGGGCAGTTCAGTTTTGGGAGATGAGTATGGGATGTTGGTGAAA
This sequence comes from Erythroxylum areolatum, assembly GCA_024520975.1. Lineage (NCBI taxonomy): Eukaryota > Viridiplantae > Streptophyta > Magnoliopsida > Malpighiales > Erythroxylaceae > Erythroxylum > Erythroxylum areolatum. The sequence goes on along the minus strand of JANIJH010000225.1, from coordinate 83,421,980 downwards.
TCAGTGCCAAACCATGTGAGAGTTGGGAAGCCATTGAGAATGCAGCCTATGATGAAGAACGTTAATGAAGGGAAAGGTCTTTTTGCTCCAATTGTTGTTGTCACTCGAAACATAATTGGGAAGAAAAGGTTCAATCAGTTTAGAGGCAAAGCTATTGCCTTGCACTCACAGGTATCATTCCTTAGTTCTCATCTATGTAATCGTGAGTCAGATTTGCATTTTCCAAATTAGAAATGCAAAGAACAGAAGAACTGAGTAGGTGTTTTGGGATTCTGGGTATATCTATTTGCTCGCTATGCAAAAAACTGTTGGCCTTTCAATTATGTTTCGTTGCCCAGATTCTGCAGTTAAAATTTTAATTCTGATATCTTGGAAAGGAAGAAGAAGATTAGAAAATCATCTTAGATTCTTATTTTCTAGATTAGAATAGACAGATGTTCAAGGGTTTGTTAAATTTACTGTTGAGATGAATCCCTTCACAGTTTGAACCCAAGTTTTGGAAGATTTACTTGATTTCAACTTGGCAGGTTATAACAGAGTTTTGCAAATCAATAGGAGCCGATTCCAAACAAAGGCAAGGGTTGATCAGGCTGGCCAAGAAAAATGGGGAGAGACTTGGATTCCTTGCTTGATTTGGAACCACAGATTTTTGGTCAATTGGTCATTGACACTTGAGATTGTGGAAGTTCACAAGTTTACGTAATATCTTTGGAGTTGTCAATATTGGATGCCCTTAGAATCATCAGAATCTAAACTCTGAATCTTCATTTACTCTCATGTCATTCCTCAGTTCAGCTGTAATACGTTTGACTTATTCTGTTGTAATAAAACTAAAAAAGTCTTACCTTTTACTACCACATTCTTTGGGGTTGTTAGCTTTACGGAAGAAGAAGAAGACAAGCAGTTTCAGTAGCACAAATAAGCACAAGTGGCAATAAGATGAGGCAATGCAAAAACTGTTAAAAAAGTTAAAGAAAGCTCGACGCATTTGACCTTCAAACAGTTTTTTTTTTTTTTTGTCCCATAAGCATTGCTTTCTGTTTTTTTAAATTAATAAATTTCTATAAATTAAAATAAATCAACTAACTTTTATTTAATAATCTACTTTTTAATTGAGTTTATTTTTAATTCCCAAACCACTTTGTAATAAGCTCCAACAGGTTATGGCTTCTTTTCGGTGGGATAAGGGTAGGAATTATGACCGTAGAATCCATTGGGTCTCTTGGCAAAGACTGGCTAGGCCACGAGCATGTGGAGGGTTAGGTTTCAAAAAACTTCACGAGTATAACTTGACAATGATAAGAAGACAGGTCTGGAATCTTTTCACTAAGCTAAATACGCTAGCTGCCCGACTTTTAAAGGCAAAATATTTCCCCAAAACCTCTTTTTTGAAAGCTCACTTGAGAAACGGACCAAGTTATCTCTGGCGGAGCTTTTGGGAGTGTCAACAACTGATTTGGAATGGAGCAACCATTAGAGTTGGCACTGAACATTCAGTATTGGTGTGGTCGGATCCACAGGTTCCTAGTTTGCCTAACAGAAGAATATTTTCTATTCGACTAGCTGAAACAGATGTTCTTTTGGTTTCAGACTTGATTTTGCAGGATCGTTGGAATGCTACCAAGATTAATGCTATTTTTTCAGTGGAGGAGGGTACAACAATTCGGGTTATTCCTTTATCAACTCAAGTTTTTAAGGATTCATGATTTGGGGCTAATGACTTTATAGGTAAGTACAACGTAAAGAGTACCTACAGAATGTTAACTACTTTGCCACCGGAACAGTTTCAGTATAGGGTAGCATGACAACATTTATGTCTCCAAGTATCGCCAAAGATTCAGAATTTATTATGGAGGGCAATCAGTAATGCTCTTCCAACTTGGGTGCTTCTCCAACAACTACATGTTTCTATTGATAGCAACTGTCCTTTTTGTCACTTGTATGAGGAGACTATCTTTCATTGCCTTATTGATTGTGAGGTTAGAGATGCTTAATATGGTATGTCTCGGTTTGGTGGTGGTGTGATCTTTATAGGAAGCTCGCAATGATTTAGTTTGGAACCAGAAAAGAAGAACCCCTGTTTAAATTGTGTATAGAGCTTGTGAGCTTTTGAGCGATTGGTTAGTGGCAAAGGTTACGAGATTCGTTCAAAATCCGACTCAAGTTTCTCATTTGTGGATTAAACCAAGTCTAGGAATGTTGAAACTCAATGTTGATGCATCACTTTTTGGTAATATTGCTGTAAGTGACTCTTTTGTTCAAGCCATACAAAAGCAAATCTTAGTAACTATGGATGCAAAAACGGCCAAGATTTTTGCGATACATTAAATGCTTAGCTGAATTAAAAATGAAAGTTGGTCTAATATTATTATTATTGTAGAGTCAGATGGTCAACTTTGCATTTGGGCAATTACTAATCCCAACTATATTGATTTATCTTCATTTAGAATTATAGTTTTTGATTGCAAGTCTCTATTGATTGAGATGAATGCGACTTTAAATCATGTTTGACAATCTACAATCGATGTTGCTCACTCTCTAGCTTGAGCTTCTCTTTCCATTGCAAATTCGGTGGTTTGACCTTTACCACCTAGTTGTATTTGGCATATTCTATCCTTTGATAATCAATGAAATTAACCATATTTTACTCCCAAAAAAAAAATCTCTCATTCACTCGATGTACTGAAAAAACCAGTCTGCTTCCAATGTTTATATTAAATCGTACGCATGCAAAGTGATAACGTTTTTTAATAGATACTAATTGGGATAATCAAAACTATCAAAATTCTTGCCGAATCCTGCAAACAAAACTCCACGGACAAATCTCAACTTTCACAGCCACAACTAAAGAGGAACTAAGGCTCCTTTTACACAGACAGTCACTATTAGAGAACTCCCCTCTTGAAGTAATAAAGCCGTTTATAACATTAAACAATGGCATTAGCTGCACTTGCAATCCTTGGCCACAAATCAGCACACTCCTTACCAATAGGGCCAGTAATCGCCGAACCTAAATATGCAGGTAACAATAAACCAAACATTAAGCATTAACACGAAGCAGTAAGTAAACTGAATTGAATCGATGCACATGCCATACGTAAATAGAATCAAATCTAGACAAATGCAATAGGTACTTCCAGAATTGAGTAGAAATAATTTCTCAATATTAATAACAACAGATGGGGAAAAAGAAGAAATCTATGTTAATATATATAAATTTTACCTTTCATCTCGCCCTTTGGATTCACAATAACACCAGCGTTATCTGCAAAGATACAAAGACGTATACCAAGTCAACAAGAATTTAAAGTCATATACCAAGTCAACAAGAATTTATGTTTCTGCAAACTTTCCGTGTCACTCGTGCTAAAAAAAGTCTTCACTTCAGATACTCAAACAGCACATAAAGGAAATCAAAATGCCAAGTATGTGCCATCCCCGACAGGGATGCTAATGAAATAGAATATATTTGTCAAGCAGTGAAAGGTCATCACCATTCAATCTGATGCTGCTGGTTATGGAAGTCCAGCTAAAACAAGCAATATTGAAACCACTATCAGCAAGCCAATGATGTTGAGTTTGTTTAAGCTCATAGAATTTGCAGAAATTTAGGAACAAGTATATCAAATAGCAAAATCTCGAGTCTAAAAATAGAAAACCCAATTGATACAATATTTCACCCATTTAGTACAATAGAGGTGATTCCAGACGGCAATCTGTCATTACTACACATATACCCAAAGAGGTATATACACACTTAAAGATACCACATAAGCAGTCTTGTTATTTATCATACCCCAGTTCCATATTCGGGAGCTTTCTAAACCATGCAAAATATAATACAAAGATAAGGGGTCCAGACTTGAATTGGTATATAAGAAAGAGGGGCTTTGGAACAAGTGTAGAGATGAGATGCCAACACGGGTGAAATTATGGAAGGAAAGAAGATAACCTTGCAGATCAGTCTAACTACAAGAAAAAGTAACAAAATATCGAACAAGACAACCCACTGGATCATGTATTAAAACTTTTAGGTTGAGAATTAAGGATAGACACCTAGAACTCGAAATAAATTGAGCTTCAAGTTTATAACTTTTAGCACATCTAGTAGACTACTAACATAATGAAACAAATATCTCTAGTTAACAATAAAGGCAAAACAACAGCACCAAAAAAAGTCATATGGGGAAGATCAATCACAAAACTTTAACACCAACTTATTAAGGTCTAACAATTGGAAATGAATAGAGAAAGAAAAGGACCTTCAAAGTACATGAAGACACCGTCCTTTCTGCGCCAAGGCTTGCGCTGGCGGACAATGACAGCAGGCATGACCTTTTTCCTGAGATCAGGCTTACCCTTCTTGACAGTGGCCATAACCATGTCCCCAACACAAGCAGATGGCAAGCGGTTCAAACGACCCTTGATTCCCTTCACCGAAATGATGTATAGGTTCTTAGCACCTGTGTTGTCAGCACAGTTCACAGTTGCTGCCACGGGTAAACCCAGTGACATCCTGAACTTGTTTCCTGCTGACCCACCACGCCCTGCATAGCCAAAACGCAAAACCCAACTCAAATTAGCTTGAAAATGATAATTTGGTAATAATTATTCAAAACCAAGTGACTCTTGCGAAAAGCTAATAACTTTTCCGGAAGCGTAATCAAAATGACGAATCAATAAATACAGCTTTTTTATTCCAAATCCATAAATCGCGAAAGCACATGAATGCATGCAAAACCAGGTAAGATAAACAACTAAAAGCATTCAAACTGAATTTAAAAAGAAATAGATCCCAACTATGCCTCGCTTAATTTCAATTCAAGCAGTTCCATTTTTCAAGTAAATAAACACGAAAAAGAAGTCGAAACCGAAACATATCCAACAGATCAACAAAGAAAGAGATGAAATTGAAATCTCGAAGAAGAATACCTCGCTTCGACATTTTGACTGCTGAAGAGAAAACGAGGGCTCGACTCGACTTAAGTAGGGTTTTTGAGATGGCTATATACAGTGGTCAACATCTAGGGTTACACTCAATGAAATGTTCTAGGCCCAATGAACACTAACAGTGCGCCTAGCGTCATCCTCCTCAATCGCCAGTGTTGTCCATCGCCGCCTTGTTATCCATCATCCATGGGCTTCCATAGAGGCCCGTAATATACATGCATTATTTTAAACTGAATTAAAAATATGTTAAATTAATTTAATGTAATAAAGAAAGTGATTTATATAAAATTAAAACCTTTTTCATCATAAAAATTAAAATTATAAAAAATCAATATTTCTATCAAATATTTATATAAAAATATCAGATCTTTTTATGATGAAAACATCATATTTAACAATTTAAAATGAAATAATAAGATTTAATTATTTATGTATTTATTAAAACTATAAATAATCAGTCTTCCTACTAAATATTTATATAAGTTTATTTGAACTTTATTTATGATGAAAAAAATCACATTTAGAGATTCAAAATCAAATAATAAGATTTTGTTAATTATTAAAACTATAAATAATCAGTCTCTAATACGTCAATGTAATTAAAAAATGCTTTGGAAAATACCGAAACAATAACTTTAACACGTAGATACATAACTTCAGTGACCATCCTAAACTTTTTTTTTTTTAAGATTCGAGAAAACTTGTTGGCAAGTCAAATGGGCACATCTCTCCGAAGGCTTAATTGGGGCACCATTCTATAAGCGGGCTAAGCAGGCACACCTCATCATCGAGAACTCAACTAACGCTCCACTTACGATTAAAACTCCTGCTACCCCAGGTTCTTACAAAAAGGGTTAGTATAAAATTAAACCTAACATTTGACCAAAATCAAGTCCTACTCTCAACCATCTAGCTACGCCCTTAAAGGCAAATCACCCCAACTGCCAATTCTTAAAATTTATTTTATTTTGTAATTAATGATTAAAAATTTTCAACCGATTTAATCATAAAAGATTTTATTCGATTGAAATTTTGGTTCAATTTTTAATTTTTTAATTTGATTTACTTTAATAATTTTTATTATTAAAAATTAATCAATTTATTAATTAATTAACTTTTCCTGCTCAGCCTGAACTTCTAGTAAAGGGCAGAGCCTTCGAACAGCCAAAATCTTTGGCACATTCCTTACCTCTTCACTACCCATTGATCCTTAGAACTAGAACATGATATTCACTAGGTTGACATTCAAAATGCTAAAGATCAGCAGAACTCTTAGACAATCCTGTATTTTGTCTCTCTCAATTGCACAGACTACAATCAGAGCTGCATGAAGTATAACAGAACTAAGAAATAGAATTATCCAGGATTTTAGCGTTGCATACAGTAGGAAAATGAAATGGCATCCAAAATTCATCAAGCGGTGCTCATACACTGTATCGGCCTTTGACAGATTTCTCTCTCCTTGAATCATCCTGTCATCAAGAGCAGTGAGAATTAAGACGGACAAAAAGATGTTTCATCTTATTTAGATAGCAACCATAGATGAGAATTACGTGGAAACTGTAGATGATCTTTTCATTAATGTCAATGACCTCCTTCCATTTCCTGCCAATGCTCATCTGCAAAGTTAAAAAATTAGATAGGCACTTGAGAAGCCTTCCTTGTTTCAGCCAACAAATTGAAAGGAAAGGACAGTTCCAGATATCCAAAAGTTAGCCCTCCAATGCGCAAATGCATTGATAAACAAAGGGAATAATTTCAGACAAATCTCCATCTAGGTCACAAAAGGGAAACAAAAAGCATAAAGAGAAGCAGAAATTTGGGATAGCAATGATATTTCAGCATCCATCCCCTTCCTCACATTTTCCTTTCTTCATAACATAAGATTAATTTCACTTGTTCAAGAGACAAGAAATTATGGAATCTGGTACACCCTTCCCCTGCAACCTGTTTACGAAAACATTGCTCCTAGTGTTGAGATACTAAACAGCTGTAAATAGATTATACTTAGATTTAGATACGCTGTAAGTAGATAAGATAGAATAGGTTTGAAATCCCTTAATAAGATAGATAAGATAGATAACTTTCCAGATTTAAATTCCTACTTTAATGTCCTATGTATGACTGTATACTTTCTATTCAATATATGAGAATATAAGAAAATTCTTTCTCACACCTAGATGTACATTGGGGCGCTTGATTCACAGAGAGTAATGGGAATGGAAATAGGAATGAATATAATGAGGAATGGAAATGGAGTATTGCCAACAATGAATCCCATTCCTCTGATAATCCAGAAGAATGAAGTATTCCTGAAATGGGGGAATGAAAGTGTTACCTCTTTAATGATAAGTTAATACCAAACATAGGTTTTCATTCTATACCCATACCTTTTTGCCCATTACCCCTAAACAAGCTTCAAATTGCAACAATAAGACCTACATATTTGACCATCCATTCTTTACATGTTCCCATTCTCCTTTGGTAAAATTGTTTTACCTGACTCAAAGAAAAATAATAATTTTTATAATTTGACCGCCAACTTAGCCAATGTCTTCTAGAAAGTTACAAAGAAAACCACCTCCAGAATGATTGCCAAGAGGCCAATAATCCATAATTGATTGCCAAGAGGCCAATAATCCATAATTGCAACTGCACCTTTTCTCACTAATTTCTATTTCTTTCGCCTTTAAGTTCCCCTATCTATAGCTTACAGCTTACTCTTTGCCATCTTTCGCCAAAACGGTAAAAAACCATGCATCATGGTCACCTGAAGTTGCTAGGCATTAAATCAATGTTTGCTATCACCTTGACCACTACAATACATGTGAGATCTCGGTAATTCATTAGGTTTAATAAAACAGAAAAATAGTCCTGATTCCAGTATATTGAAAGTTACAATATCTACTTGAACACAACAGTGGAAGTGTATTGAATCAAGAGCCTGACGAGAATAATATTATACGACTAGCAATTCATTTATTTTCAAGCCCAATATGCGGGTTAAGACAGTTCATCAATAATTGCAAATAAACATGCTCCAAAAAGACAGCTACAGTAAAGTATTGATGGACAACAGAACAATCCTTATGAAAGACTACTAAAGCCATATTTAACAAATGGGACCAGTCGTAGATTTCAACAAAACTATTATAAGTTGAAACTCTGAACTTAAAAGTATAAGCACAGCATATGGAAATCATAGAAACTATACACCAAGAAGTATAAGCACAGCATATGCAAATCAAAGAAACTATACACCAAGAAGTCATTCACATTTGACAGTACATACATTATCCCAAACAATGAGACACTAAAGAGAAGAAGAAAGCAGAACCTGGGCAGCCTCATTTGTCGCTGTCTTAGTCCACAAGGCAAGTTTGTCCTGCCTTTGGCGCACACTTGCAACAACACCACAAATCTCATCTGGTTCGTCAAATTGCTCGCCAATCAAAGCCAACAACTATGCAAGTAAAATCCAAATTACTGCCAGAACATGGTCGTAAACTTATACGTAAAGAATAACCAATTCATGAACGAAAAGGACAAGAAAAGAAGAAGGAAGAATTTTAAAAAGTTACAGTTTCTAGCCAAAGGGCTTCAAGGTTAGTCTTTCCTTTGCAAGGAACAGTCCACTTTCCCCCATTAGCACACTCAGGATCTTCCCATTTGGGTTCAACACCAGCTTTGAACAAATGGAAATCAGTATTTGCAGGGAGTTTGCTGGGCTTAAATATCTGATCATACAAACTGCAATAATAAAATAAAATAGGAATGTGAACTCAACCTTCTCAAAGTGCAAAGAATATATTTAGTCACTATCATTCACACAATTTATGAATACGAAGAACTCAAACATACTTGTATTACTTTCACGAATACGAAACATACAGGGTTTTACGAAACAGAACAGAACAAGAATCAAGATCGAGACTAAATAAACAAACCCGGTAATCTAAAAAATGTTAAAATTTGCATCTTTACATAAAAAAAAGAGACAGTACCTCCAGAACTCTTCGACGGTGTCGAAAGTGTAGACCTTGCGAAGAGAAGTTCCCCAGGCAGCTCCTTGTTTAGATTTGGATTGGTTATCGAACCAGAAGGCCCATTTCCTCTCTAGCTTGTGGGACCCTTGTTTCTCCTGCCCCACCGCCATCGCCTCCGTAGTGGTTTCTTCGATCGCCGCCATTCACCTATGCTTGGATTGGATTGTCTTCTGAACAAAATGTTTCAGGGAGTTGATGAAAACAGTGGCTTTGCGCTCGGGCTCTTACCCATATTTGTTGTTTTTAGGATTAATGGGTTCTGTGTGTCAGCCCGTTGCCACACTCTCCCCATGTACATAGTTAAGGCTAAAAGCGTTATTTCAATATCCAAAATTTTTACCCTTTCAATCTTAACATTTTTAAAATATTCTAAATAAATCTTCAACAAATAAAAATTTTAATAAAGTTAAAATTTTCACTAAATGTGACGATGTGTTATGTTTTTATATTTTTAAAAATTTGAGACTTATTCACTAACAAACACAAGCTAATAGCACATTAACTTTACCAACAAATTTTAAAAAATAAATTAATAATTTTTATTTTTAATAAATATATCACTTTTAAAAATGTTATTAATAAAATTTATATCACTTATACGTGACAATAAACTTTATTATTAATTTTTAAGGATGTAATGTAAATGTGTTTAATTATAAAAAATTTTATCTTGTTAAATTTGTATTTATTAAATTTGTATTTTAAATATTTTAAAAATATTAAATTTAAACATAGATTAAGATTAAATTTGTATTTAATAGATTATACTTTTTACTTTAAAAATAATATAGTATTTGTTAAAATTTTAGTTATTAAAAATAAATATATAAAAAAGATACATTTTTTATTAAGATCACTCGGAATGAAACGATAAATAAAGTTAATAAATTTAGGAGTAAAGCCAATTGTATTGACTTAGTTAATAAATTTAGGAATAAAGTGAATTGTATTGACTTCTAGTATGTATTGCTTTACAACCTACGTGTATTTATGCATGGTTTGAAATAAGATAAATCAATTCGTATTTGACTCAATCTAATCTAAATAATCATATTGTACATGATATAAACTAATTAAAGATGATTGGATAATGTATAATGCTTATCTAAATTAGGACTGCATCTAATTGAATTACAATAAAAAAATCAAGAAGATAATCTGCTATCAACCTCCTGCAAGCTAATGTTTGGAAGAACATTAAGCTTGTGACGTAATCATCACAACAAGTGGGCAAGAAGTCGATATATGACTTATGTACAGAGAATTCATGAACAAAGTGTATTTCAATTTCAATATGTTTAGTACGAGTATAAGAGACAGGATCTGCAGCAAGAAAAGTAGTAATATTATCACAATAAAAAAGTGGTTAAACATTGGAGAATCCAAGTTCACCAAGTATAGAATTAAGCCAACATAGTTCAACGACAGCTAGAGCTATGCCTCTGTATTCTACTTCAGTACTAGATCTGGCCACAATAGGTTATTCCTTAAAACTCCAAGAGATTAAAGAGGAGACCAAAGAAAATACAATACCATATGTAAATCGGAGATCGTCAAAACAGGTTTGGAAGAGTCAAGGTGTTTACGGTGAAGGAGGTCACAAGTGTATTTGGATTGTGTGAGAAGAATGTCAGTGGGTGTAAAAGTGACTTCAATGCCTAAAAAGTAATAAAGAGTGCTGAGATTTTTTACGGTAAAAGTATAGTAAAGAGTGTCAATGCTTGTTTGAATGAATTGTTGTGAAGAACTAATCACCAAGATATCATTCGCATAAATAAGGAGAAAAGTGGCGTGAGTAGATATAAAGTGAACAAAGAGAGATATATCATCATTAGAGGAAGTAAACCCAAGGTCAGCAAGTTTATCACTTAACTGATGAAACCAAGCTCTAGGGACTTGCTTAAGACTATAAAGAGCTTTGTGTAGATAACACATATAATGAGGATGAAAAGGATCAATAAAACTAAGTGGTTATTGCATAAAGCCAGGTTCTTATAAGTTGCCATGGAGAAAGATATTGTTAACATCAAGTTGACGGATGGACTGGTTTTTAGCTAAGGTAAGTGTAAGAATGAGGCAAATGGTGGTTGATTTAACAACTGGACTAAATGTGTCAGTATAATCAAGACCAGGTGATTGATGATAACCTTTAGCTACTAGGCATTCTTAATAGTGATCTAAGGAGCCATCAAGATTAAGTTTTGTACGAAAGACCCACTTATAGCTAATAATATTTACACTCGATGTCACGGGATTTCTTTCACTCGAACTCCACGTGTGACACTAGTAAACTTTTCTCCCAAACTCAAGTGTAGCTAGTTAGCCTTCCCCAGAGATGCCTATTTGAACTGTGAAGAACTAAACAAGCAAAAAAGACACGAATAAGAGATCTTAAGGAAGCCTGGATACTTCTATTGCTTTAGACTCTTGAATTCTTAGTTGTTTACAAATGATGGAGTAATCCCCTTTATATAGCCCTCCAACTCCTTAATGGACGGTGAGGATTGATTTGATCCAATGGTAGAGATTAGTCCCTACAAAATATCTCTTATATACAAATTACAATAATGCCCCTATCTAAAATCTTCCATACTACTCTAGATGCTTCATGTACTAGGTATATATTTACATCATTATACAGCATTCTATAATATTCCATAATGTTCCATGAGCTTCTAGGGTCTTCTATAAGATTCTATCAAGCTCTAGAAGACTCTTTTAAGCAAAACCTCTCCTTGTAGCCTCTAAAACATGCAAAACGTGACATCCTCCCCTACCTAATGTGATAGCATCCCATTGCCTTCATCTCCTCCCAGGCTTCGATTTGTTCCTTGAATTGCCAAAGTCTCTAAATTGGCTCCCAGCTTGCCCCGTTATCTGGAAATCCCTTCCACTTCACCAATAGCTCGTGTATGGGTGGTTGGTAAGAATGGCATACTACATGATCAAACAAGATGGCTTCAACCTCCTTATCATGTTGAGTACGTATTCCCATCAGTGCTCTTTTTGAAACCTTACGATTGGGATCTTCCTTGTCCTCCTTAAATGGTCTCAACAAGCTGATATGAAATATCAGGTGGAATTTGATTTTTGGAGGTAACTCCACCTTGTGGGCAATAAGATTCACCTTCTTGATGATCGAAAATGGCCCTTTATACCTCCTCAGGAGACTCTAGTTAAGCCCACTTCTTCATCCTTTTAGAGGCCTTCTCCAAATATGTGCGAGCAACATCAGTTTGCTCGTTTAATTCTTTGGTAAACTTATAAGCCGATGGGCTAACTCCTGTATAGCTTGAAGCGACAGAATTAGAAGTCATTGGTTGACATCCCAACACGATCTCGAACGGATCCCTACCTGTTGATTCACTTTTTTGAAGATTGTAGGAGAATTAGACAACATCAAGCAACCTTGCCTAATCTCGTTGATTGGCACTCACATAGTGCCTCAGGTATATCTCCAACAATGCATTTACTTGCTTTGTTTGGCCATCAATTTGGGGATGAAAACTTGTAAAGAAGTTAAGACCCGTGCCTAATATCTTGAACAACTCTGTCCAAAATCTCCCTGTAAAGTGAGTGTCTCTATTGCTCAAGATTGTGTTCGGCACGTCCTAATATTTCACCACATGTTTTATGAATAATTGAGTTGCTTGTTCAATGGTGCAATCCTTAGATGTAGTAATGAATGTCCTATACTTAGAGAATCGATCCACCACCACAATGATCCAATTAAACCTTACTGATGTGGGCAAGCCTACTATAAAATCCATAGAGACACTTTCGTAAGGTCTTTATGGAATGGTGAGTGGCTCAAGTAAACCAGCAGGCACGTGTTGCTTCAACTTATCTTGTTGGCAAACCAAGCATGTTCTCACATAAGCTTCCATGTCATCCTTTATTCGAGGCCAATAGTATGAATCTTCCACAAGTGCAAGTGTACGATGCATACCTGGATGACCCGCCCATTTGCTATCATGATACTCCTTTTTGACTTCCCTTTGCAAGCTATCATGGAGTGGAGTGTACAACCTCTTCTTCTTGGTGTGCACTAGGCCATCCTCCACCCAAAATCATCTTGTCTTTCCCTCTTTGACAAGAGACATAATGGTTTGGCCCATAGTGTCACACACCAACCCTTCCTTGATGTGGTCCTTTAAATTGCTTATTCAACTACTAAGATCCGCAATCTCCCTTTCTATTCAAGGCATCCACAATAAGATTGGATTTACCAGGATTGTACTCCATGATGAAGTCAAATTTCGCCAGGAAATCTTACCACCTAGCTTGCTTTGGAGTGAGCTTTTTTTGAGTTTGGAAATAACTAGTGGCAACATTGTCGGTCTTGACCACAAACTTGCTCTCGAGTAAGTAGTGGCACCATGTTCTCAAAATAATGCACTACTGTGGTCATCTCTTTCTCTTGTACAATATACTTCCTCTCGGTATCAATAAGCTTCTGACTTTCATAGGCAATAAGATGCTCTTCTTGTATCAATAAACCACCAATGGCAAAGTCAGAAGCATCTGTATATACCTCGAATGACTCGGTGTGGTTAGGTAATGACAACACCGATTCCTTCATGATGGCTTCCTTTAACCCCTGTAATGCTTGTTGGCACTTGGGAGACTAATCCCATGTTCTCCCCTTCCTTAACAAGTCTGTCAGTGGAGTGACTATAGAAGAATACCCCTTGATAAATCTCCTATAGTAAATTTACCAAGCTAAGGAAAGATCTTAGCTCGATCACCTTAATTGGTGGCTTCCATTCATGGATGGGCTGCACCTTTGCCTTTTCCATCCCAAGTTTGCCCTTGCAATATAACATGTTACAAGAATGCCACCTCTTCTTGGGTAAAAGAGCACTTTTCCTTCTTTACATAAAGTTCATTGTCCCTCAATGTTTGGAGCACTGGTAGTAGGTGCTCCACATGTTCCTCTAAGGTCTTGCTATAAATGACTATATCATCAAGGTATACAACAACAAAATGATCAAAGGAATAGAGCAAGTACCTTGTTCATGAGGGTGCAAAATGCAGTTTGTACGTTGGTGAGTCCAAAAGGCATGACCAAGAACTCGTACAACCTATACCTTGTAACACAAGTTGTTTTTGGTTCACCCCCTTTGGTTATGCAGACATAGTAGTATCCTGAACTCAGATCTAACTTGGAAAAATACCTTGCATATTTAAGTTGGTCAAAAACAAGTATGCAATGAGGGGAATCGAGTACTTATTCTTGATTGTGATCTTATTAAGTGCTTGGTAGTCTGTGTACAACCGAAGTGATCCATCATGTTTCCTTTGAAACAACACCGGTGCTCCATAAGGTATTTTAGAGGGACGAATGTTTCCATCATCTAGTAAATCCTTCAATTGGCAACTCATTTCTTCAAGCTCCGAAGGTGCCATTCGATACGGAGTAAGTGTGGGAGGTTTAGCTCCAGGTTCCAATTCGATAGCATGATCTACTTCCCTCTTTGGTAGGAGCTTCTTTGGAAGCTCTGCAGGCATTACATCCTTAAACGCTTCAAAGACCTCTTGAATGGGTGCGGGTGCTCTAACTCCCCCACCTTGGTCGTTCTTCATGATGCATATGGTGTTGGCATAAGGAACTAAGAATGCCTTGACCATGTCTAAAAAGTCAATCCCTAAATAAAATTTATGGCTATCAATGGGAGCAACAGCGATATCGACCTTACCTCGCCATTGATCAATGCGAATTGGTGTCCCACGAGCCACGCCTTCGATGGGGAGCTTTAAGCTCCATCAATATAGTGTTAGAGTAGTGCCCTAAAGGTAATCACCTTTAGCGTGTTTTGTACAAAGTTGTGTACATGCTTTATTTTCAATAATAAAGAAAGAAATATTTCATTAATTTGGTGTTCATTATTTATGAATTGATATCGATCTACAAGCAAATTAATGAAGTGCGTGATATATGACATAGCATGAAGGAAATCGTGATGTGATCATACTACTGAGATTTCTATCATGTGTAATTATGTTAGTATCTAAATCATCCCTAGTCATAGGATTATTGAGATTGGACATCGTTAATCCAGATAGACTAGCACATGTCAAACTCTTTAATTTGATCAAGCAGTGGATCTTAGAAAATGTAAACACGAGATGTTTAGAGTTAGGATGTGAATGCTTACTAGAGGTAGTAAGTACACTAGATGACCTACTATGAGATCATCACATGGATGTTCTATTCTAATGTTAGTGATAATCTGATCATAGCAATGGTGTAAGTATCCTTAGACTTGAGGTACTCAAGGATATCTTGGATACTGATTATGTGCTTTGACTCCATTCCTTGTTGCCTTGCAGAGGTCGCTCATAGGATGGTGATTAGGTACAGCTTGAGGCATTCGAAAGTAATTGAGTAACCAATAAAGATTTCACCACTTCTGTGATAGCAGAAGATGATACCCACGAACTTTTGTAGGGGTCGTTACTTGGAAATCTCTGGCTGGGGTACATATGTCATGAAGAATGTCTTCATTGACATATAGAGTAATGAGTCCCGGGACGAGAACTGGTAGCACTTGGACTAGATTTGACATAGTCAATCTAGTGAAAGTCGGCATTTTGCCCATACTCATAACCAAGTGGGGTATAGCATGGTAAAAGGACGAATTACATAGCAATTGTGTATGAGAGGGTTCGCAAGATGGTTCATGGTGAGCACGGGTTGATTCTTCAAACCACTTACTTTTCGGTCAATTGGGGTTCATGATGTGTTACTAGACACCACTCATAACTTGCTTGGATTAAGTTGTGATGCCCTAACACCCCCTGGGAGGATACGGGGGCGCCACGCAGACAACATAACATACACGCATACAGAACCGAAACAAAACCAAAACATACGAAACATTGATCATGCAATCTCAATAGCTCAAAACAGAAGCAATTCGGAGAAAACATACATCATAATACACTGAGCTTAAATACAACTTGTTCCAAAACGGAACCAGCCTGAATTAAGGTTATTACAAACCTTCAAATAAATCCAAAGCCATATACATCAAAACAAGCCAAAAACAAACTCCAAAAAAAATACAATGTTAACAAAACAAAACTTAGACTCCCTTGGCCATTGCGGTTGACTCGTCCCAGTCCTTATGTCCTTCTCTCTAAACCTACACGGGGCAAATCCACCGTGCTAAGCATATAGCTTAGTGAGTAATAACTAATATATGCTTAAACTGACAACTAAATATACACAACCATGATATATCAGAAGCATGTATTAACAATTTATCAGAACGAACAATTCAACATATTATATTGGATCTCAACAGATTGTACAGAAAATATAACTGAGTCTCGAGAGAGAGTATGAACCCTTCAGAACACAATTTCTTTGTTTATAGCAGAGTCAAACAGAAATCAGAATACAAAATCATATGACTATTAAATCCATTTATAGAGGCGGGTAACGGAACTTATACAGGAGAGACCGAAGTCTCGACACTGAAGTGTCACAGGAGAGACCGAAGTCTCGACACCGAAGTGTCACAGGAGCAGCTGCAGACCCTTCTAGGCGTGCCTATTTACCCACAATTAGGACTCAACAGTTTTAAAACAAAACGAGGTCATTTCAGTCATTTCATGTGTAAGGCAACTAGTCAATCATATTCACATGAGAAAGCACTTCCAATGATATAAACATGCATCAAATGCCTCGGAAAATCATTGTCCGAAATTCAGAACACAATTCAGTACACATTCATCAATATCAATTTAATCCAGTAATAAATAAAACAA
>JANIJH010000225.1:83349629-83401688 GCA_024520975.1 Erythroxylum areolatum | reverse complement strand
AAAAAAAATGTATACTGAGTTTTAAATCGACTGATGTAGTACGCCACCCTCGCGGGGCACGGGCTCGGATATCACCAACGATATCGGGTTCGGGTCTTGCGGGAGTGGGGTGTTACATGTGTCGTTTTGTCTGTGGACACTTTTAACTTGCCAGCTGTTGTGTATTTTCTAATTCCCAGCTGGTAAGTTGGTTCTTGATGTATCTGCCAGGTGCACAAAAATTTCCAAACTTTTTAACAATTAAATTACAAGGCAAACTTCTTCATTCCAAATTCTTCTCCATGGTAGATTAGGTCTAATTTGAAGCCAAACTTCATGCTTTCTATGAAGAAACAAAAAATGATAAAATAAATTAAAAAACTCAATGAAAATAAATTAATTAACCTAAAAATGCTACTAACATGAATGAATGAATATGTAAAATGAATGTAAATATGACCTAAATACCTATATGAATTGGAATAAACAGAACTTCAACCTTGGTCATATGTGAGGATCCCCCCTCATTAAGGTTGTCTTGCACAACCCAAGCTCCACCTTGAGCTTCTTGACCTCCTCTTTATAAGCGAGCATCATAGCTTCCAAGGAGTTATCCCTCTTCGACATTGCCTCGACCACCACATTTAAGACACCTTGCATTTCTCCTTGCAGCTCCTTGTCGTCACCTTTAGACTTAAGCATTGAAATGCATTGGTCCATATCATCAACCGTTTCCCTTAAATTAGACATGGTGGCATTCACCCTTGCCAACCGCTCCTCCATGGTAGACATGATGTCCCTTGACTTTTCCTAATAGCCCTATCAACAGGCTGTGGATTGGAGACTTTAGGTGGTTGTTCGATTGCCATCTTGAGCAAGACTTCCCCTTCAAGAAAGCTTCCTTACAAAACCTGGCTCTAATACTAATTGTCACGAGATTTCTTTCGCTCAAACTCCACGTGCGGCACTAGTACACTTTTCTCCCAAAAAATCAAGTGTAGCTAGTCAGCCTTCCTTGAAGATGCCTACTTGAATTGTGAAGAACTAAGCAACCAAAGAAGACACGAATAAAAGACCTTAAGGAAGCTTGGATACTTCTATTGCTTTAAATTCTTGAATTCTTGGTTGGTTACAAATGAGGGAGTCATCCCTTTTATATAGCCCTCCACCTCCTTAATGGACGGTGAGGATTGATTTGATCCAACGGTGGAGAATACTCCTTACAAAATATCTCTTATGTACAAATTACAATAATGCCCCTATCTAGAATCTTCCATACTACTCTAGATGTTTCATGTACTAGCTACATATTTACACCATTCTGCAACCTTCTATGATATTCCATAATGTTCCATAAGCTTCCAGTGTCTTCTATAAGATTCTACCAAGCTCTAGAAGACTCTTTTGAGCAAAACCTCACCTTATAGCCTCTAAAACATGTAGAATGTGACATAGAGGAGGAGGAATAAGATACCAAGTATTGTTGTGACGGAGAGTCTTGAACTCATTAAGCATGGCCTAGTGCTAGTGAGAACATTTGTTTGCTTGAGTAAAAGTAGGATTTGGATCAAGAAATGTAGGAACAATGGTGTTGTAAGAAAAAAATTTTAAAAGGTCGAGTATGGTCCCAAAGGTGAATGATCACTGGATGAGAAGAGGAGGATATTAGTCGAGGAATAGGTGGAATAGGCAGAATAGGCACGGAAGAGGGAACAATAGGTACAAGTGAAACAGAAATAGTCAAGACAAGTGAGAGAGGAGAAGTAGAAGGTGGTGAAGGAGCAGAGTATAAGCGAAATTGTAATGGTAAAGATACAAAACTTATAGGAGCGAAACAGAAGTTGGGTTGAAGATTTGCAAATTGAGTTTACAGAAATCTAATATGTCAAGAAGTATAAACTTTATTTGTGGAGGGATCATAACATTTGTATCCTTTATAATTGGAGACATAGCCTAGGAATACATATGGAATGGATTCGGGTATGAGTTTATCATTTTTAGTATGAACAAGAAAAGGAAAACATGTGCAACCAAAAACATGAAGTAAAGAAAGGAGAATAATTGAATAACATATGGTAGGGACATTTAAAAAGTAAGGTAGAAAATGGTAAAAGATATACAAGGTAAATAATAGTGGAAAAGGCTTCGTACCAAAATCGTCTTAGAAGAAAGCTATAAACAAGAAGTATGACTCTTGCTTTACTTATATGACAAATTTTTCTTTCAGCAACATCATTTTGTATGGGGTATGAGGATATGAAATACAAAAGGAAATGTCATAAGTGGTGAGAAAAGTAACAAATGATCCTTTGATGGGTTCAACAACTCCATCATATTGAAACAGTTTGATTGTTGTTGAGAATAAGTTGTCAACAACATATTTGAAAATTTGAAATCTTTGTAATGCTTGAGACTTATGATTAAAAGGAAAAATTCAAGTGTAACAATTAAAAATTGATAAAATATTATGAAACAGCGAGTGATAACTCAGGGAAAGGTCCCTAAATGTCACAATGAATAAGTTAAAGAGGTGCAGTATATAATCTAGCGAATGTCAAAAAAGGAAGACGACAACTTTTACTTTGAAGAAATGAATTACAATCGAGATGGGAACGAGACACTGGAGTAGATGGAAATAATTTTGAAAAAGATTGATTTCATGGATGACCAAGACGTTGATGTTAGAGGTGTGAAGAAGCATATTGAACAACAAAAGCCATGAGATTTGTGAAATTCATATGAACCTTAAGGGGATAGATTATTGTGGATGTTTCTCACAAGAAGTGGAATCTTGGTAAAAAGGTCCTTTATAACATAACCAGAGGGATTAAACTCAATTAAACAATAATTTTCTTTAACAAATTGAGCAACAAAAAGTAAATTGGCAATGAGGTTAGGCATAATGAGAATATTATTGAAGTATAATGGTTGAAACTTTATAGGGAAAGATAAGGAACCTTTGGAAGTAAAAGGAACAGTAGTACCATTACCAACAACGACTTCATCAGTACCATGATATAGTTCAATGAAGTCGACAATATTATTGTTGGGTGTCATGCGGGAAGAAGCACCATTGTCAGGAAGCCATTCGGTAATTTTGCTAGGGGAAGAGATAAAAGGATGTGATGGATGATTAATAAGTGATGCAAAGAAAGCAGGTTGAATTTGTGATGGTCAGAGGAAGGCCTGGAAAATTTATTGTGGGATTGCATGTAGTAAAAATGGCAAATAACAACTATGTGACCAAATTTCTTACAAATTTGACATTTTGGAAGTCGAGAATTAGATTTGCGTCAAAAAGTGGAATTGGGAAATTGGGTTGAAGTGTTTAAGTGAGTTGCGTTGTAAGGATTGGGCTGGTGGACATATGGATTGGGCTAAGCCTACTGAGACAACTTGGATGGGGTTTTTTGGTATGGGCCAAGGCCTAGGAAATTAAGTGAAGGCCCGTCCTAAGATAGATTTAAAGAAGACCTAGAGAGGTCTTGGTATCCCAAATGCTATAGCTGGTGCCAGGAACCAAATATATCACCACTGTCATGGAAGGGGCGACATCCTTGTTGAGCGGTGAAGCCCATGTCTAGTGGGGTTGATGGAGGGACAACAATTTTTGTTCATGGAGCAATAACTTTGCGTGCAAGTTGGAGAAGGAAGAAGGATTTTTACGATTCTCCATGGTGGTGACAAAGGATTCACAGTTTGGGGGAAGTTCATTGATTACAAAGAGGACTAAATCTATCGACTGACTGGGTCTCCTATGGCTGTCAAATCTTTAGCGATAGTTGCAATGCTCGTGAGATAATTATCGACAAGGAAGATGAGGTGTCTTTGGTTGATGCATGGTGTTTGGATGGTGGAATGATTGATCTATCAATGTATCCAAGTAAGTCACAAGTAAGTAGAATTGCTTTGACTTGAATTCGCCACATGAGATAATTGCCACGGTGGAGGTTGTAATAAAATTGGTAACGATGGTAATTGGCAGTGATGTGGTTGCAATCCGTATTTTGATGTATATATTGTGTATAACGGTATATGGATGGCAGATTTAGCTTAAAAAAAGTTTAAATTGACTTAAGTAGGTTGTGATACGATGAACATAGAATAAATAGAATAAAGCTAAGAAATTATATAATAAAATGAATTGTATTGATTTCTCCTATGTATTGCTTTAAAGCCTACACGTATTTATACATTATTTGAGATAAGATGAATCAATTTGTATTTAATTACTTAATTCAATCTAATCTAAATATTTTTTTTTTGAAGTAAATAAAGGAAAACTTCATTGATAAACACTGTCAGCAGCTAAGGTTGAAGAAATACAAGCAGGAAAAGATAAATCCTAATAAACAAGACCTAGCATAGAACTAGCATTTCTCGCAAGAAAGTGAGATGCACAGTTCGCAGATCTTTTACAAAAATCAAAATGAATATCATTTATGGAATTACAAAGAAATAAGCAATCATTAATAATCAAATCAACATTGGACTGATTGCGATTATTTGAAAGAATACCCTGAATAACCAGTTGCGAATCTGATTCAATAATAACAAAGTGTAAGTTTTGCTTTTTAACCCAGCTTAATAACTCACGGATCCTTATAGCTTCTGCAATAGAAGGATCCAAAACCCCAGGATAGATATTACTACCAGCAGCTATACAATCGCCATTGCTATTTCGAACAACAAAGCCAGTACTAGTCTTCCTTGACACTTTGAAAATAGCAGCATCTGTGTTGATTTTAAGGTAACCATCTGGTGGTTTTCTCCAATAAATAGGAGTAGGATGGGCTTGGTTTAAATCTACAGTTTCTCGTCTCCTAGCAGTAGTCCAATTTGTCAATATCGAACGGGCAAGAAAAAGAATAGCTTGAGCTGAATACTGAAGGCCATACCAAACCAAATCATTCATGTTCTTCCACAGAGCCCAACAAATTGAGATAGCCAAACACATATCATCAACAGTATAATTGTGTGCGACAAAAGAAAATCAAGAAGGCAGCGCAACAGAGATAGAATGAAAAAAACCCAACTGAGAATGTAACCACACTACCTTAGCATAACAGCACTCAAATAAGACATGAGAAATAGATTCAGGCTCAATACCACAAATAGGACACAAAGGCAAAATATCAATACCTTTATGAACAAGAAGAGCACGAACCGATAAGCAAGCATTTAACGAACGCCAAAAGAAAATTTTCATCTTAGCAGGAATGTTCAAAGACCAAAATTTCTTCCAGAGAGGAGAGGGAAGAACCTGATTCAAGTCTCGAGGGGCTGCATGAATAAAACGGTAAGCAATTTTAACATAATAGATCCCTTTTCCTATCAAAGACCCAAAACCAATCATCAATACTTTGTTGGAAACTCAGAGGAATTTGGAGAATTAAATCTCTATCTCGCTCATTAAATAAAATTGAGATTAATGACAAATTCCATTGTTTAAGGTCATGAAGGATCAAGTCAGAAACTCGAAGATTTAGCCAAGAATCATCAAGAGTCGAAGTGACATAGGGATTCTCCTTATCTAGCAGCCAAGGGTCAGAACAAACTCTAATAGTTCTGCCATTTCCAACATATTTCCTACATCTTTTTTTTTTAACAAAATCAATGCTTGAAAAAATACTGCTCCAAGTATAGCTAGGATTAGTACCCCTTTTAGCATCCCCATACTGTGCTTCAACGATAGTAGCAAACCTTAAGAACTCTTGCAACCAACGAGGAATTATCAGATAGCAACCTCCAACACTGTTTCTCGAGCAAGGCCATATTAAAATCATGAAAAGTCCCGAAACCCATGCCTCTTAGGTGTTTCGGCCAACACATTTTCTCCCACGCCATCCAAGGAATGCCTTGTTTTTGTCTTAAATTCGTACCCCACCAAAAAGAGTTAAGCATTGTCTCAATCTTTTTGCAAACACCCACTGGCAATCTAAAAACAGTCATAGCATAGTTAGGAAGAGATTGAGCAACAGTTTCAGTAGAACTTCTTTGCCAGCTCGAGAAAGAAAAGTCCTATTCCATCCTTGCATCCGCTTCCACAACTACTTCTTAATAAAAGAGAAAATTTCCTTCTTGTCTCTCCCAACAAAATAAAGTAAACCCAAATAAGCAGCTTCCGTAGATCCAAAATCAATAGAAAGGCAAGAAGAAATGACATTCCTCTGATGGTTTGAAGCATTGGAATTGAATCGAATAGAAGACCTATTGAAATTCACAAGCTGACCCGAATCCAATTCATAAGTATGTAAAATATCCTTGATAGCTTGAGCCTCCAGAAGGTTAGCAGAAAAGAAAATGTAACTATCATCATCGAAGAAAAGACGTGAGACAGAAGGTGCACCTGCAGCAACCTTACATCCATGAATAGTTCCTCGACCTTCATATGATCTGATCATAGATGATAGACTCTCCGCTCATAAAATGAACAAATAAGGCGAGAGGAGATCTCCCTGTCTCAACCCTCGTTCAGGATAAATAGGCCTTAACAACTTATCTTCACAGGTCACATAGTAATGAACAGAACAATCACATAATTTGACTAATCTAATCCATTGCAGATTGAAACCCAATCGGATTAACACTTCTTCCAAATAATGTCACTCAATTCTATCATACGCCTTACTCATATCAAGTTTAAGAGCAACTTTACCTTCAGCCCCTGAGTTTTCCTTTTAAGAAAATGGTTAATCTCATAAGCCACAAGGAAACTATCAGATATGAGCCTGTTTGGAACAAAAGCACTATGGTTTTCTGAGATCAAACCAGGGAGGACTTTCTTCAATCTATTGGCAATCATCTTTGCTATTACTTTATACAGAGTATTGCATAAAGCAATTGGCCTCAAATCAGCCAAAGTCTAAATCAAACTCTTCTTTGGGATTAAAACAATTGCTGTCTTATTCAAATCTTCAGGTAGATAACAATTATGAAGAAAGTCAAGATAGTCCCGAATTACATCCTCCCCTACAATTTTCCAATAGTTCTGATAGAAGGCCGCATTCATCCCATCCATGCCAGGAGCTTTATCAGGATGAAGACTGAAGACAGCACTCTTCACTTCCTCTGCCGTATAAGGTTTTAACAGAATATCATTATGAGATTGAGAAACTTTTGGCCCAAGGATAGCAGCAACAGTACCTGTACTCACGTGAGTTGCAGTAAATAAAACCTTAAAATAATCCACAACAATATCAGCCAAATCAGAATTCCAATCCCGAGTCACTCCTGTGGGGTCTTTTAATTGAGTGATATGATTTTTCCTCTTCCACTTAGAAGCAACAGCATGAAAGAGTTTAGAATTGGAATCACCATCTTGAAGCCACAGCATTTTAGACCTTTGTCTCCAAAAAATTTCCTGCTATCGAAGTGTTTCATGATAAAGTTCTTGAAACCGACAAAAATCAACATCAGACAGCCCACCCTCTCCTTTCCGAGCCCGTTTCATATCAGCCTTTAAACTAGTAAGCTTTTTCGTAAAGTTCCCTGTTATCTTCTTCCCCCAGATTGCTAGAGTTTCACTACAAATTTGCAACTTGTCCTTTAACGGAATCCCCTTATTTTGACTCCAGACATCTTCAACCACAGAGAGAAACTGAGAGTCCCTTAACCAAGCATTTTCAAACTTGAATCTTTTAATGCCCACTTGAAAAGAAACAACCATAGAATCCAGAAAAATAGGAGTGTGATCAGAGGAAGTTAAATCCAAGTTACTCACCTTAAAATAAGGAAACTTCTGAATCTATCTTGAACAGGCCAAAGCACGATCTATGCGTTCCTCAATCAGACCCTCAACATCGTTACCACGAGACCAGGTAAAGTCGTAGCCATGTATTCCCAAATAAATCAAATTAGTATCAGCAACAGCAGTTTGAAAGCCTGAAAGGAGACGATCTGGCTGGGGGTTAACCCCACACTTTTCAGATTGATGGAGAATGTCATCGAAATCTCCAATAGAAACCCAAGGCAAATTCGACTTGGTAGTGAGATTCCGTAGCAAATTCCAGCCCTCCTCCCTTCTGTTGCGATTTGGCTCTCCATAAAAACCTATAAGACGCCAACCCTCCATCTCTTTGATACAAATTTCTACATCAATGTGTCTGCGAGAATACCCTAACAATCGAACATCGTCTTTACTCTTCCATAATAAAACTAATCCTCCACTTTGTCCTATAGGCTCAACACAAAATAAACCTTCAAAGCCCAACAGATTTTTAACACAATCCAATTTTTCCTTACTGCATAGAGTTTCTATAAGAAAGAGCACTTTGGGTTTTTCTAATCTAATCTAAATAATTTGATTATGCATGATTTAAACTAAACAACGATGATCAGATGATGAAAGATGCTTACCTAAATTAAGACGATGCTTGCTTATCTAAACTAGGAAGATGTGAATATCAGGAAATAATTGAAAAAAGGCGTTTTAGATGCAGACAAAGCATCTTCAGCCGTAAGTACCCACCCAAGCCTTACATGGCATGACGAGAGGGAAAGCCAAAGCAATCGTACGCCATCTCACCCTTATGCAAATTCAGACGTGACAAACTATTGACACCACACAACCACAACGTTCGAAACCATCCACAAAGGTACTCTGCTTTTCTCTGCATGCCTGCCACGTCAGTCCCGAACCAACTCTTTTATAGTTTTCTTTTGATTCCCACAACCTGCGGTTCCAAGAGCAGAAGAAGAAAAAGAAGAGAAGATGGCAGGTAGAGAGATTAGTAGAGATGCCTTGGCAAGAGAGGCTCCTTATGCACCTGTTACTTTTGAGAGACCTGTTCGCGATGACTTGGACGATAAACTTCCCAAGCCTTGTGAGTTCGACTTTAATCCGTCTTTTTCTTCTTCCTCTCGTCACTTTTTGTTATCTGGTTTTTCTTTGACTACGATTGAGAGAAATTGCCTGTGCTGGTGGGTTTATCAACAGACATGGCAAGAGCATTGCAAGCTCCTGATACGGAACATCCGTACGGAACGCCAGGCCATAAGCATCATGACCTGAGTGTCCTTCAGCAGCATGTAGCCTTCTTTGACCAGGACGAAAATGGAATTGTATACCCCTGGGAAACTTATTCTGGTAATCAAATCCACTTCTTGAAACCAAGTTCTATGCTGCTCCCACTTAGCTTTTTTACTTTCGTGTGAACACCAACCAAAATAGGATTGCGTTCAATTGGTTTCAACCCAATTGCTTCTCTCATTATGGCTGTTGTCATCAATGGAGCCTTGAGTTATGCTACTCTCCCTGTAAGCACTCCAAGCTTTTATTGGGATAAAAAAGGATTGTTTCATAGAGAAAAACGCATTCTTGATGCTTCGTTTGACAACCGCAGGGATGGTTCCCTTCACCCCTTCTTCCTATATACATATCCAACGTCCACAAAGCCAAGCACGGGAGTGACTCAGGAACTTATGACACAGAAGGAAGGTAAGCAAGCATATAAGTTACTGCATAAGCTTTAACTTGCATGCTTATAAATTTATATGTCACTGCTGTAATGCAGGTATATGCCTATAAATCTCGAAAATATATTTAGCAAGTATGCTCGGACAGTGCCTGACAAGTTATCATTTGGAGAGCTGTGGGACATGACCGAGGGGCAACGAGTTGCATTCGACATATTTGGATGGTTTGTTTTGCTTCTCCTGAATCATTGTCCCTTAGCTTTTGTCTCTGCACTTCTCAATTCAGGAGATTTAAACAATCCCTCATGCAGGGTTGCTAGTAAGCTAGAGTGGGGACTTCTGTATGTTCTTGCAAGGGACGAAGAAGGCTTCCTGTCGAAAGAAGCAATTAGACGCTGTTTTGATGGAAGCTTGTTTGATTACTGTGCTCAAATGAACATGTCTGTTGCTGAGGGTAAGATGCGTTAAAAAGCCTGTCGAGTCATGGAGACAACAATTACGAACGCCAATCCAGTTTTCGTCTTGCCTGGAACTAACAGTGTAATAAGCATAAAGATGGTCTTTTGACCCGTGCAAATAGTTCAGATTACATCAGATTACCAGTAAACGAGTTTTCATTTGGCTCTACTTCTCAGCTTTATATCTTGAAATGCTTGAACTGATCTTTTCTGGGTCTATATCTGTTAGTAAAATGCTTAGTAATAGCCAAATCCAGGCGTCGTAACCAAAATATCATTTGACATAATCAGCATTATCAAAATTACATACAGCCAATCTTGACGCAACCGATCAAAAAATCTGAACTTACAAGTCACAACTAAATTGGAACGAAAACTTAGACAGATACTCTCAACTTTCAGAACTGCAACAAAATTTAGAGGTCGTTTAAAACGTTAAACAATGGCATTAGCTGCACTTGCAATCCTTGGCCACAAATCAGCACACTCCTTACCAATAGGGCCGGTAATCGCCGAACCTAACAACAAACAGAACATTAGCCATTAACAGCAAGCACCAAGTTACGTGCACTGAATCAATATAAATTCCACCTGTAAATAATGCTCACAGGATTGAGAAGAACGCTCTTAACAACAAAAGAGAGGAAAAAGAAGGAGAAATACGTATCATCTATAAATTTTACCTTTCATCTCGCCCTTTGGATTCACAATAACACCAGCGTTGTCTGCAAAGATATAAATGAAGCCATTACTTTAGTTCTTTCAAAAACAGATAATTTTTGTATCAGAAATACAGTTACTCTAATCAACTTGGTTGTTGTTATAATACCAAGCAAGACAGATTTTATGTTTCTGCAAAGTTTACGTGTCGTTACCAAAATGTCTTCTCCAGTGCACTTCAGATCTCAATCAGCACATGGAGGTGATCAAAATGCAAAGTATAGTTTCGTGAATTTAGATTTTTCTGTATAGTGTGCACTTTTCTATTTTTTAATCTTGAATTTAAATTTTTAAGTATTGTGATAAGTGTTTTTAAAATTATGTCATTTAAGATTTATGTGCAAATGTCATACCTCCACCTAAACAGCACTATGAGGTTGCTGTTTATCCATCATTAACAAAATATCTACTCATTAAACAAATTCTAGCAAAAATCGAAACTTCATCTTCTAAGCAACAGAATATAAAATACTTCAATAAAAAATGCACATTATATGAAATATATACATATAATAGGACCAGATAGTAATTCAGAAAAATAACTATAAATTAAAAAAATCGGGATGACTGATAATAAGAAAATGCGCTTAACATGGTTAATAAGAGCAGAGAAAGTTCATAACCAAACCATCTGATGTTTTTGTTTATGGAAGTGTAGCTAAAACAAACAATCTCTACACCATATTGTTAGAAATATATGGACTAATATAATCACAACATTAATTCCATATTCACAACCATTCATCGAATTGCCTAATGTATGTTTAATAACCATAAGTTTTCTCCCTTGCACAAGATTTGTTGATATTGATAGGTTGTCCTGTCTACAATGGAGAGAATGCATCAAGATTCCATGCCAAACATTGGAGGTATGTTTAGTTATTGTGTAGTTAATGCTCTAAATAAAATGTGCATCTTGGCATTGTGGTATTGATGACTACATTTGTGAACAACACATATTACCAGCAAGTCAACGATGTTGAGCTTATCTTAAGAATAGAAACAAAAAACCCACTTGATACAATACTTGACCCATTTAGTACAATATACTGATTCCAGGCCGCAGCCTGTCATTACTACACACCCGAAGAGGGATATACACAATTAAGGATGCCACATAAGCAATCCTCTACTTGTTTTATTCGAGATGCCATGCAAAATATATAAGGCCAACATAAACGATCCAACTTTAACTAGTATACAAAATATTTACTGTTCATAAAGAAAAAGGGGGTCTGGAGCAAGTGCAGAGATGGCACCAAGGGTGAAAATGTGAATGGAAAGAGATAAACCTTGCAGAACTTGTACACTAGAGAATCAAACTACAAAGGGTAAAAGAATCAAATAGGACAGCCACTGCATCCTATAAGGAACCTTTAAGGTTGGAAATTTAAGGATAAAACACCTAGATCACACTATAAATCAAAGTCAATCTTCACTATATAGCAAAATAAAGTTTTGTCCAAGAAGGTCTTCAATCTTTCCAACTTTTGCCAAGCCACATCCAATAGCTACCAATGCAATGCAGCAAAAATCTCTAGTTAACAATAAAAGCAAAACAGCAGCACGAAAAAAGTTGCATAGAAAAAAAAAAAACACACACACACACAATCTAACACCAACTTATTATGGTTAAACAATTGCAAGAAAGAAAAAGGACCTTCAAAGTACATGAAGACACCGTCCTTTCTGCGCCAAGGCTTGCGCTGGCGGACAATGACTGCAGGCATGACCTTCTTTCTGAGATCAGGCTTACCCTTCTTGACAGTGGCCATAACCATATCCCCAACACAAGCAGATGGCAAACGGTTCAAACGACCCTTGATTCCCTTCACCGAAATGATGTATAGGTTCTTAGCACCTGTGTTGTCAGCACAGTTCACAGTTGCTGCCACTGGTAGACCCAGTGACATCCTGAATTTGTTTCCTGCTGACCCACCACGTCCTGTATAACAAATTAGCTTAAAAATGATTACTTGGTAACAATTTCTCAAAAAACAACTGATCCTTGGGAAAAGCTAATAACTTTTCCCCTACACCTAGTGAAGCATAATCAAGTTGATGAATCGGCAAATACAGAGTTCTTATTCAAAGTGCAGCAATTGCGTAAGCATGTGACTGCATATGATCAAAACCAGGCAAGATCAACTACTAAAAGCATTCAGACTAAATTTAGAAAGAAAAAAGTCAGATTATGCGTCGGTTAATTTCTTTTCGACAGTTTCATTTTCTAAGTAAATAATAACAATCGAAAACTTTTCACAAAGCTCAGCAAAGAAAGAAGTGAAATTGAGAGATCGAATGAAAGAAGAAGCATACCTCGCTTCGACATTTAGGCTGCTGAAGGCAAAACGAGGGCTTCAGTAGGGTTTTTGAGATGGCTGTACAGAGGGGTTTACAAATAGGGTGTCGGTCACACTGAAACCAGTGAAGTTCTTTAGGCCCAATCACCCGTTAGTACTGCTCCAGATTCGGTCCATTACCGAATCGATATTTATGGGCTTCGTAAGGGGTCTATTAATACATTTTATTAAACTAATTAAACTTCTGATCTGAATTAAGCTTAACAATGAACAGTGTTAAATTACGGATAAGGGCAGAGCTTGGGCTTGGGTGACCTCTGGATGCTCACGCCAAACTGAAGCCCAACTAAGCCAAGCCGATTGGAATTTGAGTTCAACTTAATCCAACTTAAACTTTTTAAAAAAAATTTAAAATATAAATAATATCGTTTTATTTACTATAATTAAAACCTCAGAGCTTGGGTTTAGGATGTTGTCATCTCTACATCGAACCCTTGAAGCAGTCGAGTTAGACTTGTTCAACCATTTAAAATGATACAATGTTATTTTAGTTTTACTTATTAAGATAATATCTTTTAAATTTTAAACTTTTTAAATTTAAAAGATTAAAACAATGTTAGTAACACCTAAATAATATCATTCTAAATAAAGAGGTTAGACTGTTTAAACCATCATCTCATACCTGGCAAGATATTTTGGTTAATTTAAACTTAACATATTCTTAAAAGCTAAGATAATATCATTTTGAAAAAATTAAACAAAAATATTATTTTAAAAAGTAATTTATACCATTTTATAAACTCTTAAACTTGAGTTTTACCCGAAGTTAATTAAATTTAAATTGTTGATTTCAACTTAACCAGTTCATAAGCAAATCTATTTGAATTTGAGCTCAACTCGAGTCAACCTAAATTTTTTCAAAAAATTAAAAAAATTAAAACGTTGTCAAACCCTTGAAGCAGCTGAGTGTTAGGCTGAAATTTGTTCGACCATTTAAAACGATAGGATGTCCTTTTAGTTAAAAAGTAAAACAAAAAAATCATTGTTTTAAAGAGAGAGATTAGACCGTTTGAGCCAATTTCTAAATTTGAATGTTGGCATGAAATTTGGTTAATTTAAACTTAATAAATTCATAAAGACTAAAATAACATTGTTTTGAAAAAAATTAAACAAAAAAACTATTTAAAAAATAATTTAAAATATTCTATAAACTCTTAAATTTTAGTTTAACTCGAGATAAATTAAATTTGAGTTATTAACTTCAACTCCAAAATAAATTGAATTTATTATTCTTGATTAAAACAACAAACTCTTATTTTTGAAGTCTTCATAGTTATTAGAATATATTATATTTTAAACTCAAATAATCACTAATTAAAAACAACTAATTTCTTAATTTTTGTTATAACTATCACACTTTTTGCTAAAATCCAAACAGTGGACTCATCTTACCGTGACCTTTTTTTAGATTCTTGAAAGTATTGTCGCTCCATTGTGGTACCAGTTGCAACTATAATGAAAAGTAAAGACACAATTAGTTTGGATTTTTTTATCCAAAATAACTCTGTCTAATGTCTAAATGATATAAATTTTATATGATAATAAATTTAATAAAATAATTTTATACTTTATATGTTGTATATTCGATTCCAACAAGCTTTTCAAAAGTATATGATTCATTTATGATATACAAGAGTACTATTGAGATAATAATTTTATTTTTAAAAATATTTAATATAATTAATAAATGTGTTATTCCTACCAAATATTTATATAAAATTAGTATATTTAGACTTAACATAATAGAATATTTTATAAGAAAATAAAACTAAATAACCAAGTTTAAATTAATAACTTTAATCTGATTAGATTTTCAATCCTTATATATATTTACTGACATATAAGTGCGTGTTTTTTTTTTTCCATATGCACCTGACAATGTAACAGAGCAACGTTCTTTCATGATAATATATATTTCTGTAGTGTAAATTTTGCAAAGGCATTTACCTAAAATAATTAAATTATATATAAATTATGAGTATATACGTGACTTCTTGACGAATATAGATGCATGCATATCTTTGCATTTGTTATTATATCTTACATAGTCAATTGGGTAATTACTTATGAAGAAAGTGATCAGCTTTCCTAGGTTTAAATTTGTTTTAAAAATCATTAATCTTTAAAATTATTTAAAACTTGTCTCCAATTTTTCAAAATTTTTACTTTATTTGAAAATAACGATACGAAATACATATGATATATATAAATTTAACATATAAATTTATCAAGTGTTATCTATATATCGATTCACCTAATAAAAATAGTAGGAACCTCGCTTAAATGCAAAATTTAAAGAAATCTAGAATTACACAATCTTATATAAAAAAAGTTTTTAAAAATGATTGAAAGAAAATAATTACCAAATATATAAACGAATAACCACAACAAACAAAACATAAAAAATAAAAAATAAAAAAAACATAGAGTTAAATGAATAAGTAAACAGACAATAAACAAACAAATAAGTAGATAAACAAAAAAGTAATAAATAAATAAATAATGATAATAAAATAAAATAACTAGAAAGTAGTATAAACGAAGCATTAAAAAAATGAAATTACTAGAAAGTAGTATAAACAAAGTATTAAAGTTAATTAAAAGACACAATAATCAAATAAAAATTAAACCCACAAAACAAAAGTATTGTATCTTATTTTTCTTGTTATTATTATTATTATTATGTTTATCTATTTATCTTGATTTTTATTTTAAGATTAACTTGTTGGGTTTTTAAATTTTCTTTTTTATTTATTGTTGTTTATTTATTTGTTTTTGTTTTTGTTTTTATTTATTAATGGATAATTTGAAAACAACCTCTCTATTAATTAAGAACAAGGCTGTATACTATTAATCTTCTTCAGATTACATATCTCAGTAAAATTTCTATTAAGTGATGTTGTTGTTGTTATAAAAATAAGGACTTTTATGCATAGAGTGTTTTACCTATATCCTAATTAATTGAAGTTTTTTATTAGGGGCTAAGTTTTTGGCAAACATTAGAATATATTATTTTTGATCACCTTCTTTATTTCTTTTTGTCTTTTTTTTATTCTTACATTTTTTTCGCCTAAGCGTTGTGATATCTCTTTTAATATGTCTGCATCATGTAAGCCTTATCTCACTTAATTTATTATCAATGCTAATTACTTGGAACTTATCTCTTATCACTACAAATTACAATCTTTTCTTGGAAAGTTACACACTTATACTTATTCCTGTTGTCATTAAAACTACAAATTACAATCTTTTCTTGGAAAGTTACACACTTATACTTATTCCTGTTGTCATTAAATTATAATTATATAGATGTTTAATGGATTGTCATACATACGGATTCAACAAAATTTTTAAATTCAAATCAAATTAATTAAGTTAAAATTAAATTAATTCTTTATTATAATTATTTTAAATTATTGCTTCAATTCTAATTTATGTCTCATATATTTAGATATCATTTTTAATTAAAAGAAAATTTAAAAATTTAAAAATTAAATTTAAAAATTTTTTCTAAGGCATCGGAGTGGTCCCCTCGAGTACCTCCTGGGGCCTCGAGTACCCTCCCTTGTTCACTGTCTCAGTCGGTGGCGCTTGGTCGATGTGCGATTGAGCAGCACAGTTGTGGGAAGGAATGATGGAGAGAGATGAAATCCTCCTGAATGTACTTGCCGACTCTGACGAGGAAGAGGAGTTCGATTCTGTTCCTCACCGCACGCTCGATGAAATACTCAACGACTCCTATTCATCGTCCAGTAGTCCATCGTCTCCTCCAAGCAATCACAATCGCCAGTCTCACCTTCTTGATTTCTCCCAAGACTTATCTGAATCCCTGAAGGTTGTACAGTCCCTGATTGTAGATGATGATAAGTCTGATCATCAGTCAACAGTCTCTAATCAAGAGAAGGTTAGGTCTAGTAGTGGGCTGTTGACAAGTAGGGCCTCTTCTTCTTCTAGACCATTGCCTTCATTGTTCACCGGGGTAAGATCAAACGGGAAGCCTGGGGCCGCGCTTGCTGCTGCCGTCGCAGCCTCTCGATCGGTCCCAACCCCACATGCCGCCGCCATCAAGTCCAGGAGGAGGCTGTTAGATACCCGAGATTCGGATTCCAATGATGTTGAATATGAGGCTGTCTCAAATGGGAATTCCAATTCCAATTCAATTGTATTTGGCACAGCCTCAGCTGAGAATGAAGCTCACATGGATGATTCCAGTCTGACTAGAGATGGGAACTCGGACAGCTTGTTAACAACTGTTGTTGAGCCAGTGCTATCTACGGAAGATTCAAGGTTTAGTAATGACGACCATCAAGAGGCTTCAGATAGTGCTGTTACATCTACAACAATTGATTGTGAAAACAGGCAGGATGCTAGTGAAACTGATACTCATTCGTCACCTGGGGTGGATGAGGATGTTTTGATCAAAAAGGATTATGAAAACGAGGGAAACATGACAATGGTGCCATCAGAAGAGGTGGATGGTCTAGAAGAAGTGCATACTCCTGGAGATACAGTCGGAAGCCAGGAGGAATCTGGTTCAGTGAGTGACATTTCAGAGCTTGTAGAGGAGAGAATTGGGCAACTGGAGAACGAGAGGATGAGTAAAATAGCAGAAAAGAAACTGAGGCCCCCTTTGAAACCGCTTGAACTGGCAGAAGAACTTGAGAAGAAACAAGCTTTTACTGGCTTGCACTGGGAGGAAGGTGCAGCTGCACAGCCAATGAGGCTTGAGGGTGTTCGTAGAGGGTCCACTACTTTAGGGTACTTTTACATTGACGCTGATAATGTGGTCACTGGGGCGATTGCTTCTCAACAATTGAGGCGGGATTATGGTTCCGCACATGTATTGGCAGTTCATCTTAACTACATTGCTGTTGGGACGGCAAAAGGTGTGATTGTTGTTTTCCCCAGTAGATACTCTACTCATAGCCCTGACGTCACAGATGCAAAGGTTTGTTCATTTGACTTATTTTCTGTGTGTCTTTGATGCCTTTGTTGTCTCTTTTTTTCTGTCTCATGTTTTGGTATAGTTAGAACGCAGATTCTGGATAAACTAGGGCTTAATATTCTATTATGCAGAACGAAACCATGCTTAATGGGCAATTTGAGGAGAAGTTTGGACAAATATTTTAGTATTTCTTCTTTGATATTATACAAGAGAAATGTCCTTGGTTTTAGCACATCCGCGGCAGTTTCTTAAATATGCAGCAATTTCCTAGAACATGAGCTTGCATATTTAAAACTCAAAACACTTGCTTCTAATAATTTCCATTTTAAAGAAATGTTTTTGTGTTGAAATTAATCCATTTGGCGAAGCTTTTTGCTTTTTAATTGTACGGTCACTTTTAATAATAGAAATGATGGCTGCTGAAGCATCTCATAAATCAATCCAGATGTTGATACTTGGTTTGCAAGGGGATCGATCTCTTTCTCCAGTGACTTCTATGTGCTTCAATCAGCAAGGAGATCTACTTTTGGCTGGCTATGATGATGGTCATGTTACTGTTTGGGACATGCAAAAGGCAGCTGCCGCCAAGGTTATTACAGGGGAGCATAATGCACCAGTAGTACACACAATGTTCCTTGGTCAGGAGTACCAAGCTAGTCGTCAGTTTAAAGCAGTTACGGGTGATAGTAAGGGTCTGGTTCTATTACACGCTTTCTCTGTTGTTCCATTGATAAACAGGTTCTCAATCAAAACACAGGTAATATACCATCATATAGAAAAAAACTCTGCTATACATTGACGGATAATTGCTTAGAATTGTTTTTACATAACATGCATCTGCATTATGCTTACCAAAGTGTGTTGCTTGGGTTTGACAGTGCCTGCTTGATGGACAAAAGACAGGCACTGTGTTAACTGCTTCACCTCTTCTTTTTGATGAATCTTGTGGAAATGTTCTGCCATCTCCTGTGGGAAATACTTCAGTTGCATCAAGTAGTATTGGTAGCATGATGGGTGGTGTAGTTGGAGCAGACGCTGGGTGGAAGTTATTCAATGAAGGCTCTTCTTTGGTTGAAGAAGGTGTGGTTATCTTTGCCACCTATCAAACTGCTCTGGTGGTATGAAGTCCTCTGATATTGCATAATCTGTCCCAGTTTTAGTTTTTTCCTTTTTGAGGAATATGTTCAGGCCATGCCTTTGTTATAGGTCAAGCTTACTCCCAACCTTGAAGTATATGCTCAAATTTCAAAGCCAGAGGGGGTCCGGGAAGGTTCTATGCCTTATACTGCATGGAAATGCACCACACAATCAAAAAGTTCATCAACTGGTAAGGCAATGAGTTCTTAAAAATTCTGGTTGGCAGCTTCCTAGAAAATGATTATGTTGTAGAAAATATTCCTACAGATGCATCAGAGAGAGTTTCTTTGCTCGCAATTGCTTGGGATCGCAAGGTTGAAGTTGCAAAGTTGATCAAGTCAGAGCTAAAAGTATATGGAAAATGGTCTATTGACAGTGCAGCTGTAGGTGTGGCTTGGTTGGACACTCATGTATGTGCTGTATTGCTGTTTCATTAATCATGTAGAAATTTCTTTGCATCAAAACTTGTTTAGCGTGAATGATTATGCATATTTTGTTTTCATCTTTTCCATAGATTTGAGGCCTAGTGACAGTTTTATTCTTGTACAGTTGCTTGTTGTTCTTACAGTGGCCGGTCAACTATATTTGTTTGGAAAGGATGGGACTCCTATTCACCAAACTAGTTTTTCCATTCATGTTTCTGGAGGGGACAATCTACTTGCATATCATACTCACTTTCTGAATATCTATGGGAACCCTGAGAAAGCATATCACAACAGTATAGCTGTAAGAGGAGCTTCTATATACATTCTTGGACCAATGCATTTAATTGTTTGCCGGCTTCTCCCATGGAAAGAAAGAATTCAGGTTCTGCGGAGTGCTGGTGACTGGATGGGTGCCTTGAACATGGCAATGACCCTTTATGATGGCCAAGCTCATGGTGTCATTGACCTCCCAAGATCTGTCGATGCTGTGCGGGAATCCATAATGCCCTATCTACTAGAGCTACTTTTGTCATATGTTGATGAAGTATTTTCTTATATTTCGGTTGCTTTTTGCAATCAAAGAGAAAAAGTTGAGCACAAAGAGGACTTAAAGAGTGGAGGCAGTTCTGTACATGTTGAAATAAAAGAACAATTCACACGTGTTGGTGGTGTTGCAGTAGAATTTTGTGTGCATATACAGAGGACTGACATCCTTTTTGATGAAATATTCTCCAAATTTATTGCTGTCCAACAGAAAGGTACTCTTTAAACTACAAAAAATTCGATGCTAATTTCCACTTGGGCATCAAGGTAGTTTAAATCTATCATATGGGGGCTAGAGTATGGCAACTTCTTGTTGCATGTAGAGAGTGAAATGACACTGAAAAAGACATTTTTATAGAACAATATTAGGCAGTGGAGGTGCCACTTTGCTGGTCTGTTTCTGTGCATTTAATTTCAGTTTGCACAGAGTGTAAAACTGTTCTATGGTCATGCTATTCTGCAGATACGTTCTTGGAGCTTTTGGAGCCATATATCCTGAGGGATATGCTTGGCACTCTACCTCCTGAGGTATTGCTTCATGCTTGAGTGAATAGCCTTATAATTCTTTCTAGCGTCTTCACAATAGCAAAAGCACATAGAGAAAAAAGATAATGGGAGAAAAGTATAACTGTTGCAAACTTTTTGTATTAATTTGTTGCCTCTTTTCTCTTATTTTTCTACTCTGTTAAAGATTATGCAAGCACTTGTAGAGCATTATAGCAGCAAAGGGTGGTTACATAGAGTTGAACAATGTGTCCTGCACATGGACATTTCTTCTTTGGATTTTAATCAGGTAATGTTTAAATATATTTTTTGACAATTGCTGTGTTAAGACTTCCCATTGAGAATTGTTAGTAACATTCTGGTTCTCTTTCAGGTAGTCAGGTTATGTCGGGAGCATGCATTATATGGTGCTTTGATCTATCTTTTCAATAAAGGATTGGATGATTTCAAGACACCTTTGGAGGAATTGTTGGTAGTTTTGCAAAAGACTCATACAGAGAATGCTAGCGTTCTTGGGTACATCATCTTATTTTCTATATCTGTGGTTTTATAATGGTGTTGAATTTTTTATTACCTTGTTCTTTCCTGCAATAATTTATTTAATACTGACTTTCTTACTATGTTGGATTTGCTTGGAAAATTTACATCTTAGGATAAAAATCTTGGCAGTTGGTTGACTATGCCATAGAGTTCCAATGGGTCTTCACAATACTATTGTTGATTTGCTTAATCTTTTGATAACAATATTTTCAGTTCTGTTTGAATAGTAAGAGTGATAATATGGCAATTTTGTGATTGGCAATAAAGTTTAAGTCAATTAGTTAACCTATATGTTTGTGTTTTATGATATCACTGAATCTGGAGTTTTCTTCTTTCAAACAGGTACAGGATACTTGTTTATCTGAAATATTGCTTCTCAGGTCTTGCATTTCCACCAGGTTTGTGTTCACGCCTTGATTTAATATGATGTCCCACTTTTTTAATTTGTTTTTGCTATCATCATTTTTGCAAATTCTGCTGCAAGTGAATAGACTCTATTTGGTCAACTAACTTTTGGAAATTGCATTAGTTGTTTATCTTTCTCAAGATTTCTTTTGAGGAATAGTTTCTAATGAACTGATGATTTATTCAAACTATATATCCCCCTGAGGTTTATATAGTTTCCTACGCCATTTGAATCCTTTATTATGCTACTTTGATCATTTTGAAGTGTTTGGTAATGATATGTGACAGATTTTAAATACTATGGCACAAACTGCTGGCATGTTCTCATCAGATGTTCAGATTGTTTTTCTTTTCTCCATTCGACTTAAAAGCTTAAGTTATTGGGTGAGGCATAAAAATGGTTATGTTCTAATACGCCTTTTCAACAAGTGTGGACAAACATGACAAATCACAACCTACCAGAAACAAGGTTAACCTTTTGACTTGAATGGTTGTGTGACATAGTAGAAGAAATAGAACAGATTGTAGAATGATTTATTATTAATTTACCCTTATATTTGAAATGGAAGGATAATACAAGTTAATACTATTATTTCCTTTATAGGATCCATAACATGATAGTTAATCTCTAAAACTCCCTTCAAGTTGGAGGGTTTGTTACAAATCATCTTTATCCTAAATTTATATAATTTCGTATAATCTGTAAAGGCTTGGAACCTTCATTATATAATTCTTGACCCCGACAAAACTTCATCATATGACCAAAGGATGATGTGAGTAGTGAATTTTTAAATCCTATGCATATGATGTATGTGATATAAATTATAATTCATAGAAGGATGATACTTGTATTTGGTTATATTTTCTAATGACTTTATATGATAGAGTCATACGTATAATATGTTCAAAATTTGAAAAGTTCAAATTATTTAAATCTAAATAAAAATTAAGCATTGGGAATCTTGAAGCTAGTAGAACATTAATAACTGAATGCTTGGTGTAATTTTACGTATTTTAAAAGAACTAAGCATTGAGACCACTAGGTTTTGGTCCAGCTTTGATATGATTAAGACCAAATAAAACTTTTTTCCATATCATCAACATTGGAGGGCTTGAGCAATCTAGTTATTTCTATCTCTATGTTATGCTCTTTGATGAGGGATTTTACTTTAGAAGAGTTTGAATGTGACACACTTTCTTGAACCACCACCATTGAAGTCAATTTTATGGTATAGGAAAACCACAGTTGAGTTCTCCAACATCCACGAGTGAAGTTGATCTATTAGTCGATATTGTTACTCCATCAGCTTTAAACAAAGATCTTCAAAGGCAAATTGGAACGAAATCTTTAAGACAATAAAAAAGAACTCTTCAATAAGAAATTCAAGACAAAATCTCCAAATTCAAAAGAAAATAAAATTTTCTGGACTAAACAAAAAGTATCAATAGTATTATGGTGGTTCATCATCAATGAACGGTATCACGTAGTGGTGTGGACAATGCTAGTCGACCACACAATATTCCTCTTCTTTGTTATTTTTAGGGTTTTCCAGTATCTGTTTCCCTGAAAAAAAAAAAAGACAATTCAATGACTTACTACTGATTAGAATTTTTATCTTTTTTTAATCTATAATAATAGGGCCATACAAAATATTGCTAATATTTCAGAATAGTTATTCTAATATCGGAGACTTCCTACATAGAAGATATTAAATAATAATTGTAAATCTCCTGACACCAATTACTAGAAACTTAGGAATTTTCTTAATATCTAACATTTGTGTTTGTTACGTTAATTTTTAAGTCCTATAGCTTAACTTTCTCAGTGTGCAGAATATTCAGTATTTGTCCTTTAGAAGTAACTTTTACTGTTCAACCTGATGATGTCATTGCAGTCTGATTTTTCCTAGAAATACATACACTGATCTGTGCCTCATTTGATGAATGATTCAGAAAGACTAAAAGGTTCCTTCTTGCAGGGCATGGAACTCTTCCCTCAACACGAGTGTCATCTCTTAGAGCAGAACTTGTACAGTTTTTGCTGGAAAACTCAAACTCCCAAACCTTGCAAGCAGCACAATGCAAGCAATCAAGGGGAACATACCTAAATCTGTATCATCTCCTAGAGTTAGATACTGAAGCTACTTTGGATGTTCTCAAGTGTGCTTTTGAAGACGACAAAACCCAAAACCCTGACTTTTCTTTGCATGATTCTACTAGTTCAAATTTGGAATCTAAGCAAGAATATATGATGTCTGCAAGTCAGAATATACTAGTTCAAAATACAGTCGATGCTCTTGTTCATATTATTGAAAGATATGTAATTCAAGCAGATGAGTCAGCCAGCACTGGTGATGCTGAATCAGGGGAAGTGTGGCCTACGAGGAAAGACGTTGGGCATGTATTTGAATTCATTGGCTGCTATGTCGCTTGTAGAAATGCTTATGTTTCAAAAAATGTGCTGAATCAGATATTGGAATACTTGACGTCAGGAAGTAATTTGCCAACAAGCACTCATGTACAGGTGGTTGGAACTTCAAAAAGTAGAGAGAAGCAAGTGCTTGCCCTTATACAAGTAGTACCTGTGGCAGACTGGAATGCTTCTTATGTGTTGCAACTTTGCGAGAGAGCAGGCTTTCACCAGGTGTTTCTTCCATGCATGTTTCTGTATATTGGCTTTGGCGAATAGAGTGTAGTTGTTGATTAGGTATATCTTTTCTGATATTATGTGTTATTTTTTTGATGTTCTTTACAGGTTTGTGGCTTCATTCATAGTATCAGACATCAGTATCTTCCCGCTCTTGAAAGTTATATGAAAGATGTTGATGAACCAATCCATGCCTTCTCGTATATTAACGATTTGTTGGAACAGCTTAGTGGCAATCAATACGAGGCTTTTCGAAGAGCTTTAGTCTCAATGATCCCAGAGTTGGTTGTCTTAAGCAGGTAAAGCTTCTTGCAAATTAGTCTGAAAGAATTGGCTCATCTCAATATCAAATGTTTATGCTGCTCAATTTTATCTTTGGTAGTTTATTTTTCTCATTTAATTTTTCCATTTTTTCAGAGAGGGCACATTCTTCTTGGTCATGGACCATTTCAACAGTGAAACTGATCATGTTCTTTCTGAACTACGCTCTCATCCAAAAAGTCTTTTTCTCTACTTAAAGACTGTAATTGAAGTTCACTTGTCTGGGACTCTCGACTTCCATAATTTAAGAAGAGATAGCAGTGCAGATGTTTATAATGGAAGAATAGGGGAGGATCAGAATAAAAGACTTGAGACTTACTTGGAAAAAATAACCAAATTTTCCAAGTTGGTGCGGAATAATGTTGTCAATGTCACTGATGACATGATTGAGCTTTATTTGGAGGTAAGCTCATGTATCACCTTTTTAATGATATCGGTTCTTTTCTGGAGCTGTTATATGTTTCATCTTGCTTCTCAATTAATTTTTTGCCAAATTCTGGCTGTTACAAAGTGAGCTAATATTTCATTGATTCAGAG
Source organism: Erythroxylum areolatum (assembly GCA_024520975.1). NCBI lineage: Eukaryota > Viridiplantae > Streptophyta > Magnoliopsida > Malpighiales > Erythroxylaceae > Erythroxylum > Erythroxylum areolatum. The sequence continues at coordinate 83,376,747 of JANIJH010000225.1, read as the reverse complement.
CTAGTGAATACCACCCAACCATCTTCTTACTAATATATATACACAGCTGTATATGTGAAAGCATGATGGTTCACAACTTCTGTTGTTAATTTGTTTAAATTGCCTTAGTAGTTTGTGGATTCCCTATATAATTTAAGATGTATTTCTCTAGTATTTGATGTTATATTTTGAAAATTTTAAGCGAAAAACTTCTTTTCACAAGAACAACTGGCTACCTTGTGTAATGCTTTTTACAGGAACATGTCTTCCATATAACTTAAGGTTGAGTCGAATTTACAAGAAATTAGAATTAAGAATTTGACTGTTAATTATTAGTAAACTATTAGCAATTGCTATATACATATGCCTAAATAATTAAACAATGCCATTTTTTAAATAAATATTTTTGATCACGTGCAATGTACATGTATAAGTGCAAGTCTATCTAATTGTCTGATTCTGGATGTTTGCATTCATTTTTGCAGCTGCTGTGCCAGTATGAGCCAAATTCAGTCCTAAGATTTTTAGAAACTTTTGATAGCTACCGCGTAGAGCACTGTTTACGCTTGTGTCAGGAATATGGGATAATTGATGCTGCTGCATTTTTACTGGAAAGGGTTGGTGATGTTGGAAGTGCTCTCTTGTTCAGAATTTCTGGCCTTGATGATAAATTTGCTGAGCTGGATAAAGCTGTGGGAAACATAGCTTCAGGCAAAGCTTTAAGTAGTTCTACAAGTATTAAGTGCTACCACACTCTTTCAAATATGAAAGAGGTCTGCATGTCTCTGATTTGTATAACGTGGTTAAACTTTTTTTCAACATTTTATGTTTTCTTTTCATGGGTTCCTTATGTGTGTAAAATTATCTGAAAACTTGATGTTACAGGTGAATGATATTCGCAGTATATTACAAGCTTGTATTGGATTATGTCAGCGCAATACTCTTCGTTTGATGCCTGAGGAGTCGGAGGCACTGTGGTTCAAATTACTGGACTCGTAAGTGCAACTCAAATGTGCTTTTATTAATTCCACATTCTCTAGTGCTAATGAAATACTTGATAGAGCTGTTTGTAGCTTCTAGCTATGCAACTATTACATTGGTGAGTCAGTGCAAGGATCGATCATTATTTCGCATTTTCTACATTACTGTCATGGAAGTTATTATTCTGTAGTTGAACTCTGAATGTTCCTCGACTCTTTCTCTTTCTTCAAAGATTTTAAATTTACCTCATGAAATGTCTGATCATTCTTTTTGTTTATGAACTATTAAATTAGAGCATAAGATTCTTTTCACAAGGTTGAAATAACTGTTGTATGATAGTGATAAAAATTGCTTAAAGTTGTGGAGATTTCTATGTTTTTTTTCCTTCACAAAGTTGTGAACCAAGACTGTTTATCTGGACTTTACCCCTTTTTTTTTCGTCACTTTCGTCGCTTTTTATGACTTCATCAAGTTCTATTAATTGTGTGGCAAACATGGTAAGCCATATGTTTAGCTTAAAACTCTGAGGGCAGAATCTATTGCTTGTCAGGTCAAACTTATGAAATTAAGTCCCAGCTAAAACACAAAGCACCATGCTCTCTAGAGAAGTTCTTAGTGCAATAATTTCTTCTTTCTCAATGTCTTGCACTTTTCTTTTACTAAATTAGTTTGTCAGCTATAGTATTCATGTGATATTAGCTTCGCCACTGATATTTTCTCTCAAATACTGCTGTGAGTGATCTCACTGATACACAAATCTTGATTCTTTTCCGCTTTTATATTCAGAAACATTCCCAAATATTTTCAGCCAATTGGCTTGGGTTGTCAGTTATTTAATTTCTGGATAATTATTCTCGAGTTTTCAAAAGTGTTGTGCGCAAAAAGTTGCAATGTTTGCTTTGCGCCTAACATTCCATGATACATCATCCCTTCAAGTTCTTAAACTTTCAACAGCTCTATCTGAAATTTCTCTATAATATCCAAAATTAATGCTTTTATGGCTTCCCATTAACTGTTTATCCATCCACTTTTTTGGCAAATTACTGGCTTTGTTACAGGTTCTGTGAGCCTCTGATGGAATCTTATGACAATAAAGGGGCATATGAAGTGAATAATGGTTTTGGGGTGCTAATAGAAAATCAGAGTACTAGGAATGATGATGTTGTGTGTGTAATCAAATGGAAAATCTCCAAATCCCACAAAGGTGCACGTGTGTTGAGGAAGTTGTTCTCTCAGTTCATCAAAGAGATTGTTGAGGGAATGATAGGTTACGTTCGTCTTCCAACTATCATGTCAAAGCTCCTCTCTGATGATGGCAACCAGGAACTTGGAGATTTTAAAATTACCATATTGGGGATGCTGGGAACTTATGGATTTGAAAGAAGAATTCTGGTACTAATTAATAGTTTCAAATATGTGGTTTAGTTACTGTCTTTGCTCTCTGCATGACACTGTTCAACTACTTTTTCTGTTACTTTTTGTTGTCCCTGTCAGCTTCACTTGTTGAATATGAAACTACTTTCAACTAGTTTGTTGATTCAGATTCTTTTTTTATTTGCTCAAGGATACTGCTAAATCAGTGATAGAGGATGATACATTCTATGCCATGAGCCTGCTCAAGAAGGGGGCATCTCATGGTTATGCCCCCAGGGGTCTAGCATGTTGTATATGCAGCTGCCTTCTCTCCAAAGGTTCTTCTACTTTCTCTGTTCGAGTTTTCAGTTGTGGTCATGCAACTCATCTCCAGTGTGAACTTCTGGAAAATGAATCACCTAGCAGAGGCTCGTTATCTGGATGTCCCATTTGTATGCCAAAGAAGAATGCAGAGAGGGCCAAAAATAAGTCAGCTCTTCCAGATGATGGTTTGATTGATCAGGTTTCAACAAGACCTCCACGAGCACAAGGACCTTACTTGTTACATCCACACGAAGATTTGATAGAAAATTCCTATGGGCTTCAGCACATATCACGGGTAAATCTTATTTATAATTGTTGTTCAACTTTTCTGCCTTACCAGGGTAGACCTAAAAGATTAATCAGCGTGAACTTCTATGCTGCAGTTTGAGATGTTGTCTAATCTTCAGAGGGAGCAGCGATTTATGCAGATGGAAATCATGCCTCAGCTAAAACTTGCACCGCCAGCTGTGTATCAAGAAAGGGCTCAAAAGGGTCCGATCATTTCGGCTGGAGAGAGTAGTAGCCTTCCACTTAGTCAGAAACCAACCAAACAACTTAGTGAGCTTAAAGTGAAGGGATCATCATCTCTTCGATTTCCACTAAAGTCAAATATATTTGGTAAGATAAACGTCTCTCTGTATTGAAAGTAAGATACATATGGTTGATCACTTGAAGTTCCTGAATTCTGAAGATGGTTTTGCAGGTAAAGAAAAGCAGAACAGATATTGACACACTGTTGTATAAATGATCTCTTGATCCGTATAGCTAACTCTAGAATTTAATGCATTTCTACCTGCTAGTTCAATAGCTCACACAGTTTTTTGGATTAAAAAGTAGGCTGCCTGAGTTCTGTATAGAACAATTTTGCCCCGATATAGTATATTATACGCTGAGTGTATATATTAAAAATGTATCTTTTGTTGTCAAATTGAAATGGATCGGGTCAATATCTGATCTTTGCATGATCATTGTTTTGCCCATTTGATGAAATGTATTTCATTGGAGAAGCTGACAGCATTCTGGGATTGCAAGTAGCTATTTTAAGCAATTGTACCTGTCTTACCCAACATGTTACGATGAAATAAGCTAAGAGTACATATTCACTCTTTTTTTTTTAAAATGCCTTAGTTATTCATATTTAAATGAAATATTTTAACAAAATTAATCTTCTAGACTTGGTTTACAATGAACAAATATTGAGAAAGAAGATTTAAAATGAAAAATAATCAGTTAAAGGTTATAAAAAAAGAGAATCAGATTAAGAAAATTACAAATGTGGATTATTGTAACGTAAATAATGCTTATACATCATAATGCTCAAAGGTCTGACCCCTAAAACACGTACATGCTTTCAGTTCTTCAGGGGAATTACATTTGGAAGGAAAATAACTGAAACGATAATATAAATATTTCAGCATCTGGATACCAAAATGACTACATAGCTGAGATGCAAAATCCACAGCTATGAATGGTAAGTAAAGGAGATTAAGAGGTGATCATTTCACAGACACATGCTGTCCAGGCTTCCAACCAGTTGAATCCAATTTAACTCCTCAGCATAATGCATTAACTTGAATAGAAAAGCAAGATCCATCTATAGTGTAAGAGGATAATAAATACATACAGAATAAGCAATATAGCAACCGCTGGAATTCATATTATCCTCCCAGAAGCAAGGTCTATGAAATAAGATGCTTAGGTTACCAGTTCTGCCAGAATCGAACCGATTAACCATTAAAGCATGGAACACTGCATCTTACTGATAATCAATTTCAAGCACGTAAGTCCTAAAAGATTGTTAGGAACCAAGTTATACGTATCCATTTCTACCTGCCCTTATGCAAGTAATCAATTAATGGGAACTCCCTTATATATAATAAACTTCAGTTAACCCGCCATTGTGGTCATCCGCCGGCAAGTCTATTCGATATAGACATCTGATAAGAAAGGCAAGGAGATTGAATTTATGAAAGAGCAGAACACAACTATCTTCTTCAGGTTAACAAAAATTAAAGATTTTTGCCACAGCTTTAACTCGATATCGATTCATCTTATGCTTGAAAATTCAATTCCTTATTGCACCATGTAGATTCCAAATTATGCTAACGGACATGAACAAAATTCTTTGTATATCATCCCTCACATGATTGTACTTTTCTTGACCAAAAGAAAATGAACATTCAACCAAAACAGAGCGGTTACAAGAAACGTTACAGGATAACCAATCCCTAGTGACAATCATTAAGAACAAATAAAAACCATGAACACAATTTAACAATTGACAAACTGCAAAGCTTTAAAAGAAAAAGACGAAGATCATCATCTTACTTTTTGTGTATAAATAATTGAATTTCAACTTACTAATTTCTGTGATAGAATGTGAGTCATAACAACTACATGATCCCAGTCATCAATCTTGCTACTTTAGCTCCTATACATTTTTGGATTGGAGGGCAGGATTCTGACTGTGAATAAGTGCCACTGCAATTGAAAAAGACTGCAAAGCTGACAAACTTGACTGAAAATTGACAAAATACAAGCCATCATAGACATTCACCATCCTTAATGGGGGAAATCCTTTCTCTAAACCCTGCAAAGTTGAAGTTGAGAGATGAAATGTCAATGCCTATTTGACCAAATATGCAGTTGCTTAAAATTCTTGAATCCAAGAAGAATTGTGGTATTAAACCATGAATGTAGCAAGATGCCATTAAAATTTACCCAAAAATGCGAAAGATGGATTGTTTTTAGGCCATAACTATACATATGAACTATATTATAGAACCCCACCAGTTGGTCATGCAACTTGTACTAATGTTTTCCTCAGATCTTTCTAAGTGAGGATTAAGCAGCAAAATTAACTACAACAAAATGTGTGATTCAATCAACTATAAGATGACATCAGAAGAATGTGATGACATGTTCAATAACAGAAAACATTTTCTATTTTTCTATTTTGCAAATACCATGTTATGTTTCCTCATTTTCAATCTTTCCATGAAAAGAGAGACAAAAAGGAAAAACAGAATTCATTAAATACAATTATGAAATCTCCTTAGAAAATGTTGAAATCATTCAAAAGGATAAGGAAACTGTGAAAAAGCCAATAAAAAGATGCGAGGAAAAACGCCATAAGGAAGAAAGAAAAGAGGAAATATCTTGTTTAGAAATTTTATAAGTTTGGAAAATTGGAAACATAGATTTCCAAATTTTCAAATAGAAAATATGTTTGAACAAAAAATATTCTAAAATTCCATATTCTTATATAAACTTTTCTAAAATAATCCCATCTTTTCCACAATTAAACAGCTGTGTTCCTCATAAGTTAAAGGTTAAAAATGCAGTCACTAACCGTTGAAGATCATGAAAATTCAATATTTACTATAAAAATATTAATACATATCTAGTACAAGAACATTGTGTATCCTATAATACAATAGATCTTAGACATTATTTAGTAACATTTTATTACCTTAATTTGAAATATCGTACTGCCCCACTATTATAAATAAATGTGATAAACTTAACGAATAACATATCTCAGAAGCCTTCGCTGTATCAATGGACATGAGCTCTATAATCGATCTACATTAAATCAATGTCTATATTCTTCTCCCTTCTCTCTCTCATTCATCTCTTTTCTATCTCTACTTTCACATGGCATCAACGTTAATTAAGCACCGACACTTGCCACCTTAGACAATTAACACGTACCTGTATGAAAAATTCAGTGAACTTGCACTCTCTTTGTGTTTCTGCTTCAGATGAATGTTCTTTCATGTTACTTCTAAGTATTGTTAAAGGACATCCTAGATCCCAGCCACCACAGTCACAGGAACCACCCGATCTCCATCTTTCAAGAAGACTAGAAGGGCCACCATTCCTGGTTCTTGGACCACCATGAAGACCAGCTGGAACAATGACATCCATACTTATTGAGCAACTGTCAGGATTTTGAGTACAACAAGAAGATCCTCGGGCCTCTGTGGCATCACTTTTTTGTTTAAGGCGAACTTTTTTCAGGAATTTCACGCCCCAACCTCCACCTTTCTCCTGACGAATCTCAGGAAGATGGTCTTTCACAACAATGGCAGCCAACTCCAGATTTGGTGGAAGATGATCTTCTGAAAGTTTGGCTCCACAAAGTGCATCAACATTGTTATCTATATCTTGAAATGGCTCCAAAGAATATCTCTCCATAACGGCACTTGATCCACCAAATGTCGATTTAGTTCTCTTCTTCATTGAGCGACTAGTTCGGAACGCATCTGCAACCTTCTTGGAGAATCCCTTATTCTTCTTCAACTGCTGGCTTGAAGTGTGCATCTCTTCCATAATGATTTCGTTACCGCCAAACAAGACAAACTCTCTCTGCATAATTCTACAATTGTCGGGGCAGAAAGTAAAAGAAGTTGATATTTTCATCTTTCCTATAAGGTGAGAATCATTATCACAGATCTCGTGTTCCCTTTGACCACCCTTTATTGAATGGAACAAGTACATACAGTCCATTGATTCAGTTTCCAACAAGTTTGCAACATAGACCACCTTCTGGTCATCGACAGAGAAAACAAAATGTGGGTTGCTACCCTTGTAAATGCATTGGAGCATTCCTTGAGTGGTAGTGTCAGAAAGAGAAGATGACGGCTGGTCAGAACATGTAGAATTTGTGCTTGAAATAGAAACAAGCCTTTCATGCAAAGTGTCAGGTCCACATTTATGGATTCTTGGAGAAGGTACTCCTTTATCCATCTTGTGTGAAGAATAATTACTCATCCAGATCGGAGACTCCATAAAATTGTATGATGTTGATTGATTAACATCACCGGACACCATTTCTTTGAAATTGGCTCCACCGTCAAAAGCACCATATTTTTCTAACAAAGGGTTCTTCAGGATATTTACCATGCTCTTGCTACCCATAATGGAGCCAACAATCCATTGCCCTGAAGAACTAATCAGAACATTACCAGTTGCAGCTGCTAATGGACTGTCAAAACCAGTTCCAGCCAAAACATATGCACTGTTACATCCTACTTTAGCTGGATCCAGACCATCATCCATAAAGCTCACGTTTTCACCGTTCCAGTTCAAAGAGATGTCACGTGCAGCTGTTTTTGAAGCACTAATATGAATGAGTTCCAGGCATCGACGAAAATACTTCTCATCTGCAGACACCATATGCTTTGGAATCCAACTGCCTAAGATACGACTTCTTTGAAGGAAAGACTCCTTGATATAACCTTTACTTCGTTGAAATTGCTTGAAATTTAAAATCAGAGAATTCTGTGAGTTCACCCTTCTCACCAACTTTTTGGACTTGGATTTGGAAATGCTACTGCTCCATACTTCTGTGTTTCCTCCGCAGTTATCATCTTTCTGAACTTTAACAACAATTTTATCCTCCATCTCGTTTCACCGCTCTAATAGAGCATGTTAATGGCAGACAACTTCATTTTCCATGTTCTGTATCCAATTGATAGTTGTGAATTTGCAAGGTTACGTCCTAGAAAAGTATCTTCTCGTCCAGTTCACATCTAAAACGAATCTGGAAAGTAACTTGAAGGGTTAGCATCAAATATTGGGAAAAGAAATAGGAAAAATAAGAATGTTCATGCCATACCTATCACTATCAAAGTACAAAAGATGATAACAATTTTTGGAAAGAAAACTAAAGAATAACAGAAATAAAGACAGACGTAAGAGACTTGAGTAAGAGAGAACGTAGAAATTGGAAAACCAAAGGCATCATAGCTCAGAAAATTTTTAGGTATATATGTAAATATTGAAGGTGTAATTACTTTCCATGTGAACAACATCAAAGAACTTTCCTCTTTGGTTGATTTTACTTTACCCTATCTCCTATGTGGAATAAGCAAACAAGCAATAGAGCTGATAATGACGCAAACCCATAAAGGAGTAAAGAGGAAAGTCTTCTACTCCACAGTTTTGATTGCAAGAAAAGTTAGATTACAAAATGAAACTAAACAGCAGATGAAGCAATGGAGAGAAGAAAATGAATGAACATGATTGAAAAACTTTTAAAGCTCATAAGTTGCAGTCTAGAAGCTGCAATTAAGAGTAAAGGAAAATCATGAGAGGAAAAGATAGTACAAACTACCATGAAAAACAATTTAAGTTCAGCTCCTGTATGCAACTCAACTACTCGACGCAATCTCTCTCTCCATCGCTCTCTCACACACACGATCCTAAACCAGAAAACAAGGCACCTTAAAATGATCGAAACAAAAGCTCTAAAAGCAGAACCAAACAAATCGGGTTTTCTTCTTATTGCCTTTTCATGGACAACAAACCATGCTCAACTATTCACTAATCAAACAGCCAACTAACTAGATTTTACAGCAAAAAACAGAAACAAGCCAAAAAATAAAAAGTTGCAACTTTACTATCACACAGGGGGGAAAAAAAAGGAACAAGAACCTAATATTTTTGACAGACAAGAAGCCAACTTTTGCTTACCAGAAGAAACGGATCCGAGGAGCAAAACCCATTTCAGTAACACTTTCAAGAAAGTAATACTTAATTAAGTACCAAGTGTGAGCTTATCTTCAGAAAAACAGAGTTAACTGACCAGAAAAAAGAAAAAAAACATTTAACTGCTAAGAATGCCAAGTTCTGAGCAAAATGTCCCCTTGACCAACAAAAGGTAATCAACTATTACTAGTCACTGTCCTTTAAAGATTTCTAGAAAGAGAGAGGAAAGAGTGAACTGAAACAGAAGTAGTGGGGAGGCTTAATGCGTATAATGGATGATCGCAGTGTGGATGTGAGGCACGTCTGTTGTTGAATTTTAGCACTCACCCCACCAAATCCAGGTTCTGTGTAGGACCCATTAAAGGACCAAATCGTGGTTTCTGGTTCTCTAAATTTTTTTCAGAAAATTTGGAGGAAAGATAACATCTTTAGGGACAACTCAAAATCCCAGATGAGGAAGTAAGATAATCATAGCGATAAAGGAAAATATGTGAAAAAAACAAAAGGTTAGAGGAAAAAAATGAGCTGGTAAGCACGATAGATACAAGAGTCCACTAGTTAGCCTCCACTAAAAGTTCCACTTGCTATATAGTTGAGAGAAGCATCAAACCGAAAATGGACTCTTTTTTTTTCCTTTTCCTTGTAATGGGTGACGATTCTTACAAAGCAAACAACTTTTGGGTTCAGAGACACGTGAGAGAGAGGATGAAGCAACACGACAAGTACGTATGAAACATTAATAGTTGCCTGTCTCTACATGCCTTTTGTTTGACTATGGAGTTCGAGCTTAATTTAGGCATTGGCTTAGAGAGAGGGTATGTTTGTTTGTGATTGTTCATTCTCATATTCTTCTTATGCACTTATTTACTGCTTGACCGGCCGGCGTACATTAAGGAGCTTTATTTTTGTTTGATAATTTTATATTAATAAATTATTTAAAAATTAAAAAATAAGATTTTGTAGAAAAGATTAATTATAAATTAAATGCTTCTTATTAATAAAATTTTATAATAAATAAATTACCATATTCTTAACACAAAATTTTTATTATAAAAAACTCTATCTTCATATCCTTTTCAATTTTGACATGAATCTAATTTTTAATAAATAAAAATGTGAATGTAAAATGCTTATTTTGTTTTTAATTTTTTTACTTTTTATTTTTAAATTCAATAAAAATATGCTTATTTGAGATCTTAGTTTTTTAATTTTGATGGCTTATAATTTCTATAACTTATGAAAACTTCACGTTTTATTTTTTTATAATTTAATTTCTATAAATTAAATATATATTATTTAATTATTCAATATTAATCACTAATAAAATTTATCAATAATTTACTTTAATAATAATTTAAGATTTATTATTAATAAATTATGAATAATTTAATTTAATCTTATAATCAATTTAAATGTCATTTTTAAATAACATATAATAATTTTCTGTCTCAAAAATCTATTTATAAACAAAAAATCAAAGTTTTGTATAAAAAAATGTACAAGTAGAGATTAATTATAAATTATAAATTCTCTTGCTAATAAAGTTTTATAATAAATAAATTATCACATTTTTGACACGAAATAATTATTCCTTATCATAACACCTATTTGAAATTTTGTTGAGGGGCGAGATTTGGGATCTTGACACGTTATAAAAAAAATCTATGTTAATATTTTTTAAAAATTTTGACATTAATCTAATTTTTAATAATTACAAAATTGACTAATTTTGCTGCTTATTTTGAATTATTAAATTGTTTGATCACGTGTAAAATAATAACTTTTTAGAAAAAGTTAAATTTGTAATCATTAATTTTCTGATAATTCATAAACTAAATTATTACTTACAAATTTGCGAAAGCAGACAAGATAAGGTAACCATATTCACGTGGAACCTCACGCAAGCGTCAAATTGACAACAATGGAGAGGCAAGATTTGGACTCACCTTTCTGCCATACGCCAATTAATGACACGCTTTTAGGGAAGAGGTTGCTTGTTACCCTATACTTAATATTTTCCATCCATCTATTCATTAACATGCGAAAATAGGATGATACACGAAGCAGGAACAGGGAAATTGAGTAAATAAAGTAATTTAAATAAATATTTAATTGTTGAGATATTTTATTGATTTAAAATTAAGAATAAAAAAATTATTATCATTATTTTTAATTTTATTTTATATAAAATTTTAAAATAACAGTATGTAAAAATTATTAATGTAATTAGTTTTTTAAATAAAAATTTATTGAACCTATTTACATATATATACTTCGTGATGAAATTTTTATTCACTATTTTCTAAATATATACCAAATAAAAATTTTGAATATAATAAATAAATTATTTAATATATTAACAATTTCAAAATAAGTAATTAATTGAACTTAATTTTTATTATATTTTTGAACTAAAGTTTAAGTATAAAAATTTTGATTCGACAAATTTTTTAGTTTGATTTACTCGAATAATTTATATTGTTAAAAATTGATAAATTTATTAATTAATTGATCAAATTTTTGTGAAATAATCAATTTTTATAAATTGAAATTAATTAATTAATTTTTTATTTAATAAATTTCTTTTCTATTAAACTTTAAATTAAGAATAGTCTCATTTAATTATATTTTAAAATTTTCAATCTTTTTTAATATTTAATCAATCTTATAATAATTTAATACTAATAGAAACTTTTAAACTCTAAATTTTTCATATTTCTAATTTAACTTTAGGTCTAATTTTTAAAATATTAATTATAATCACGTCATGTACCAAACCATATCATAAGAAAATAAACTCACCACTCAACTACTTTTCCGGTTGATATTTATGCACTCAATTAAATCATGTTTGTTTGATAATCTCTTTCTATAAAAAATACAACAAATCACTTCTACTTTTTTTTGCTCGCCGTTATTTTGGGATCAAATTTTTTGTTTCGGTTAACTAACTTCTATCATATTTAATTAAATCTTATTCACACTTTATTAAGTAATACTAAATTGGAATATTTTAACAGAAACAGAGTAATCCGAGAGTGTTTTATGATGTGGCTGTGAATGACAAGACTTCATTATTTAGCGGTGAAAGTGATGGATGACATTTATGCATTGATTCAAATGATATCACCGATCTTAATTTTGTTGTTCTAACCATCTTCTAATCTATCTCATCCACGTGATCTCACATAAATATACGAATGAGAATGATTAAAATAAAATTAGAACACTAGAATTGATACAAGTAATCACATCTTGTATTAATTAGGTTAAATTTTAGAGTTGTAGATTAGGTTTGAGTTAATCAATTTTGAAATAGATTTTTTTGTTTGATTCGTTTTAATTGAAAGCTCAAATATATCAAATAACAATGATATTTTCAATATTATAATATATAAATCAAAGGATATATATTTATATACATATATACATTTATTGATTTTTTGTTTTAGAGAATCTTTGACTCTTGACTTTCTACACGGAGAGAGTGTGGCTGACACAAATGAGCAGAGAATGCATGTGCACTTTGGCCCCTCTCTTTACTTTCTACTTCATCCCTTTATATTTCCAAACATCGCGTCTTTCTCTTTCTTTCTTTTTTTCGGTTAAAAGGATGTAAGAACCCAAGGTAAAACTAACGCCTTAAGAAAGTCGCTAATCTCTTATCAGTCTGAACTATCAAACGAAGCCTTGGAGTTGGAGTCATAGTTAAGAATCCCTATTGAGCTATAAAGCTCGCACATTGATTAGCTTCACGAAAAATATAATCTCCTACAATCAATGTCTTAATGTCTTCGTCGAGAATAAACATAGGATGTGAACTAGGATAAAAAGTCATCACAAGATTAACAGCATATTAAGAATCAAACTTAACAATAACTTTTAGTAGGCACAATCTTAAGTCAAAATTAAATCATATCAAAGTGTCTGCAACTCAACTGTAGTATTAGAAGCATGTCCAACATAATCCGATAAGCTAATAATTCAGCGTCCATACTCATCACGAATCAAACCTTCAAATCTAACGTTACTTGAGTTATCACGAACACTTCCGTTCACGTTTAATTTAACAAAACCCAATGGAGGAAATTTAATGATTTTAATGTATTAATCTTATAATTTTATCTTTTATGTGAATTACTTAATAGAATTTTATTTCTCAATCTAACCTTCTACAAAATAATCTAATTAGTAGAGATTGTTTTTCTGTTTACTAACTTAAAATTTTATAAATATTAGTTAAATTAATATTTTAATTTTTAATATAATAATTAATTTTTAAAACTCTACTAAATCAAGTCAAAAAATTATTTTTTCCGTTACAGTATATCATTAAATAACACGTAAATATTTATCTATCAATTATATTAATAAAAATAACGTTTTGATCTGTTGTATAAACTTTAAAACATTAGTAATTAAATTGAAATTTTTAATGTTTTAAAATTTATAAAACTCATTTAAAAAATTGTTTAAAAATATATCTAAATTATTGGACTTTTATAAATTCCGCGTACTAGGTATTGTTGTAAAATCTGTGGTTGTCGACAAGCGAAAGAAACCAAAGCAGAATCCATGACAATCTGCATGTGTTTACGCTATGTAGGTATCTTGACTTTTTCTCCAAATTCTTGAACAAGGATGAAGACGTAGAGTCGTCTAAGCAACAAACTAGATTGACAAACGCGGGCCAGTTTTGTCGTTTTATGGCATGAGGAAAAGTCTATCTTATTCGACTTCATACCTAACCTTTGAAGTTGATTTGTGCTTAATAAAGTCCGAGGAACGGACAATTAACTACCTGCTCACTTCCTTCCCTGATTGGGTTGCATATCGTGTGGACATCAGTTACGACGTAGGTACTCAATCTCTCGACTTTTCCTTTTTTTTTTAACGAATGTGAAATGTGTTAGAATTTTCGTAAATTACGGCATTCTAAATATAAATATTTAATACATTTTTTAATATCTCATTCTTTAAATTATTAAACTAAAAACTAATTAATAAATACAGAAATAACAGTCTATTAAGTTGAATTATTCTTTAGAAGTGATTTGATTATTGAAAATTAAGGGAGACAAACTTAGGTGACTATAACATGTTAAGAGGAATTACTCGGACGTTTAATTAAAAAGATTATACTTAAAAATTGTAGCAGAAAAAATAAAAGCTTAAGAAGAATTTGTTAGAATCCCACATCGGACAACTATAAAGGCATTCAAGAATTTATAATAATGTGCAAACCTCCTACTCTTGAGCTAGCTTTTGGAGATGAGTTAGGCACTTTCTAACATGGTATCAGAGTCAAGTCAGTTTGTCTCGATGGTTTGGGACGGTGCCCGGTTATATCCTTTGCCCGATATGTCCATCAGATGTCCAGTCCTGCTCTGGACTAAGGGGGTGCGTCAGGAATTCCACATCGGACAACTATAAAGGCATTCAAGAATTTATAATAATGTGCAAACCTCTTATTCTTAAGCTAGCTTTTGAGGATGAGTTAGACACTTTCTAACAGAATTAAAAGAAAGTAGTGATCAAAAATAATATGACGTTGCTAAAATTTACTTTAGACATGAGTTAGTTTATAATATTTTATAGGCCTTGAGTAAAGTAAAAAAACATGCCCCTATTTTTACCTTTTTTGGCCTTTATAAATAATAAAAACAAAATATGAGACTTTTGTTGTTTTTTTATAAAGTCAAAAATATACTAAATTTTATTTCATGTTATTTTTTATGAGAGTAAAAATAGACTATATTTTACTATTTACGAGAATAGGTCTTAAGAAAGTGCCCAGACAGCCCTTGCCCAGAGTCAAGCATGAATATGATTGACAATAAAAAACTTTAATGTGCTATAACATCCTAATAACGAGTCTTTCATAAAGAAATCTTTGTCATTCTTATAAGTCTTCTAATACTCTTCTAATGTGGTTTGCTTAAACTTTTAAATATGTAGTGCTTATTTCTTAAGAATTTAGTTTAAGTTTTTCCTAGTTAGTCTTATTATTTATTCTTTATCGTATTATTTAATACAATACTTATTTCATATTTTATAAGTATTTTTCACCACATAGGTTTAATTAAATGCAAGATTGTGTATTACTTCAGCTTTTACACTTTGTCTTTTAGCATAATTTTTTATTGAGACGTTATTGACGTTTCGGTTTTTCCTTAGAAGTGATTTGATTCGAATCGGTAGTGGGTTGTTTGCGTGGATCAGGACGTCCCGGATGAGATCATCTGCATTGTCGAGGATGTTGATGGTTTGCTTTAGACTTAATCCATGTGTCCCTGCAATAAAATATTTTAGGAAGAGGAGAATTTATTTCCAAAAGTTCTTTAAGGGTGGATTAGTTTGATACATATTTTAATAGGTCAGCTCATGGGCTAACCTTAGGCTTAGAACGGTCCGAGACTCAACTCTTTAAACCCTTCCTAAACCCTTTAACCAAGCATATTCTTAGTGTTTTTATTTTCACGCTTTTATCATTTTCATGCAACTTAGTTTAAGTCTTTAATAAAGTTTATACCATATGAAAACAAATTATTAAATTTAAAAATTAGCTTACTTTATTTTAGGTTTAAATAATGTTGAACAATTTCTAACATCAGTAACAGGACATATTAAAAATGGAGGCGTGGGTTGTGTTGGAGTGATTGATGATGGGGCAATTTTACCTGCGTCGTCGGCTAGTTAGTGTTTTGTTGCATCTGATGTCCCATATTATTATAGCTATACAAAAGAAACAAAACATAATTATATCTTAGGTATCAACATCTAATTACCACCAAATTATATCAGAGAGTATTCTTTTGTATTTTCTTTTTCTCGTCTTCATCAATTCAAAACTTATCATCATTGTCATCATCCAATTCGAAATCTCGTAATGAAGCGAGGTCTAGAGAGGTTCGATAGTACGTAACCTTACCCCTACATAGAAAAGAAACTGTTTTCGATTGACCCACATGCAAATGAGACAATATACGAATGATGCAAATTACAGAAACAATACATTAAAAACATAAAATAAATGAAAATACAAATAATAGGGAATACCTAAAAGAGGCCAGATCTGCAATAATCGAATAGGCTACACAGTCTGACCGGGTGACCTCCTCCTGTCCCCTCACATCTGTCGGGCAATCTGCGCATCATGACACAACATCTCCTAGTAACTACTGTACTGATTCTAGGTAACTGAAACGGTTAATCCTTTACCCTTATTGGATCACACCAAACTTTTATATTTCTAGCTACTACCTCATTAAGGATCAACTCTGACATATCCTCCTTGATCAGTTCCCGCTAGTTCTTGTAAGGCTTCCCTCTCATCCGCTTATATTTACTAAGTATTATTCCCTCACAGCTTCGTACTGAAGCGTCAGAAGGCCTCCTATGCACATGCTAATGCCATCTAGGCTTAGTCTCTCTCAACTTGTCGACAAAGCTGGCTACCTGTAGTCTATCTCTCACCACCTGGTTCCAGATCTTATCTCTCCTTGTAATGTCACACATCTACCGAAACATACGTATTTAGCAGCAACTATCTTATATGTTTATGCTTGACAGGCCAACACTCTTCCCCATACGACATGGTTGGACAAATTATCATTTTATAAAACTTTCTCTTGAGTTTTAAAGGATTCTTCCTGTCATATAAAACCCCTGAAGCACTCTTCCATTTGGCCTAGCCTGATCTAATACGATAAACTATATCGGCATCGATATTATCATTACTCTGAATAACAGACCCGAGATACTTAAAACTTGTCCTCTGTGGTAAGACGTCGATATCAACTACTACCTCCACCTTATGCGCCATCTGGTTCCCTGAAAAGTTGCATTATAAATACTTCGTCTTAGACCTGCTCAATTTAAAACCTTTCGACTCTAACGCATCTCTCCAACAGTTTAACTTGGCATTGACCCCCTCCTTGGTCTCGTCCACTAGGATAATATCGTTCACAAATAACATATATCAAGGCACCTCTCCTTAAATATGCTTGATAATTACATCAATTCAAAACTTGGTTCACAAAAAAATATTAAATAGTAAATTGTCATATTTCGAAGATATATTTTTTAAACGAAGGAACTCATAATTACTATCATTTGAGTATGTATTGGGTAAACTTTCGAATGGACACAATAGTTTGCAAATCACGTCAACCAGGTACTCAACACTAGATAAATCCTGTACGACATATTCAATCGAGAGAGCGTAATTAGGGAGAATTAAACACGTAACCTTTTGACTTCATATCTCTCCACTTCACCAACTCACCCACCATGTTTGAAGATGCCCAAACTAGTATCACAAGTAGGGACGGATTCAAAATTTAAAATAATAATTTTTTCATGTGAAATTTTTTTGAATGCAATAGGGGCACCCCAATGTAACTTCGTCCCTGATCACAAGGTACGATTCCGTGAGTAAAAATTTTTATAATCTAATATTGTTTTAAATACAAAAAAAATTTTGGTTATATTTTAAACAAAAAGACGTAATGTTAAAGTTATTAAATTATAATATGATATTATTTTGAAATTATAAAATAATAATGTAATAACTAATCAATTTAAAAAATAAGTAATTCTTTTCAAAATGAGATCGTACGGAGAGACTATAATTAGTCAAAAAGACCTTGTTTGTGTTTACAATATTTTTAAAAATTTTAATAAAAGAAATAATAAAAGGTATGAAACTCCTTTACAATTTAAGAAAATTTTAAAAAATCTCTTAACTTTTTTTAAAATTGTGAATTTTCTTACATTTTTAAATATATTTTAATTTTGATTAAAAATAATGATAAAATATATGCAACATAAATATCACCAATTAAATACTCTTTGTATCAGGATTTAATCAAGCTCTTAAGTTTAAATAAAACTAATTTAAATTTATTTAAATTAATAATTTATTATAATTATTTAAATTATTAATTTAAATCAAATTTAATTGATTTGAGTATGTTTTTTTCTTAAATATATGTTGTCACGAACAATTATGGTAATGGTTAGGGTCAATGAGCAATAATGGGTAACAACCACCTAAAAATAATAGCCTAAACATTTCAGGTTTCACCTAATTCCTAGGAAGGTTGGAGTGGTTGAAATTGAAGGTTGAAAATTCATGTGTATAACAAAATGAAGGGAAAAAAAAAAACAATATGTTGCACTAGGCATTGGGTTGCAATTCTAACAAATTAAGCGAGATTAAACCGTAATTTACCCCTTTCACTGACAGAATCCATCTTCTAAGTACAAGAAAGAACAATATGTGAAGCATTTTCTAGGCACATGGGGCAGGTAGTGATGGGACTAGACAGGTTTATATCCCTGGCAAGTTTAAAACCGAGTTACTATTCCAGGGTTTGAGTGAGATCGTGCATAATATGCCTTGCTGGCCAGGCTCTTGCTCTACTAAAAGAGAAGGCCTTCTCTTACAGAAGCCCATCTCCTCCTCCATCACTGTGCACCAAAAAGGTTATGTTGTAAAGAAAGTTCTCTTCATCCATTTTAAGCAATTAAAAAGCATCTATGGGATGGGCAAAGCATCCGGAGGAATGAATTCATAGCATGTGATTGAACTGAAAGGAAGTTTTGGTAAAATGTGACTTAACATTGTCAGTTACACCAGATACAAGAAAAAAAGTAAAGAGCAACACCAATCGCAGAAAGTTTGCTCAAACTAGTACTCTTATGGCTGCGTTAGGTGCCACAGAAAGGTACAGATTGTAAAGGATTAACTTTTCTTTTTTGTTTTTGAGTTTGTTTATGGTTCAGTCTGACTTATATGCAAGTTATAACAATATAATATGACCCACTTTATTCAGTTTCCTTATCGACCCAGAAAGACGGAACTCCTAGGTGAAGCAGGGTCCAGCAAAATTGTAGTCAAGCATGCTTTTGAGTCTTGAAAAGAGCTATATTTTCAAATCCAGGATTGGATAGAATAGTTGCACTTGAAAGAGTTGACTCCACTGATGTGAGCGAATATATCTGCAGAATCAACCATATCATCTTCTTGTTTCACCACCACCTGTGTAGGATTTACGAAAAAAATCAAAAACCGCAAGAAAAGGGTTATGGAGAAAACCAAAATAATCTATTGAAAAATTTAGATGTTTGGGAGTTCTGAAACTACTTCATCATCCTCTTCTTCTTCATGATTACTGCAAGCAGCTCGAGGGGTTTCTCCAAAATCATCGTTCTTAGCAAATCTTCCTCTTACTCGAGGCCTACTGTCCGCCAATGTCTTTCTGCAGGCGTACTGGAAGTTTAATTCAATCATTAGTACTAAGAAAAGACACAGTTCAGACTTCAGGCATATGTTCTTCAATAAGTTAAAAGTTATCAAATCATTTAAGTTAAAACATCGAAATGTTTGTGACCATTTTATCGATTTACTGCTAAAAAACTTATTAAATTTCTCCACATGTGCATGCATTAAGAGCAGACAGGAGACAGGAGATAGGAGGCAAAACCTTGATTTTCTTGCTGAAATTTCTTTCATTCCTTTTCTTCATGTACCTATGGATCTTTTCCTTCCTTTGCTCAACTGAGAGTTTGCCCACCTTGAAGGTTGCGTCCTCCAAACTTGAAATTTCTGACGCTAATGGAGTCGAACTCCCAGTCCCACCCATCATTTGTTGAGTTTCATTGCTAAGTGCCTTCCAAATTAAAATGCAAGTAAAGCAATGAATATAGGTATCAACAAGTTAGATATAGTTTGCTCATAGATGGTAGTACCTGTAGGTCGCCTGGATTGAACGCTCTCTGAATTGAATCATGACAGTAGAATCCACCACTATCACCGTGGTATTCCAATTCCTGAAGATGTAAGTCATGGCCAATTATTGCACCACTTGGGAATAATCCTGTACTATCAGCAGATAATGCAGCAGTCATGGCCCCAGCAGCCACGTATGCACTCATTGAAGGACCAAGGAAATTACAAGAAGGTGATGAAGGATTCAACGGAACATAAGAAGGAACTGAAGACAGGCAATCTTCTTCAAAAGTTGACGTCAATGGTGGAGCCATGAGTGGTATGACAGTGTTAGTATGGTACTGTTGAAATCCATCACCAGACACGACATCTGTTAGTGAGAGCTGAGGTTGTAAGGAAGAGAACTCAAACTGGTCTTGTTGAGGAGTGAAGAATTCAGGGAGAGGAAATGTTTGGGATGGAGAGAAGTCTATGGAAGCAGAAATGTCGTTATCGAGTTCATCTGGAGGTGAATCGAAAATGAAGGACAGATTGTTACTATTGCCATTGTTCATGTTGTTAGTGTTGGCAGTTGTGGCTGTAGTGGCGCTGGACGCGGTGGTGCTACCCGTAGCAGTGGTAGTTGTGGGTGTTCCTGTGTTAGAACTAGCACAGTTATCTTGGAAGCTGTTGAACTTTTCTATATCAGGTGGCACTGAAAGTTTAGTAGTGTAGGAAGAATTTTCATCGTAGCATTTTGAGGTAGAAGTGAGTTCTGAGTTCCGCAGGGTTTCCTGGAAGAATTCAGGATCACAGAAATCCAGAATCTGAAGACTAATTGGGCTCGAAGCATCTTCCTGCGGAACAGTAAAGACAGATGTTATGATCATGCATATGCTAAGAACTGACTTCGTGATTTGTAAAACTAACGTATAACATCCCACATAAGAATTAAGTAACAGCCTTGCCTTTAGGCACACTATATAATTTGTTTTTTGAGTTGGGATCATATTCTTAATCTTTTGACCTGATGCGATGTGTCTGCTCACGGTGTCCAAGATCTTTCCTCACATCTGACCTTGGTGTTAATGTTCATGTCATGTATAGGAAAGAGTCTCTTAGGTGCATTAGGTGTCAACTAAGCACTGGCATGTCTCAATGTGGTGACTTAAATTAGAGAATTCATTGTGGGACTTTCATCTATCTTGAGACCATACCTGTTTCTCTATTTGACAAGAACACATAAATTCTTCAAAACAGAACATTATCACAATGAACACTTAAAAGAGTAATTAGCAAAAGATGTGCATCAATGCTTCACGTGACGTGTAGGAACTTGTTTTGGCCGAGATTGGCAAAAGAAACCCCTACTAATTAGGAGGATTTCTGGGTATAAAATACCCAAGTCAGAGCAGACAACTGGAATTAAATTGCGATTGACAGTACCAATCACAACCCGTGTGAAAGTCATGTTCATCAGTCGATCTAATAAGGAACAACAAGGAGAACAATCTCAACTAGAAATGTGAAAGCATACATATTCCCTGATGATAATCAAATGAGAAAGTTGCCCAAAAGGTATAAACTTGATTAGTACATTAGGTTGTGATGCACTCCAGAAAATGAGAAAATGACAGAGGAGGGAATGCTTTATTCCCAGTTTGAAGCGTCGTCTTCTACATACTAGATATGGATGGTCTTCGAAGACCAAAAAGAAGAGTTGATAGACTACTAATTCATGATTGTAACTACCACAAAGCATCTCATCCTGTGGCTGCACAATCTGCCATTGAGTTCAGGATATATAAAAAGATGCTTGAAACAAGATTCTGTATGAATTAAAAGCGAAGATGTGAAGAACTTTTCTGCTTCTCAAAAACTCTAAAGGGTGCTTGAGACATCCATGTCTTGATTACACAACTACAGAGGGAAATAATGCAGAAAACTGGGAAGCAAGCCATACCAGAAAGGAATCACGTACGTTAACAATTACCATGCATGCTTGACATGCATTTATAAAGCAGAAAAACAAACCACATACGAATCCTGAACATTTAAGCCATTAAAAGCATTCCCAAGAAGAGAACGAAGATCTTATAGAAACAGAAGCTTCCGAAGCCTATGAATACGTAAATAAGAAGATACCTTCTCCGGCGGCTGGATTGCGTCCTGCAACATCCTCGAACTTTTTTGTCTTTCTCTTGTCGGAAACGTTTGTTTTAGAGTACTAGAAACTTAACGGGATCAAACAGTTTTCTTTTATCTTTTTCGGTGGTTAAATTCACTGGCTTAAATTGGTAACAGATAAGGTTTGAAAACAACTGTGCTTAGCTAGCTGATTCAAATATGTAATGAACCAAACTAATGTAACCAAACGTTCCATCATTAAAACAAGAAACAGAAAGAAAACAAACACACACACACTCGAGAGAGGAAAAAATCAAGGCCAAGACGGAAAGTAATTAGCTGGAGAGGGAGAGAGAGAGAGAGAGAGAGAGGTGTGTTGTGTTGTGTTGTGTTGGAGAAGAACAGACAAGAACAACGACGTACAAGTTTGTAAAGTTGGAGAAAGCTAAGAAACCGGAGAGACTGGGACAGGAGGGGATCCTAAACTTAGTAAATACATACAGGAAGACCGAAAGAAAGAATACGGCTTTTCCTTCTTAGAGGGTGTCCGTACGGAGTGCCAGTCGGGGGAGACTCTCTCTTTGTGTCAACGCGACGACATCGCCTGACCTCTGGCTTTTTTCCTCACATTTGTCTGCGTGCAGGCTTTCTGGGTTGTTGACACGTGGCGTCTTGGATCATCCACTACCAAAACTCTGCTGACTTGTTAAGCTCCAATCCGGACGACGAGGGTCACTGTCTCTTTCAACATTCTCTAATCCAGTAAGATTACAACAAATGGAACATGCGGGCCGAGTTTTGAGTTTCGTTGGTATAAATCTTCTTGTTCTTCATTTCTTGAGTACGGACATAATTTTTTCCCCGCATTAGGTACCGTACCGTACCGTTATGGTATGGACTTGGTCAATGATATAGGATCTTTCTCTCCTTTGCTATTTTTATTTTGCCTAAATACAATCCATTTCCTTAAGCATAAGAATTTTTTCATGTACATATATATTGATAACATAATTAAAAGTTAATTAAAAATTCTGAAACTTTACTTATTTTTTATAATTATAATCTAATTTTTAAAAAAATAATTAAATAATTAAAATTTTAATTTTTTATAAATCTAACTCAACATTAATATTTCTCTCCACAAACACATAAAATAATAGGTAGAACGTAAAATGCATGTTAGAATTTTGGTAAAACGCTTTCAAACCCTTCGACCTTGTTTCATGTGAATCATTTCCATTAATGAATCCCTATCTTCATCGATTCAAGTTCTATTAACGGAAATATTAACGTAATGTTACATTTGAAAAAAAATAAAAGTTCAAATACTTAATTGTCACTTTTAAAGTCTGAGCTATAATTGCAATATTGAATAAAGTTTAAGATTTTTTAATTAACCCTATGATTAATTAATATATTGTTTAATTAAGGACAACTATACTTCTAAACTTTATCTCTACATTATTTTTTATTTTAATTCCCTAATTGTCAAATATTCTAAACTCTATTCATAAATTTTACTTAAGATTTTTCATTAATGTTTATTCATGTGGAGTTTTTATTGAAAATATTAACAAGGATTTTAATATAAAACAATTAACATAATTCAATAATTACAGTAAATATTGAATATCTGAATTGAAAAATATGAAATTGCCAATTCATAATACTATTTATCTTTGGGTTGAAGTTGCACGTTGTGTTAATGATGATGATGTTTAAGATCCCTTTTGTGGACCCAATAGATAATATTCTCCATAGACAATGAAGATCAGGTATAAAATTAAACTGTTATTTTATAATATAAAGTCCTGAATACGGAGAAAATACAGTATTAGAAACTTGTGGAGTTTGTATGGAATCATGGAAATGAGCAGTGAAGCGCAAGAGCATCATCGTATTCGATGATGATTGGAGTGGTCAACCTCTTCTAATCTACAAGATGCTAATTGGTCTAACATTATTTTCAAACATAGTTGTCAAATTCGAGTTCTTAAGATGTTGGATGGTGGAATCTTAAATGTTTGAAATAGGATATAGTCAAATGTGCACTCTTAATGGTTTATCTAGCCTTTGATTATGATGTACTGCGTGCAGTGGAGAATTCGTGAAAAGCAGTAAACTGAATATGAAATGTGAAATGTTCGTTAACATCAAAAGCAATCATACTTCAGAATTTTGTCTACATAACATAACCTCCTGTGTTAAAGCACTATTTGGAAAGCAAGCACTCGGTTCTAGGAGTTCCGATCGAACCACACTTTTATCCTTTTTTTCGTTGGGCTTATAAGCTTTTATCATTACAGCTTTTTTTTTTAGTTTTTTTTTAAGAAAAATTTTGCTAAGAAATTATTCGACTATTATTTAAAATAGTTTTTTTGAAACAGCTTCATACAATAAACTATTTGGTAACATAAAAATAAAAAATATTCTTAATTTTAACTATATTTTATTTTGTAATACAAATTATTTATGCATATAAATATTATTTAAAGTACATTAAACAATATGCAAAGCTTAATATATTAATTATTATATAATTTTAAACCGTATGAAACTTAAATAAAAATATATCTAACCAAATCTTTTATTTGTATTATAACATAAGTAAAACCAATATCAAAAATAAATATTAAAACAAATAAAAAGTCAAATAATATTATATAACTCCCAAAATAATGTGAGGATAAATTTGTGGGTATTGTGATAATTATGTATAAAACATAAGAACAAAATAGACTAAAAAATAAGATCATTAATTGATCGGAAAAATCACTCAAGACAGCTTTGCAAATCATTCATGGATTTCAGTCTTATATGAATGCTACATACATGAGACTCACATTTGTTCTTATTGTTGTGATCGAGTGCCTATCACAAACTTATACAAATACTGGCCCATAAGGCTCAATCAAACAAAATCACGGAGCATAGTTTTGTGTGCAGAATCAGAAATCACAGAGCAAAACTTTATGTGGAAGTGTTTCAAACTGGCTACTTAAGTCACAACGCCTTTATCTGAGCATGCATTTTATGAAATATATCAAATACTGAATATGTCATATATAACAATCTTATACAAATGCTCAGACAAAGTTTTCACATTCATCGGATCAATTTTTGTTAAGAATCAAAATCATTCAGGAATTCATATCAAATCAAAACACTTTCAACACATGCCCAATTAATAAACTCCTCGGATTTCAAATCCAGAATTCAAAAATAATTCGCAAACAATTAAGTATTTTTTTTTAAATTTAACAAATCAAATTAATTCAAAACAAATCAATCATAGGAAATCATCTAGGTTGACTCACAGTACGCTCCAAAGTGCTATTGCCTAGATGGTCCGACAATGTCTGACTGACGTCAAATGAGTTCTTCTATATCATACAAAACACATTTACAAATATCACACTTTTGCACAATTATAATTGTTCAATAATGCACATGTATTAAATGAATTACATACAATGCATGTTCATGACAATCTCGGATATCTTTCCTTTAATTTCATTACAAAATCATTCCCATATCAAAACTCACGTAACTATAATTTATACTTAGGTTTATACCTCACTAAAACCATTAAAATCTCCATTCCTTTCTCATTGACTCACTTCAAAATTTTTCCAAGTCACACTTTCGGGTCTACTATTCACATTCAATCAGAAAGTGAAACTGATGTAATATAGTCATACTCTCTTCTAGAAAAGGTTTCCCCTATGTCTTATCTTTCCACTAATACCAAAATCACTCAATTTGGTTTAGTAATTTGGAAGATATGCTTTAAACATTATCGGGTTGTTCATATTCAAAAATAGTGTACTATGCACAAGTTCCATAAAGAAATTCAATATCTTAGGGATTGAATCATAATTCGACCTTTTCATATGATTTGTAGCCCTATTTCTCTAGTTTACTTCAACTTAAAAATCATCTCATTCGGACTCCTATATATCCAGTCATTTGGAGGTCTAAAAAAGAAGTTATGATCAAAAGAAGCAAGACTGTTCAGTAGAAGCGAAAATCCTAAATGCACAATCGTGCTTAAGCACGAGGGTGCAAATTTCTCTATACCCCAAAGTCATTGTCGTGCTTTTGCACAATGGTGCCTTTTGCCTACACGATGGTGTTTTTCCACTTAACTCAAAAGTCTACTTCTTCTTCTCCACCGATATCTCAACTTCAAAACTCCATAACTTTTGATTTAGAACTCTAAAATTTGCAAACTTTATATCAATGGAAAGTTAAAAGAAATATCTACAACTTTTATAAAGATTATTTTATCAAAATCTGCCTAGATCGGTACAGTAAATTCACGGAAGTTTTAGATAAAAAACTCAACACTGTTACTATTCGTCCCCAGAAAAATTTTTAGACTTCATTCTCTAAAATCTAACACTTCAAAAAAAAATTGTAGTCATTTCCACTCCATTCCATTAAACTCATTCATCACAAATTCACACTACCTCTAAAAATGCAAATTTAGTCACAAATAATCAAAAGCCAAAAATTCATATTTAACCTATTCATGCTCTGTCAACTTTCTGCATTTCCAACTTTCATTCTACATTTCTATGTTTCCTCTCAACCTTCATTTTTACACTCATTCCCATTTCAAACCATCATTTTACAACTACTCTTCAACTCAAAAACCATTTCCTTGATCATCTCAAAAACTCCCACCTATTCACATACACACACACACATATATATATACACAGTGAAGAAATAAAGCATATCAACATATCACCTTTTTATACTTTGATTTTCTACACTCATCCTAAATACCATTTCATTTCTATTTCGAACTCCTTAACTTTGCTTTTTCATATCCCTCACCATTTCCTCTACTGCTAAGTGTTTCTTCTGCCTTAAGAGAAACTGGAAGTTGGTTAGAGTTCACAGTGGGTTACGTGTTCTTACATGGAGTTTAAGGTTTTGGGATAGTTGAAGACTTTGGAATATTTAACAAGTAAGTATTGAGAAAATCTTTTAGAGTTATGGATTTATGAAATAAATTTGATGCATTCACTGTCATCTGCATGAACATAGGGTTACATGTATGTACAAAAGTGGGAATAATATTCACTGTATTATTGAATAGAAAATACAAGACCATATATAGCCTATTACAAGATA
>JANIJH010000225.1:83301618-83315516 GCA_024520975.1 Erythroxylum areolatum | reverse complement strand
CAAATGTGCAATTTGTGATTATAATTACGATGCCATGTGATAAAGTGAAGGTGATATAGGTAACACGTCAATTCTGTAGGGCATGTGCGCGTGTGACCGTATGGTGCACAGGCATGCGTCAGACGGGATTAGGGTGTTACAGTTGGTGGTATCAGAGCATGGTTGGCATCTATAGAGATAAGTAGGAATGTTAGGTATGAAATGATGTGAAAATTTCGAATGATAATTGAAGTTATTGTGTGTTATGGGTTATCTGACGTAGGCGATCAAATGGAACACTCAGCTAACATAGGATCGGAAAGAGCTAATAGAGAGTTGTCAGTATCTCGACTTGAGAGAATGCCTCCAAGGATTTTCGAGAGAAGGGAAAGGAGATATGATAAACTTTGAAAGCAGGGGGCTGTGGACTTCTACGGCTGCAGAGGCTGAGGGATGGTTAGAAAGAACTGAGAGGAGATTTGATCAGATGGATTGTGAGTCGAACAAGAGGTTTAACTATGCTATATCTTTACTGCAAGGGCCAGCAGTGGTGGAAAACTATTCCAGACAGTACCATCAGGTCTTGTAGTTTGAGATGGGAAGACTTCCTGAGAGTTTTTAAAGGAAACTATATGCCCAAGATCTACACGAATATAAAGAATAAAGAATTTATGGAGTTGAACTAGGACAATATGACTATAGCAGAGTATGAAGTGAAATTTAATGAACTGATGGGATATGTCACTGCCTTGGTTCCTACTGAGGAAGACTAGTTGAAGAAGGACAATATGACTGTAGCAGAGTATGAAGTGAAATTTAATGAACCGATGGGTTATGCCACTGCCTTGGTTCCTACTGAGGAAGACAAGTGCAGGAGGTTTGAAGATAACCTGAATATGAGAATCCAGATGAGGTTAGCTATTTCTAATCTGGGTAATTTTACAGAATTATGAGCTACCTCGATCTGTATTGAACAGTTGTTGAAAGATAGTCATACTGAGCACAGATCTAAGTCAAGACAGAAGAGGCCCAATGATTCTCAGGGAGATTCTAGCAGAAGGTTCAGTAAGCGACATAACCGAGCTTTCAGGTCACCGATTAGATCTAGACAGTTAGAATTCAGCAAAGAGGTAGTTTTGTATAGTCTGGGAATAATAGAGGTACAGTAATGGGTCAGTTGCTAGCTTGTGAACATTGTGGGAATAAGCACAGTGGTGAATGCTAAAGGTTGATAGGAGCCTATCTTCGGTGCGGCTCACTTGATCATCTGATTAAGGATTGTTCTGTGATGCCTGGAGCACAGTGTGGTAGGAGAGGAAGTATGGCAACAAAACCCCCTGAGCCTAGCCAATGGGACTAGACAGAGAGGCTGTGGCAGAAGCAGGATGAGTTCTGGGAATTTTACTGGGAGGACTGAGGTGCGAAGCAATCAACTGCGGTCTCAGGCCAGAGTATATGTAATGACGAAACAAGAGGCTCAAGAGTCTCCAGATGTTGTTACAGGTGTGTTATCACTATTTACTTTTGAGGTTTATGCATTGTTAGATCCTAGATCAACACATTCATTCATCACATCGCATATGACATCTAGATTGCATTGTGATAGAGAGTTATTGAGATGTGAATTAGAGGAGAGTACACTGATACCGTGATTAGGGAGGTCTGCAAGAAGTGTTTGATTCGAATTGATCAAGCAGACTTGATTGTATTACAGTTAAAGGAGATAGATATTATTCTAGGTATGGATTGACTCACTGCTCATAGGGCCATCATGAACTGCTATATGAAGGAAGTAATTTTAGAGTCTCCTAATCAGCCGAGAGCAGTGCTCAGAGGTATTAGCTAAGCAGTGCCAGCTAGACTGATCTCATTTGTGAGGGCTTTGAAGTTAATGTATGGTGGATGTGAGGCTTATCTGGCCCATGTGATTGATACTTGTGTTGAGCAGAGTGTACATGATATTCCTGTGCTTAAGGAATTTCTAGACATGTTTCTCGCTGAATTACTTGGTTTACCTCCAGATCGGGAAACAGAGTTCACGATTAACTTAGTTCCAGGTGCTACTCCTATATTAATTCCTCTATATAGGATGGCACCCATAGAACTAAAGGAGTTGAAGAGTCAGTTGTAGGAACTGCTTGAGAAGGGATTCATTAGACCCAGTGTTTCACCATAGAGAGCTCCAGTGTTATTTGTAAAAAAGAAAGATGACACTTTGAGGTTGTGCATTGATTATAGGTAGCTCAATCAGGTTACAATAAAAAACAAGTACCCGTTGCCTAGAATTGATGACTTATTTGATTAATTGCGGAGAGCTCAAGTGTTCACTAAGCTCGATTTTAGGCCTGGGTATTATCAGCTAAAGATAGGAAAAGTTGATGTACTAAAGAGTGCTTTTAGGAGCAGGTATGACATTTCGAGTTCTTAGTACTGTTGTTTACTGTTTAGGTTGACTAATGCCTCAGTTGCATTTATGGCATTGACGAATAAGGTGTTTCAGCCCTACCTGGATCGGTTTATAATTGTATTCATTGATGATATTTTGGTATATTCGAAAAGCAGTGAAAAACATGCTGAGCATTTGAGAATGATTTTGCAAATTATAAGAGAAAAATAATTATATGTCAAATTCAGTAAATGTGAATTTTAGCTGAATAAAGTGGTATTTTTGAGTCACGTAGTAACTGGGCATGGTATTCAGGTGAATCCAATGAAGATAGAGGCAATAATGAGATGGGAAACTCCGAAGACTGTATCGGAGATCCGGAGTTTCCTCATATTGGTTGGATATTACCGGAGATTTATCGAAGAGTTTTCTTTGATCTCGACCCCTCTGACTAAACTTCTGAGGAAGAATGTGACATTCGGATGAAATAACGAGTGTCAGAGAAGCTTTGAAGAGTTGAAACATCGGTTAACTATAGCGCTGGTGTTGACTATTCCATCGGGATCTGGTGGCTATGTGGTATACAGTGATGCGTCACATCAAAGACTGGGGTGTATATTGATGCAGCATGGCAAGGTGATAGCCTATGCATCGAGACAATTAAGGTCTCATGAGATGAATTATCCAGTACATGATTTAGAGCTTGCAACAGTAGTCTTTGCTCTAAAGATTTGAAGGCATTATTTATATGGTGAGACATTTCAGTTATGCATTGATCATAAGAGTTTGAGATATCTGCTGAGTCAAAAAGAGTTAAACATGAGACAGAGGAGATGGATTGAGTTATTGAAAGATTATAACTGCACGATTGAGTATCATCCAGGGAAAGCAAATATTGTGGCTGATGCACTGAGTAGAAAGTCATATAGTAGTGTAGCTCAAATTTAGATATCGAGGTTACCAAGCCTGGTTCAGTTAAGAGCTTTGAATGTGGAGTTGAATCTTGAGCATAATGAAGCATTGATAGCTACATTAAAACTAAGACCAATGTTGCATGACATAATTAGAAGAGTTTAGAGTGATGACCCTGAGATGATGAAACTGATTGAGAAAGTTAAGATGAATTCAGATTCTAACTTTGAATTGAGAGATGAAACATTGTGGCTAAAGCAAAGATTATGTGTGCCTAATGTCGATGATCTAAAGAAGGAAATCCTATAAGAAACTCACATAGCTACTTATGCTTTGCATCCTGACACGACCAAGATGTATAATATATTGAAGCAACATTTCTGGTGGCCAGGGATGAAGAAGCAAGTAGTTGATTATGTAGCTAAGTGTTTAATTTGCCAGCAGATTAAGGTTGACCATCAGGCTCCAGTTGGAAAGCTTCATTCATTTCTGGAGTAGAAATGAGAACGAATCACTATAGATTTTATTATGGAATTGCGTAAGACTCCGAGGTAAAATGATGCGATATGGGTTGTGGTGGACCGATTAACTAAGTCGGCCCATTTCATACCAATACGGGAGAACAATATACTAGACCAATTGGCCCGGAGGTATGTGACTAAGGTTGTGAGACTGCGTGGTATTCCTGTGTCCATTCTATCAGACAGGGATCCTAGATTCAATTCGAGATTTTGGAAGAGTTTGCAGTCAACTATGGGCACAAAGCTGAATTTCAATACTACATTCCATCCTCAAATAGATGGGCAAAGTGAGAGAACTATCAAGACTAGGATATGCTTAGAGCATGTGTATTAGAGTTTCAGGAAGCTTGGCATCAATACATGGAACTGATTGAATTCGCATATAATAACCATTATCATAGCAGTACCGGAATGGCACCACATAAGGCACTGTATGACAGAAAATGTCGATCGTCTCTATACTGGGATGAAGAAGGTTTGAAAATGATCGAAGGCCCTGAATTGATCTAAGATATTGTAGATAAGGTGAGAAATCTAGTTTGTGCAGAGAGTGCTTATAGAATTGTGAGAATTGAGTTTAATGAGAATCTGAGGCGTAGATAACTGCAAAA
This sequence comes from Erythroxylum areolatum, assembly GCA_024520975.1. Taxonomy (NCBI): domain Eukaryota; kingdom Viridiplantae; phylum Streptophyta; class Magnoliopsida; order Malpighiales; family Erythroxylaceae; genus Erythroxylum; species Erythroxylum areolatum. The sequence continues at coordinate 83,311,107 of JANIJH010000225.1, read as the reverse complement.
AAGGTAAATAGGTTCTGTGTTTTGTTGGATTGGATGGAATTATGATAAGTGCAGAAAATGATGTAAACAAATGCAAAAGATGATGAACAACCGTGTATAATTTTTGGTTTTGGTTTTGGTATTTTTAATTAATATTGCATTTTGAGTTGTTTTAGAGTAAGGTGAGTTGGAATGGGAGTGGAAATGTAGAGAATATAAGTTATAAATGGTGCAAAAATCGTGGATTAAGGGAAGAGAGGAAAAAGAGAAGAAACTCTGCAAAATTTTGGAAAATGGAGAAGATTTCTTCAAATTGTACTACTTTGATTCTTTTGACTATAATTTTTTCTCTCGACATCTAAATGACTTGATTCTTAAACTAATAAACTCCTAACACATTGTTCTACCTCTCTATAAAACTTAAAAACCATCTGAATTCATTCTGAAAAGATTGATTGATGGATTTAGGATGAAAAAGAGGAAATGTGTTAGAATGTTATAAACTGGAGAATTTTTATTGAACATGTTTCGGTATTTTGATTATATCTTGATCTGTAGATTTCCAAATGAGTTGATTCTTAATTCATACTAAACTAGAGACATATTGCTACAACTTTCCTAAGAAATAGAATTATAATTCTATCTCTAAGAATTCCAAAATTTGATTTGAAGTTGAGTTAAGAGTTCTGTTTCAGTTTAAGAACAATTTGAAATGTTTTAAGTATAACTTTTGACATACTAAACCAAATTGTATGATCTTAGAGTCATTAGAAACTTAAGACATAGGAAAACAATTGTCTAGAAGAAAGTGTTACATAAATACTTCATTTTCCTTATCATAATAATCATGTAATGTAGACCCAAAAGTCTGTTTTGAGGAAAAAGCTGGAATAGTGAATGAGTGTATGAATTCTAGAACATTTGGAATATAATTGATGTTTGCATCAGTTTAGTAAGGAAATATACCTGAGAATTTGTCATTGAACATACATATTACATGATGCATTCTTAAATGTGCTTATTTAGTTAAATGAGCAATGTAGTAATATGAAAATATATGTGATTCCATATAGACGAGCATGTCGAACAACCGCTTCTAGATATTGTCGAGACTTCAAGGCAATAAGCAAAAAGGGACCAATTGTGAGTAATTTAAGATAGTCTCATCTTCATTTGTTCTGTTTGATATTGAATTGATTTGATATATGTTGTACGTGTGTATTGAAGTGGACTGTCTAAGGTGTTGGATGTATGAACTCGTTCTATTTTTTAAACTGTTAAGTCCTAGTTGTAGGTAAATAGGCATGCCTAAAAGGGTTTACAGCTGCTCCTATAACACTTCGGTGTCTCCTGTTATTGACATTTTGGTGTCATTTGTTATTGACACTTCAGTGTCTTCTATTATTGAGACGTAAGTCTCCCCTGTTCTATATATCAATCATGGTATCTCTTGTATAAGTCCCGTTATCCATTTCTGTAAACGGATTAGCAGTCATATGGTTTTGTATTCTGATAAATATTTGGTTTTGATATAAACAAAATCATGTTCTGATATGAAGGGTTTATACCCTCTTCTGATAGTTAGTTCTGATATCTATATAATCTGTTTTGAAATTCTTTATGTCTGAATTGTTTGTTAAGACAAACCTTTAATGTTTGCTTATGCTATAACTTAATTCAATGTTATTAGTTGTCAGTTTATGCATAGTTTAGTTATTACTCATTAAGCTATATGCTAAGCACAGTAGATTTGCCCCATGTAGATTCTGAGAAAAGATTGTAAAGACTGGGACAAATCAACCGCAATGGCTAAAGGAGTTTGAGATTTGTTTGATAAAAATGTATTTTTGAGTTTGATTTTAGCTTGTATCTGATGTATATGAATTTGAATTTGTTTGTAAGTTTGTAATAACTATATTTCAGGTTGGAGTAGGATTTAAAACAAGTTTATAATACGTTCAATGGGTGTAATATATTTTGTTGTAACTCAGCTTGGAATGAAATATAATATATGTTTGTCTGAATTGCTTTTAAGACCGATTTTAAAATGCTTTGGTTTATTTGTTCTGTTTGTATGTGTGACACTTCAAATCACTCAAAAACAATGAGGCTTGAACTCAAACTTGGACTATCAAATCTAATTAGGCTTCTTACTAAGCTTGGGTTCAAATGCACATTTTTAGGCCTGTTCCAACAAATTGGGTACTCTTTCATCTCTCACAATGAATTATCTTCCATAATTTCTAATAACAAGTGAATTATTTTTAACTTAAAAATAAATAAATTATTTTGAAATATGGTCTCCTATGAACAAAAGGTCTGATTATATGTATTTTTTGGTTATTCTTAAAAAAGAAATAAAAAATTGAAGAGGTCACAGTTGTAAAAATCATCTTAAGTAAAATTATTAATTTAATGAAATTGATATTAGGAAAAGACTTAAACAAAAAGCTGAAAGTTTCTTAAAGGAATCGGTTCACATATTGTTGGAGAAGGCGAGAGACTAAGAGCCTGTATGTTCTTTCCGTGGGATGAAAACTGTCCCAGAACACATACTTGGAAGCATCCTGACATGTGTGTGGGTTCAATTGGTTGCAAAACACTGCTGACTCTATCTCCCCTGTACCACAGCATCCTTTGTCCCCATATTCAAAGCCTGAAAAGTACAAGAAATAATTATTATCAATTAGAAAAAGAAAAGATGACAATGATTTTGAACCGAAAATAATTAGATTTGCACTCAAACTCAGTTTAACATTATTTGGTTTATTGATTTTATATCGATATAGTTTCTATAATTATTTAGGCCTAAAAAGATTTTTGTAAAGCCTAAATCTGAGCAACTTTACTTGACTTATTAATATTAATCATATCGATCTATTTTCTTATAAATGGTCATAACCAAAAAAAATTTGTCAAAATTCAACATTGTCATATTGGATATTTAATCCTTAACCTAATCTAATTAGATTCGACTAAGTGATTTTGATTAGATTAGTAAGATATTTTATAAATAGACAGACCTAAAAAAAATTTGTCAAATCTAAACTCGACCTTAACATTTAAATATGAACTCAATTAAACTAAACTTTAGTAATTAATTTTAATTAGAGTCAATCCAAGATAATTTGTCACCAAAAAAACTTTAATTTTTTTTCATTTTTTAACAAAGGTGAATATGAAAAACCTTAAATGTTTAAGATATGAGTATGAATGATAATGGTTAAGCCAAGCCTAGACGGATAGTTTATGTTAGGACCCTAGTTCAACTCGAGACCTGACTTGACTCGGCCAAACTTAACCTGACTTGGCTCGGCTAAACTTACGTTTTATTTTTAAACATTAAAAATTAAAAATGATGTTTTTGTTATAAGTGTCAAACCTCAGGCTTGGATAGCTCGAGCCTGGCCTAAATGCTATGTCTAGACACGAGTGAACTCCAAAAAAGAACAGTAAACAAACCATAAGATTGATAATTTTGGATGATATCTAGTAGAGGTGCGTAGACATCAATATAGACCACCCTACTAGACTGCAAGCTGCTCTCCAGGGAATCCATGGCTTTGGATAGCTTGGCATTGAATATCTGTGATGCTTCATTGTAAACCTCACTGCACTCCCTTGCCATACCTCCGGCCACGGTTCTTGACGCCGGTACACACCCCAGCGGCGGAGCTCCGAAGATCCCAATTCTACGAACTCCAAGTCCATACAACTCCTCCATTTATCAAAACGAGATTGTTAGGAAGAGGTAAAACTTTTTTCTTTTTTTCACTCATAATGTTTTGATCCAATGAGAATGATATTATATTATTAATTTATAAATTTCGAATAAATTAGTTAACATATTAAAAAAAAAATAGGAGACGACAGAAACCAAAGTTACGTGATATTGTTAAATCACATAAATCGAAAATTACCATAACTCCTAATTAAGTTCGTGGAATGTTTCTCAACTTATATAATAGTTCAAGTGATTTATAGAATAAAACATTAAGTCAAACAAATGAAAAAAACCTTTACCTTCACAAAATTTGTGGCAGAGTCTACCAAAAGATCGGAGTAAGAGGAAATATCGTATTGAGATTCTCTAACACGAGAATTAAAATAGGTATTAGCAATATCATTGCTGCTTTGGACAACTATAACTACCGACTTCTCTAGCAAATAGCTTGTCCTTTCGTCTCCAATAAGCCCTATCAACTTCTCTGTGTACTCTCTGAACTCTTGCAATTGACCATCTAGTGATGTGACCATCTACTTCACAGAAGAGGAAGAAGACAGTTCGTTATTAATTGTGGATGAATCACTCAGTGTTGAAGATGATGAAGAAAAACAAGTTCCAGGCTGAGTTACCGTAATTTTAGGTGTCAGAGGGTCGTATCCAGACCCACCTGAAGCAAAACAAACACCTGTAAGTAAATCTTCAGGTCGCAGGTTTGGATCCCTATAAGCTGGTAAGAGTTCTTTAACTCCCAACTCTTCGGCTGAAATTGAAAAAAAACATGTTATCATTAGATTATATGAACAAATTATAGACTTAAATATCCATGTTTATCAATATTTATTAACGTACCTAATAAATCAGAGGGGACCTTTCCATTGGAAAATCTTCCAGTGGGTACTCCTCCAATGAAGTCTCGTCCATAAGGTGGAAAGTTGCACTTGGCAAGCGTTTCGAAACGGTTATTGTTTCCTGTATCAACAATGGAGTCTCCGAAAGCTATTACAGCTGATACGGTTTCGTTCTTGGGAAGCTTGACTAGAGCTTCAGTGAAGCAACTGGGAAGAACAAGAAGAGAAAGGTGGAGACAGAGGAGCGGTGAAGAAAGTTTCAGACTAGGGTTCATTACTGACCGTTTGGTTGGCTCATTCAAGTCCAAGTTTGGGAATCGGGAAATGATGGGATCAGTCATTGGATCATCATTTTATAGTTCATATGTTTATTACAAAAAGAGGGTCGATCAATAAATATCATTTATAGCAACCTCCAATGGAGGATGGATCGACCAGTTCATCATACAGACAAATGTCTGTCAGTCTGCAGGTTTGTTTCTGATGCACGTTATCATTCATCTAAGAGATGATTGATCGGGAATGAAGATATGTTTAAATCTGCCAATACTATTTGGTTTGAACATGTTAATACTGTTTAACAATCAACTGAATGTATTTAGTTGTTAGCTGATAGCTGATTATATTAACTGATTTGATCTACGAATTATATTAACTGTTTGTTTGAAATGTTTGATAAAATTAGTTGTTTAGTATTAACTATTTATATGTAAAATGACTTATGAAGACATGACTTTAAAAAAATTATAAGGATATGAATATTATATATTTTAGTATTTCGATGAATATTCTTATAAGAATTTAGATTTTAGATATTTAATTATACAAAAATTAAGTTTTTAACTCTAATAAAAAATATAGAGCATATAATAATAATAACAATGATGGTGGTGGTGGTTGTGGTGGTGGTGGTGATACATCCAAATATAAAATATAAGAATCAGAATGAAGTCTAACAACACAATTCAAATATAGTAAAAGAAATGAACACCATCATTTAAAGCAAAGTTTTATAACAATTTAATAACGACGTCTAACTGTCATTAAACTAAAAGCAATATTATCACGAATAGTTGTCATCTCTCGAGTTGTTTGTTCTTTAACACTTTCTTACGTAGAGTTAACTTCAACATCTTGAAATACATCTGAAGGTATAAATTCAGGATCTTAATCGATGAAGTTAAAAGTCGGGTTGCCAATTGTACTTCTTCTAATATAGTTATGCAATGTAAAAGCTGCACAAATTATTCTATTTTAATCCATCAATAAATACTTAGGCATTTTCTCCATTATCTTCCATCGAGCCTTAAGAACACCGAAAATTTTCTTAATACAACTTCTCAATGATGAATAAGCTCGATTAAAAACTTTTTGAGATCCTCTTGGATTTGCACCACGAAACTTTAATTTATGATACCTTGTCTTTGAGTAAAAGGTCAAATATCTATCTCTTTCCGGATAGCCTTTGTCAACCAAGTAATAGTTACCTGAGTGTCTATAGAATAAATATAATCATGAATAGCAACTCCTACAAATCTTAAAATTATCTATCGATGGTTTTGAAAATTTAAGTCTCGGATTAACAATTGTATCAAGGAAAATACGAGAATCGTGTGTTGATTCCTCCCAACCCGCTAAAACATACGTAAATAGTAAGTTAAAGTACATGCTGTCAATAAATTTGTAGTCATTATTCCTTTCCATTCTCTATATCCTCTTCTGCAACAACTACCGCTATATGTGTGCCACCAGTAACTCCAATGCAATCCTAATATAAAACAATGATCATAAGATCATAAAACAACAATTTTCAATGAAAAATATAATGAAAGGGGAGTAAGAACATATTGAATTACCTTAAAATGTAACATATATCTAGTATCATTGGCAATTTATTGTGAAATCATCTTAATTCGAGATCGTTTGGTATAGGTAAATCCCTTGAAAGTCCATCCATCGCACTCAAAACTTCTTTAAAAACTCTGCTAGTTTTACCTGAATGTTAAAAGCGCTCTTGGGTATTTCTATTAAGGGAACTTTTACTTAGGACATACACAAATAAACCAACTTTTTTCTAAATAGACATCCTATCGAAAGATCTCAAACCATAATTGTTTTTCAAAATCATACATAATTGATGAAGTGTATTATGATTCATCCTAAATGTATTAAAACACCGTTTTTCATGACTACTCAATAATTCATTCATCCATAGTTCTTCTACTTGATAGGAAGTCATGCATGGTTCCTTGTCTATGTGGTTTAAAAACTACACACCCATGTAACCTGCTACACAAGCGACTGAATCCCAAAACTCAATCTTATTGTCCAAAAATTGCATAATTTGCAGAAGTTGCATAATTTGCATAACATTATCATCCATACCTACAAATCAACAAGTAAAATTATATTCTAAATAAACATAACACTAATATGTCTAAATATAAAGAAATAAATAATATAACATGTAATAAAATTATAGATTACCAACAAGATAACATAATATAATAAAATAAGCTAACTAAGTTCATAATGTCTTAAAACATATCATGTCAACATAAGTGCACAAATAATAAAAACAATAAAGTAAACATAGTAATGTATAGATAGAAACTATGTTTAATGTTTTTATGTTTGTCATACTCATACATAAACTTTATGTATTCAACTCTTTTTGCATCATCTGACAAACGGAAAAAAAGGCCCTTCTTTGCGGATCTTCAATCAACAAGCAAGCAAAGTAAAATTCAAGAGTTCTAGTCTTTAAATCAAGCAAAGTACATAATTTTTTCAAAGTATTCGTAATAACGCACCTGCACCAATACTTTGTGATGTACCAATATTCATCGTGTTCAAAATTTTCGTAACAAAAGTATTCATCTCCATTGTTGCACTCTGTCTCTCTTGAATCATTGCATCATATCGTCAATTCTCTCACACATTGCTGCAAATCTTCCTATCCTTTTAGCAAAATCAGTTCTTGCACTCTTGTTGCTTTGTGAACTTTCATTCTCCAAAACCCTTTTGCATCTTCTTCTCTCACTCCCTTCATCATGTGAAGCTTGAGGGATAGTAACAGAAGTAGATGCAAGGGTCGGGGTGGTTTCTCTCCACACCTCTTCCCAGTCATCAGTCACTTGATAATTGTTTAGACCACTAGTCTCATCTATATTATCATGATCATAATAATCTAAATGAGACTCGTGACAATTAATGATGAACGTTATCGCTATCAGACAATGTTACGAATACCATACTGGACTTGATACCGGATTTATTTTTGATATAGTACTATACCGGTACTCGTTAATACCGGATATCGTTTCAGGTGATTTTTTAAATTTATGAAGTACTTCCTGAATTTTTTAAAATTTACAAAAAGTTCATTGTCATATTATACAGTTTTACCGTATATTTTTAACCAAGTTTTCAAAAATTATAATAATAAATAATAATCTCAATTTTAATTTAATTTATAAAATTAATTTAATAATTATTAATAAATATAATTAAATTTAAAAATGTATTTTTAAAATATATAAATTTAAATAAATTTTGATTTAATAAATAAAAATATATAAAATAAATATTAGTTTATAAATAATAATTTTAAATTATTTGGTTTTAAAAATAAATATTTTTATTGATGAATATTATATAAAATATTAAAATAAATGTAAATAAAAATAATTTATTTTAAGTTTTATTTAATTTATAATAATAATAATAATAATTAAAATATTTATTTTTATTTTAAAAACAAAAATTAAAAATTCACAATAATTATAAAAATTGAAGTAAATAAAATAACTAATTAAAAAAACTTTGAAAAAAGAGGGGGGAAGGAGGGGCGGGACGGAGAGTGTAAAATTTTTAAAAAATTTTGCAAAAAAGTGCCATATTTTTTAAAATTTTTGGTGTCGACCAGTACTGACCGGTACCATCTGAAATCGACAGATATTTAAACTTGGTACAATTGACCCTCCGTTTCATATCAATTTTGGTCTGATACTAGCCGATATGAAATGGTATATTAATCCTTGCTATCAGGTGTAGAAGGAACATACACTTCCTCAACTTCTTGTTGTTCTTGTGAAGGGTCAGCCACAGGATAAAATGTAATTTCTCCTCCGGCCAAGCATCTAAAAAGTTGATCCAACTTACATTCAAGCTAAGGATCAAGCCTTTCCTCTTTAAATGTTTTAAAATTGTTGTTTTCCTACACAAAAATAATTAACTTATATTTAACTATTTATTTAGTATTAAAGTAAAGAAAAATAACTTAAAATGGGCTATCCTTAATCTTCAAAATCCACCACTCTTCACTAGCAACAATTGTTCGTTGGTCATAGTCCCATCCTAATCCTGTTTCTTGCCCTTTCAACTGTTTCCAAATACTCTATCTAGTTATCATCCAATCAAACTTATTTTTAAGATTAGTTTTATCTCATTGTAAGTTGGTCGTTTTGTGAAACTATTCCTCCACTTTCTTCCATGGTATCCTTTGACAATTAACTCCACCACATTTTCCCTTACTCCTTTGAATATATTGGTTACAAAGGTCACAAAAGAAAAGAAGTATTTCTTTTGGCCAACGAACCCTACCTATATCATTCCCCCCTGACTTTCTCCTTTGTTTCTTTTTTGAGATGATGTCATCTAATCATACAAGATAAGAAAATGTTATATACTTGTTAATCAAATTGCAATTGATTTCATTAGTGAGTTGCTTTAATTGGTTACAATTAGACTATTCCAAAAAAATAATTATATAAATACTTTTTGTCATTGATATATTTTAATTAATTACTTAATTTAAAATTATTTGATCTCCTTACCTAATTTAAAATTATTTGAGCTCTTAATTTAAATTGAGTAATATAATTAACTTGTGAATATTATTAAAAAATTATATAAAATTTTATTGTAATATCT
>JANIJH010000225.1:83291257-83301518 GCA_024520975.1 Erythroxylum areolatum | reverse complement strand
TACTTGTTTCTTTAGGTTTTAAACTCTTTTATATTTAGGCTTTGGGCTCCACTTAGGAGTGGACCCAAACCCAATACTATGTATAATTTCTAGTTTTGGTACTTGTAATTAATCTTGCATTTTGAGTTGTTTTTTAGTAAGGTGAGTTGGAATGGGAGTGGAAATGTAGAGAATATAAGTTAGAAATGGTGTAGAAATCGTGGATTAAGGGAAGAGAGGAAGAAGAGAAGAAACTCTGCAAAATTCTGGAAAATGGAGTGCACGATCACGCACCCGAAGGTTTCTTCAAACTGTACAACTTTGATTCTTTTGACTATAACTTCTTCTCCCGACATCCAAATGACTTGATTCTTGAACCAATAAACTCCTACCACATTTTTCTTCCTCTCCATAAAAATTTAGAGCCATCTAAATTGATTTGAAAAAGATTGATTGGATGAAATTGAGGAAATGTGTTGGAATGTTATGAACTGGAGAATTTTTATTGAACATGCTTTGGTATTTTAATTATATCTTGATCTATATATTTCAAAATGAGTTTATTCTTAATTTAGATTAAACTTGAGACATATTTCTACAACTTTCTTGAAGAAGTATATTTTAATTATGTCTTTAAGACTTTCAAAATTGGTATGAAATTGAGTCTTGGCTTAGGCTATAGCACTACCAGGGACAGAAATCATGTCCTGTTGTTATTGAATAAAATGTATTTATGTAGGCCGAATTATACTAAGGTGTTTTTACCAAAGTTGTAGCTTATTCTCTTATATTTAAATTGGTATAAAGTTTGTAATTTTTGGATATTGGAATTGAGAGATATGGGTTGTACAACTTGAATACATGATCTTGCACTAGCCCAAATTTCAAATGTACTCAGTCTGTGGTATTATGAGCATAACTCATAGAATAATCAACTAAATTGAATGATTTTGGTGTCATTAGAAACTTAAGACACAAAAGAACAATTCTCTAGAAGAAAGTGTTACAGAAATACATCGTTTTCTTACTCTTATTGATTATGCAAAGTTGACCCGAATGGGATGCTTTCAGCAAAAGCTGGAATAGTGAATGAGTGTGTAAATTTTGACACTATTGGAGTACATCAATTTGTTATAGAAATATACCCAAGAATTTTTCATTGCACATGCATGATACACGATACATTTATGCATGTGTTTACTCAATTACATAAGCAGTATAGTAATGTGAAATTGTGTTAATGTATATAAGAGAGCAAGTAGCACGACCACATCCTGATATTGCCGGAACGTCAAGGCAATAGGATTAGGGGAGCAATTATGAGTAATTTAAGATGGTTTCACTTTAATTTGATATTTTATTACTTATTTGAATTTGATATATGATGAAAGTGTATTGATTGTTTACTGAATTCCAGACAATACTTGTTCGAGGTGTTTGATGCATGTGAATATCATTGGAAGCGCTACTTGTATGTGAAGGACACTACTTAAATGTTTTTCAATTAAAAGTGACTGAATATTATGACTGACTGTACTAACTGAGATAATGTGAATGAAAGTGATTGATTGTATTGAATGAATTATGCCATGCATTTCATTTCAATACATGTAATATAAAGGCAGTTGTGACTGGTGTTGCTACTGACTGAGACTGCTACTAAACAGAGCTTACAGCTCAATCATATGTGGTTAGAGCCTAAGGCTTACTGTGATCAACGAGCCCAGTGATACGGGATACTGAAAGAGCACACAGTCATAACAATATAAAAACGAATATGAGTCTCATACATATAGCATTCACATATGATTTGAATCATTGAATGATTTATAAAGCTGTAAGAATGTTATATGTTTGGATACATGAATTAAACCAATGATTGTGTTTTATTTAAGTGTAATGAAGTGATAGTTTGATTAAATTGTTTGACTAAAATACAATTTGATTGTGATAGAACTTGAAGCTAATCAAGTTGGTATGAACTATGTGACAATATGTTTATGATTGATTGTGTTTTATAACATGAGTGAACCGCCGAAGATGATTACTATACTGAGTTCGCAAAACACATCAAACTTGTAATGTTGATAATTTCAAGTTCGGTTGAGTGAGACGACCTAGCTTTTAAGACTCCATAGAAGCTCATTTTGTACAACTTTGACGATTAGATATGATTCAAAGGTCGGTCAGTTGAGAATTGAAGACATAGTTTGTTAATAACTATTGTATATTCCTCATGTTTGCAGCGTGCTATGTAGATTGAGTTGTTTATGCTCATAGGACGATGTTGTATATATATGGATGATGTTGAACTTAAAGCTACAATGTACATTATGGTTATGATATAAAATGAGGAAATTTTGGATTTTCACAAATGTGCAATTTGTGATTATAATTACGATGCCATGTGATAAAGTGAAGGTGATATAGGTAACACGTCAATTCTGTCGGGCATGTGCATGTGTGACCGTATGGTGCACGTACTTGAGTCGGGCGGGATTGGGATGTTACATTGTGTCTTTTACCTTTATTATAAATATATTTAAGTTTCAAGAGAGCCAACACTTTTCGCATAGCTGTCTTTATAATAGTTGTAGATTTCTCTTAACACTTTATTTGAATGTCGTTAGAGATTGAATATTTATACAACAATGGTAATTAAAAAGATTCAATTTAAAAAATAAAAAAAGATCAAACTTGTTCATATTTTATTATGTTTTGTGTATTAATTATGTTATAGGATTTAATTTTTATTAATTTTCAAAAAATTATATGAAAAATTTTGTTACGCACAAAATCTAATCCCATCCCATTTTTTCAATAAAATGTCCATCTTAGTTTTTTTTCTTCCAATTCTTGCGTGATTGTTGACTTATTTCTACACTTATAAGTCTAAACTCTCTGAAAAAACATCATAAAAGCTTACTAAGGCCCTGTTTGGTTGCAGAAGTTAGTAATAGAATGGAATAAAACGTAATAAACTTTGATCGTTTAATTAAGAGTTTCATAATAGAATATAATAGAATGGGATAAAAGTTGAGAGTTTCATGTTACATTCAATTCCATCCTAAACATTTAAAATAAAAAACCTCCGAATCGGAGAGTTTAGGATGGAACGTAAACTAATAAATACATACTATCTAATATCAATAATTTTTCTTAATATCAACTATTACCAATTCATAATATTAATATTAAATAGAATATAATAATATTTAATATAATAAATTGTATTAAATAATTAATAATAATAATTTTATATTATTAATAATAAATTATATATGTAATAATTAATAATAAATTTATATTTAAAAATAATTTATTTATTTTTTATCCCTCTCAAACAATTTTTCAATCTAATTTTTCACTCTTATAAACCGTAACTTTTTGTTACATATTATTTCGCTCCATTTCATGATCCAACAATCTAACACACCCTTCACTTTCCCGCAGTTTCTCGGCTGCCGAACACCAGTTTCAAAGCTGGATTACAAATGGTGGCTTTATCACCTTGTTGTTCCCGTCTCAAACCCATAATCAAAACCCTAACTTCCTTGAACCAGTTCCATGCAAGATTCCACAGGTCCCCAACCCTCTATCCAAGTTTCCTTCTTTCAGAACAGCCAAAGAGCGGGGAAGATGAAGTCAGCGGCAGAGACCCCACTAGTCCGTCTGGACTTGGGTAAGTTTGTTGTTGCTTAATGAGAATTTCTTTGAAGTTATAATCGACAATGCTTAGCGGAAAACCTATACTTGCTCTCACACTGAGAAGGATAACCTCTGTTATCTTTTGCATGTTGGAAAGCATAGCGTTTGATGCTCTTGTATAATCGTTCGTGGTTGATTGCATCTTTTATCTACTCTTTTAGTTTATGAATTACTTAAGCTTTAAATCTTTTGATTGGCTTATTATATTATCTTTCTAGAGAGGCTAGCTTTACTGTTATTTTCAAATTTCAAGATGTCTTATTTTTAAATTATGGTAATTTAAATGCTTCATGATTCAATTCAGATGTAGTTTACTTACTTGGCCTGGAGAGGGTATCTACTTTCTCTTTTGGTAGACTTGCGTACCATCTCTGTTATATCAGTTAGCAATTGCTGAAATAGATTCTGATTGGACGATTATTGGCAGGAGAAGAAATGAAAATCGTGGCATTAAGGATGGTGACGGTGGAACTGAACTTCAGGTTCCAAGGAGAGTATTTATTATCAAACCGAGACTTCCATCAAAAACACATCTTCTCAAACAGCACAATCATCTTGTTCTCTCTAAGCCAATTGATGGCCGTTTTAACTACAGACAATCACGACAATACCACAGAAACTGCAATCCCACCAATTATAGCTCTCCAACAAACAAGATGACAAATGGGTTTGGCGTTGTTTGCTTAAAACCCCAAGAAGACAATGTTGGAGTTGAAGAAAATAACCACCATTTTGATGATTTTGCTAGTGATGTTGAGAAGATATATAGAATTCTTAGAAAATTTCATTCCAGAGTTCCAAAATTAGAGCTTGCATTGCTAGATTCTGGTGTTGTGTTGCGTTCAGGTTTAACTGAACGAGTATTGAATCGCTGTGGTGACGCTGGTAATTTAGGATATAGGTTCTTTGTGTGGGTATCAAAACAGCCAGGTTACAGGCATAGTTATGAGACTTATAAGGCTATGATTAAGATTTTAAGTAAAATGAGACAATTTGGTGCAGTTTGGGCCCTGATAGAAGAGATGCGGAAAGACAATAGCATATTGATAACAAGTGAGGTTTTTATAGTTTTATTGAGGAGGTTTGCTGCTTCTAGGATGGTTGACAAGGCAATTGAAGTATTGGATGAGATGCCAAAATATGGTTGTCAGCCTGATGAATATGTGTTCGGCTGTTTGTTGGATGCTTTGTGCAAGAATGGCAGTGTCAAGGAAGCTGCTTCACTTTTTGAGGACATGAGGGTGAGGTTTACGCCGAGCTTGAAGCATTTTACATCCCTGTTGTATGGTTGGTGTCGAGAAGGGAAGTTAATGGAGGCTAAACATATATTGGTACAAATGAAGGAAGCTGGGTTTGAACCAGATATTGTGGTTTATAATAATTTGTTGGGTGGGTATGCAAATGCAGGGAAGATGGGGGACGCTTTTGCTTTGCTGAAGGAAATGCAAATCAAGTGTGAGCCAAATGCAAACTCATATACCGTTGTAATTCAGGCTCTTTGTCAGCAGAATAGGATGGAGGATGCAATGAGGATTTTTGTTGAGATGGAAAGGAATGGCTGTGAAGCAGACATAGTGACTTATACTACATTGATAAGTGGGTTTTGTAAGTGGGATAAGATTGATAAAGGGTATCAGATTTTGGATAGTATGATACAGAAAGGGCATATGCCCAATCAGTTGACTTATTTAAGTATTGTATTGGCCCATGAGAGAAAGGATCAATTGGAAGAGTGTATAGAGTTGATGCGAGAGATACAAAAGTTTGGTTGTCCTCCTGATCTTGGTATTTACAATGTTGTGATAAGGTTGGCTAGTAAATTAGGGGAGATGAATGAAGCAGTGCAAGTTTGGAAGGAAATAGAAGCAAGTGGCTTCAGTCCAGGACTGGACTCTTTTGTTATCTTGATCCATGGGTTTCTTGGGCAAGGTTGTTTGGTTGAGGCTTGTGAATATTTCAAAGAAATGGTTGGAAGAGGTCTTTTGTCTACTCGGCAATACGGTATGCTAAAGGAGTTGTCGAATGCTCTCTTGAGAGGGGGGAAGCTTGAAATGGCCAAAGATATCTGGAGTTGCATGGTGACTAAAGGATGTGACCTTAATGTGCACTTGTGGACAATTTGGATTCATGCATTGTTCTCTAATGGGCACGTGAAGGAGGCTTGTTTGTATTCTATGGATATGATAGATGCAGGCTTGATGCCTCAACCAGATACCTTTGCAAAACTCATGCGGGGCTTAAGGAAATTGTTTAATAGGCAGTTGGCAGCAGAAATCACAGAGAGGGTTAGAAAGATGGCTGCAGATAAGCATGTCACTTTCAAGATGTATAAACGAAGAGGGGAAAGGGTTTTGAAAGAAAAGGAGAAGTCAAAAAGGGATGGGAGGAAGAAGAGTGCTGATCGTTGTCGTAGAAGTGGTGGCCGAGGTAGAGCTGGCATTTTGTAGTCTTGTGACAGTATGTTATTCAAAGAGACTTTGAATGACCATGCAAAATGGAAAGAGGCAAAATTACAGGTAAAGTGGAGAGCTTTAGGGAGGAGTTTCTTCAGATGTTTACATCAATTCTGATATCATCTTGTTGATTCATTGTGCCCATGTTCTGTTTTCTGGTGATTTAAAATTTTTGTAGGCTGAATTGGTGGCTTTTAATTACAAAGAAGACTAGAATAGTGCAAGTATTGGGTTCTGAAGGATGCAAACTTTGGTGGAACTGCCACTTGGAGAAAACTGAAGTTGTTGGAGCCTGAGGCTAAGCTATTGTTGCCTGAATTTCTTGTAAGTTATGGTTAATGCTTATTGAAAAACCAATGGATGCTCTATTCGGAGAGTGATAACTTCTGTTGTTTTTTGCATCTTGGAGAGCATAGCATTTGATGTCCCTTTAAAATATTCCTTGTTGATTACTTCTTTTGTGTACTTTTTTTAGTTTGTGAACTCTTATGCCTTTTAACTTTTGAGATTTGGCATATAGTGTCTTCTAAGAGATTTCAAATATTTTTATTAGTAATTGAATGCTGCATGATTCAACTCAAATTAGTTTACTTAGTAGGTGGTTAAGGTGAAAACTAGCTACTCTCTCGTAAGATGTAATTGCATACTTGTTTATCATCTCTGTTACATCGGTTAGAATGGTTTCTGATATAGTTTCTGATTCAGATGAACATTAACAGGAGAGGCAGTGAAGATCATTGCTTTAGCAGTGGTGCTGGTGATATTGGGTTTGCTTCTATAGATAATTTTACGATTTTAGCTATAGTTAAGTACCGTGTTTTCACACTTCCAGACGCATGTGAGATCATCAATTGGAATTGGAAGAGCCAGAAATTCCTGCAGATTCATTCCTTTTTCATTGCTCCAATGAGTTCTAATGAGAGGCAAAGACATTTTTTTTTAAGATTTGCTTAAATAGTTGGTCTAAGACCTAAAATTGTGACTATGAAGAATTTTTAATAGATATATCTTATAATTGTATAAGATATATCTATTAAAAATTATTTATATATGACCAAAAAGTCATGAATTTGAGTTACGGAAACAACCTCTTTGTAAGATATAAAGAGAGATTTGCATACAATTGATGACTCTCTTAGGATTCTCGCATTGTATGAGCTTGCCCTATTTTTATCTGTTTTTGTATAAACACTATCATCCAAACTTATGAGGTTACACATTGGTTAGTTTCAAAATGTAGAGTTTTACATAGAAACTCAAAGTTTAAAATAAGGAAATATTAATGTTCAAAATTAGCATCTTGTCCACTTCTTAAGTAACTTGTGTGCTTAGCATTGATGCCGGCCTTTGGACTCATATTCTTGAAATTTCCGTTCTTCATATGCGACAGTAACAAAAAGTTTCAGATTTCATAATTTAAAAACAGCTTTTCATCATAATTGAAAATCTGCTTTCATCGTAGCAAATTAAAGGATGATAGTGAAAGTGAAAACATGTTAGAATGAGAGATATAACAAAAAATCTATTTTTCATTTAATTATAAATTGTTTGTTTGTTAAACTGTTTATTTG
Source organism: Erythroxylum areolatum (assembly GCA_024520975.1). Taxonomy (NCBI): domain Eukaryota; kingdom Viridiplantae; phylum Streptophyta; class Magnoliopsida; order Malpighiales; family Erythroxylaceae; genus Erythroxylum; species Erythroxylum areolatum. The sequence continues at coordinate 83,293,807 of JANIJH010000225.1, read as the reverse complement.
CGGATTATTACATATATGTGTATTTAATGAATTATCCATTATGTCTAAAAGTAGAAGCGTTTTCATGATATATTAAAAAAAATGCACTTTCTCAGCTCTTATACAAAGGTGATTTGTTACTGTTGTCAATGTTAAGGTTTCACTCAAAACTCAAATGAGTTGAGAATCATTAGCAATTAGTTCAAAGTTATTGTTGTGGGTCTCATTTTCTAGATGTTAGCTCGACCAATTCCGCTATATTTAGATTTGGAAAGTGTTAACTATTTTCATGGATCAAATGCAGCGAAGCTCGGGTAGATTTGAGGTAGAAAATAATGATTAGAAGCTATTTTTGGAGGATACGCCTATGTTTGGGAGGCATATACTCATGTCAATGATGAACTGTGTGCACGACTGTATAAGCTTTTATAACCATGTGCAAGTTGAAAGACGACATTACGAGATTAGACACATCTATATAGAGTCAGACACAACTTTGTCAATGGTGAATACGACTGTGTCTGTTGATCGTATAAGTCACATAACTATGTGTCTCTATAACGTCAAATTTTGCAATTTAAAGCTTGAGCACGATGACCACATACGGTCATGTAGACGATGGTGTCTAGTATACAAAACCTTATCTTCAGAGTTTAAAGATAAATTTTATAGATAGAGGTTGTACGTATAGAAACACTCTACAAAAGAAGAATTTTAGAGTTTAAATAGTATTTATCAACTACAATTTTATTGAAGTTTGATCTCTAGGATAAGGTGGGAGAAGTATTGTTATATATATGTGTCAATTTACACTAGAAGATTTTTTTTTAGAAAAGAGAGAAAGCTACCTAGAGCAACTATTTGTAGTTGTCTTATGATGTATTCTGAAGTTATAGCCAGAGCTCAAAAGTTTTATTATTTGTATCTTGCTATTTACCTATAGTGGATTTTATTGTTAGTTTTATCCAGTAATTTTTACCTCTACATCGGAGAAATTTTATATTAAAATCATGTGTTCATTATCTTCCATAAAGATCATCTTCAGTGATGAACTGCAAGTCTTGTTTCTGTTGAGTTTCTATCCAGATAGTTGGAAAACTGTAGTTGCAACTATTAGCAACTCCGCTCCGGATGGTATGCTTTATTTTGATGTGATCAAAGAAAGCTTGGGTAATAAAGAGATTAGGATGAAGGAGATCAATGTCGACAAATGTAAAGGCTCTTATGGTTGAAAACAGAGGAACAAGCAATATTAGAGGTTCTAAAGGGCAAGGCAAGTCTAGAGATGACAAAGAGATCAGAACATGTTTCTACTACACCAAAGTTGGTCACAAAGAAATTTTGCTGCAATTGAAAGAGAGACCAGAAAATGTAAGACACCCATAAGGACGAAAATGACAACAACACTACAACAACGATATCAAGCACAAATGATGAAGTGTCATTGATTTGTGCGATCAGTAATTGTCTGTCTCCATATTAATCACCCGGATTCAGAGTAGCTCGTTGATACAGGGACATCATACCATTGTGTTCCAATAACTACAGGAGTGACGATTTTAGTAATAAGAAGATGGGCAATCAGAACTCTGCCAGAATCGTTTCAAGTTTAGACCGACATTAGGTGTATGTTGACATTGAGAGTTCCAATTCTCAAAAAATATAAATTTGTATCAAATTCGATAGATGTTGTGAGTTAATGGTTGAAAGCCCAACTCTGTGAAATCTAAAGCCTCTTTACTCTCTCTTCCTTAACAGCGTTTGGCGGAACTTGTTCTCTGGTTTCGTTGATCTCGGCACCGGCCTATCTGATACTAGAGCCACCTGTAATATCCGACATTGATCTCCTCTTTCCAGGATCAGACACTCCAGATGATCTTTCCGAAACAAGACCTGGGATTTTGGGACATGAATTACTCCTACTTAATCTTGTACTAACGTTGCAGTCAGACGATGTCTTCTGCTTGAAGTCAACGTCATCTTCTTCCACTTTAGTTACCTTCATGGACAAACGACCACTGCTGAATCTTTCACTCGTGGACTTTCCAGGACTATACCTGTTGCTGTACGTAGCACTAAGCATGTCCGACCTCAAAGACAACAAATCTGAAGATTTAAGATCGCTCCATATGTTCTTGTTCAGGACATCGGATACAATTACTTTGTGCTTAAGTTTATGCAGGGTTTTGTCGTCACCTTCTTCTTCATCAATCAGGAGATGGTCATATTTCTTTCCCTTACTGTTCCAGCGACGACTCCTTTTCCCTTGTTTCAATATTGATGGTCCTGGATCTTGTTCTCTTTGGACAAAGAGCTCAAGATTAGGATTATCCGAGAGATTTGATGGGGTCTGTAAGAACCTCAAGCTCTTGGAATAAGTGAAGTTCTCGATATCTCCAGGATCCAACTTGAGCCGGCAAAGTGGACAGCTAGAATGATTTTCGAGCCACCGGTCGATGCAGTTCCTATGAAATGCATGCCTGCACTTTGGCAACAAACGTAGTATCTCAGTTTCTTCGAATTTCGATATGCAGACTGCGCATTCTAACCCTTCTTTCGACCCTCTGAGTG
>JANIJH010000225.1:83275103-83291247 GCA_024520975.1 Erythroxylum areolatum | reverse complement strand
AAAACTCGAAGAAAGGTATAGAAGATATCAGCAGCGGATCAATGCCTGAAAATCTAGACCTTGATCGAGAAAGTACTCGGAAACTAGGGGGGTGAATGTTACGGCTACTACAATATTTCGCCAAGGAAACTGAGAAAAGTAACGCGAAGATCATGACCAAGATGATCCCAATAACACCCTCAATCCCTGCATGGATTTTGGAATTACTTGTGGTTACTGAAGAATCCAGTTTGCCTTGCGCGTTGGCTTGGAAGACGAAGAAAAGAATTGCAGTGAGCAGTGCTAATCGAGACGTTCTCATCCTAAGTTTGTGAATTTGTGAATACAAACCCAATAATGTTCTAGATTTATACCGTTATCATTCTTCAGCAAATGCAGCCAAGATGCTTCCATTAAATAGAATCTTTGCAACAATGGAGGCTTCGTACTCATACAGTGTTTGTTCTGGTCGACATTTACAAAATTACTTCAATTGATTAGATCCCAAGATCATTAGGAAACTGCAGTCTTTGAGATTGGGCTAATGTTTTTTTTTTTCTCATTTAATAAATATATTTATAAATAAATTTTATTTCCAAAAATTTTCTTTTATTTTTATAATCAATTTAATTATTTTGTATTGACTTCTTAGTCTTCGATCAATCAATGTTAATGGTGATTTTTATAAGATAAAATTCATTAATAAAGTGAAATTTTATTTTTGATGAGACTAACTCAATCATATTTAAGTTGAAATTAAAATAATTTTATTTTTGTATAACAAATTAAAAGGACATTAATTAATTAAATCGGCTTAGATCATTTTGGTTTTGCCAACCCAAGTAAGATCTCTAGCAAACTTTGTATTATCCTTGATTTCTCCGTTCTTATTGAGATTGTAATGGTTGATATCAAGAAATAACTTTCAGGTTAACTTTCCTTTAAAAAATTGCAAATCTACATCTATTTGTGGTGTCACGTGAAAAATTAAAAATTGCCTAAACATATCAACATATATATAAGGTAGTACCTCACTCTCACAGGACACGTATCTGACATTCTACATGATATCCGAATATGTACCTCACAAAGGTGGGATGTTGGAGTATTCACGAGACTAACCTAATCATGCATCATCATTTAATGCGTAAATTTCACACTATTTAAAAACTCAAATTTCTCTTTTCATTTCATAAAACCGATATGTACATTGCAGCATTTCATATTATATCCCTATGTACAACAACTTCTACATATGCAAATTTTTAAAAACTATCAGAGTTTACATCTCTGTATACAAACACGCTACATACATGAAGAATTATACAAAAATGATATCTAGATTCTTCAGTCTCAACTGATCGATCTTTGAGTTATTTTTTCTTTTCAAAAATACAAAAATTATACTTCTTCTAGAGTCTCTCTGATATTAGTATCCTCTCTCAAACTTGAAATATCAATGTTGCAATTTTGGTGAGTTTTGTGAATTTAGTGAGTTAATCATCCTCGATGATTCACTCAAATCATATAACACATCACATCATATATTCACATAATTCACGTCATTTCATTTATTATGTAGCATTACATATCACTTACTTCACATATCACATTCAGAGCAGTCAAACAGACCATTTTTATCATTTAATATATATATATATATCAATTATAAATGCAATGAACATGAGATTCATTTTCATTTATTACTTTATTATGACCAAGTGCCTTTTTACTAGCCCATATCCCTTGTGGATACCGGGCTTGCTTCAGATAATGTCCCATATCCCTTAGTAGATACTAGGTACATTCACAACTGAGCCAGAAGCTCTTATCACATTATGAGCTTTAAGCTCTTTTTCGGTGGATGCTCCAGTTACAACAGCCTTTAAGTTGTCATACATTCATGTAATGAAATGCTTCACATTCATATTCACATTTATCATCGGACCTTAGTCCGACATTCAACATAAATGTTGAATATCACTTATTTCATCAAACACATACAAGGAACACTTCCAATATCTTAATCATGCATCAAATGCCTCGGACATTCAATGTCTGGAATCATCACATTCACATTCACAAAATAATTCAATACAAAATTTAAAATAAACAATTATTCAAGTGAGACTGTCTAAGTTACTCATAGGATGCTCCAGAAAGATATTACCTCAAAGTCCTGGTAACGTCTGAATGTCATCGCTCAAATCACTCTTCTAAATCATGCAAAATATACACATTTACACACATCATAACTTTGCATAATTATAAGTATTTATTTATGCACAAATGTGTTTATGGATTATGTACAATGCATGCTCAATGACAATCTCAGGCATTTTTCCTTTATTTTCTTCTCATGATCATTTATATTTCAAAACTCGTATATGTATAATTTGAACATAGGTCTACACCTCAATATTACAATCTCATTCCAAGTTCATTACTTAATTGATCACTCCAGTTTTTTCTTAAAACAAATTTCAATTTTTTCATGGTCATTATGGCAAGGAAATTGAGGTATTTAGGCAATACCTTCTTCTAAACAAATGTTCCTCTATGTCTTAAGTTTTTAATTACACTAAGTTCATACAATTCGGTTAAATATTCTGCAAGTTATACTCAAAATACTTTAGACTATTCTCAAACTACAACAGTACTCAGTACTCAACTTTGAGCCAAAATTTGAAACTCTTAGAGACAGAATTACAATTTTACTCATCATAAAATTTGTAGCCATATGTCTCTAGTTTAATTTAAACCAAAAATCATCCCATTTGGATATCTACAGATGAACATGTGGCCAAAATACAGATATATATTCAGTAAAAACACTCTATTTAACAATATTCCAGCACACTTCATCATTTTCATCCTAAATTCATCAATCAGTCATTATTAATCCTTTCCTAACAAATTCAAATGGCCATTAAATTTAATGGAGAGGAAAGTGAGGAGTTCATGGTCCAAACTTCAAGTTAATCGGAGGTTCAGAGAAGAAGATATGGTCAAAAGAGTGAAGGATGTTCAAACTGTCAAAAATCACTACACTCTCACTATCACAATCGTGCATTTCCAGTGAATTGCTCACAAGCACGATCATGCATTTCTGGATACATCCTCTCTATCACGATCGTGCTTGTGCACAATTGTGTAACTACCAGACAATCCTTTCTGTCACGATCATGCTTTTGCACGATCGTGTAATTCTACTGAGGGTTCTTCTTTGTCACGATCTTACTTTTGCACGATCGTGCAACTCCTTTAAGGCTCCCTCTCTATCATGTGCTTGTGCACGATCGTTACAGACGATGTTCTACAGATTTTTCATCTCTTCTTCATCTCTTTTACTAAATCCATCATTTCTAACTTATATCCTCTTTATTTTCTCTTCATTCCTACTTTTAGTTTAGCTCAACTCAACCATAAACAAATCAAAATCTATGATTAATCACAAACATGAAAAACTAAACATATCCAACACGCATTCCTCATATTTTTTTGCATTTCTTCATCTTCATAAACACCTCCATTTCATCTCTAACTTATCATTTTAATTCTTCTCATATCACAACATCACATTACTCCTTTTTCCTTAACTCTAGACTCAAATTTAGTTCATTTCTAAAATATTCAATCAGATTCACATTCATAACAGTGAAAACAGGATTAACTATCTCATATTTTTGTAACGGGTCCAACAAATTATTACTTACTATCTGCGCATCCTTAAGCAACAATGAAGAACCAACAACAATCTCTACATGAGTTGACTCCTCTCCTTTGTCAACTATAACATGCTTTTTCTTAGAATAAGCATCAATGACTCCCACCAACTCTTGATCATTAGTAGTACGTGAGTTGCTCAGTTGAGATGACTCTGCCTGTTGTTCAAGCTGGGAGATGTATCCTCCATTGATACAGATTTGCCTTTTCCATTAGTGGGAATATGGGCCAATGCCTCTGTACCACCTTTTACGAGCATAGTGGTTATCATGTCCAGATTTTCCTCTGGTAAGCTAGAGCCTGCCTTAGCATTGTTTATTTTGTCTATACCTATGAGCTTTTATTTCCTGCCAGTGAGAAAGAGATTCCCTGTATGTTTCCATATCTTGTTTGTTGTGTTGGGCTTTTGTGGATAGGTAATCGAAATGTCTTTTTTCACAAATTCTCCATCATCTCCCAAACACCTAACAAACACACTGTCCAATAAGAAAAAATTTCAAAACCTCAATAAAAATTTTGGCATACCCGATTCTCTCCATTTGAGTTGTTTAGGTGTCCATAGCTAGAGGCTTTCCCAATAAGCTTGCAAGAAAGCTCAAGCCTTTTATTGTCTATAGTTCTAAGGGAAGATTATGGAATTGTACCCAAATGGGGATTGTATCCATTGTGCTTCTGTCCATAGCCATAGTAGGCTTCCATTTTTTACAAAGAGTGGTTGATCCCCTATATGTCAAGGACCTTGCTCCAATAGAGTTTGGCAACCGATTTTCATTTGTAAATTTGAACAAGTTAGAGTTATCTTCTCTCAAAAGGACTTTCTCTAAACCCTTTGAGCCCCAACATGATTTGGCCTAAGTGTTTATCGCGGGAAATGATGGTCTTTTATTCCAGAAAATTCCAATAAATGCAGACGACCGTACCTTCGCTCCAACTTGTAATAACTCCATAGGAGGACTAACAACTCCAATGAACATGACCTTATCATTGTGCTTCAAAGATACTTTTTTCGGGGATGCATATAGCTTGTTTTTCCATGCTCTAGCAGGGGAGATCTCAGCGAAGTTTGTATCGCTTAATCCATATGGTTTTTGGATGAGCAGTTCACGAGTTAGAATAAGGAATTTAACCTTTGTCACAGATGTTTCCCCTCTCTCCAAGGAGGTCATGGAGGCCAAAGGGAGGCCCTCCATTAGGGAAGGACCCCTAACAAAAACAACAAAAGAAAAGCTGGGAATGCAGAAAGCTAAAGGTGGGAAAAAGGGAGGGAAGAAAGGGGAAAGGAGGTAGAGAGAAGCTAGAGAAAAAGATGACGAAGCTAGGGTGTGAGCTACATCAGATCTCAAATTGAACGGGTCAGATCTGGAGCTTCTATTGGGTCATCGTCAAATTTGAAGCTATAGCTAGGTCATCGCTTCCTTGCCCCCCTTGCACAATTGTCTTCCTTTTGTCCTAAGATCTGAAACCTTGGCTCTTGTCGTTGTCCCTTACTCGCCGCCGTCCCTCTCTATCGCTTGTCCTCTTTGACCGCTATTAGAATTTATTCATTTTTGATGATATTTTATATCTTCATCTTTATCAAAAACTAAAATTCATTAAATAATTTATGCTTTGCCAAGTTAGATACACACATCTTATATATTTAGTATGATAAAATAAAAAACAACAACAATAAATTCTGGTCCAACAACAACTGCTGATGGACCTGCTGTTTGTTGGTTAAGCCCAAATGTTAGAACTGTGAAGTGCAATTTTGATGCTACAATTCAACATGATCAGGAGACTATGTCATATGGCTTAGTAATAAGAGGAGAGAGAGTCAGTTTGTTCAATATCTCTCAGGTTTTTCTATATCAAATTATAATCCTCTTATTGTTGAAGTTATCACATTCAAAGAAGCCTTATCTTAGTTGATACAATCTGACTTCACATCATTTGAAGTGGAAACAAATTGTCTTTAGTTAGTGCAAAGGTTTCATGGATCAAGAATTGGTATCAATGAGTTAGGAGTGATACTAGAAGAATGTAAATTAACAGCATGTGCTTTTCAATCTTTTACGTTTAAATGGATTCCAAGGCATGTAAATATGGTAGCCCACTTGTTATATAAATCAGCTACTGGATATCCCAATAGGCTTAGTTGAGACATACCACCTGTTTTTTTTTTGTTATATACTGTAAATTGTGATGTTGTTTTGTCTCAATAAATAAATACTTTTTCTTAAAAAAACAATAACAATGTTTAGTAAAATTTTTGTTGATACACAAGATCTAGAGAGGTTCAATAGCATGCAATCTTACTCTTAACTAATAGAGATGTTGTTTTCAAATGACCAACATGAAAATTAAAAAAGTTAAATAAATAAATAAGAAATATGTTAAAATAAAAAAGATGATAAATAATATTATAAATCTTATTTTAATATATATGCATCTTTGCATTTAGTGTCATATGCCTTTAATTATTATCGTAATTAATGTATAGTAAATGAAGTATATTCCAGATCCTAATGATGTCTCCAAGTTAAGCCACCTAATAACTAACAACCGTATCGCCACCTTTCTTAAGAGCATAGCATGCTTTGAGGACTTTCTTCTTTCCAACTATCTCTCGTTGTCAAAAGTAACAATATTAACTACCCATCCTCCATATGTTTCGCGAGTTTCTTCATTAGCAGGAACAAATTAAACTAAGAAAAGAATAGAAACATCGAAAGATCGAGTCATTACTGTTTCCTTGTTCCTTTCCTCCTGTCTTTTTCCGTTGAATGTCTTTCTATTCCCTCGTCGTCCTCTCCTTGGACGACGAGTGGGGTTCCCTTTTAGACCCCACCATTCCTACCGCCTGCTTCTAATTCATCACCCACCAATTCATAGAACCACATCAAGAAAGAGAAGTTGCATTTTCTTTTTCTTTGCTTTTTTTTTTGGGGTTTTTTGTTTGTTACTGTTGAAAATGTCCAACGTCCGGGTATCACCGTTTCAACTTTTGGAACTAAATGTGATTTCTGCTCAAGATCTTGCCCAGGTTTCGCGGAAGATGCGAACCTACGCGGTGGCGTGGGTTCACCCTGACCGAAAGCTTTCGACCAGGGTCGACACGGACGGCCATTGTAACCCCACGTGGAATGACAAGTTCGTATTCCGTGTTGACAATCAATTCCTGTACGGTGACACCTCTGCTGTCATGATTGAGATCTATGCCGTTCATTGGTTTCGTGACGTACACATTGGTACTGTTCGTGTGATCGTTGGGAATCTTATACCGCCTCCTACCAACAACCATGATCACCACCGCCAAGTTCAACTTGGCATGCGTTTTGTTGCTCTGCAAGTTCGTCGCCGTTCAGGACGGCCTCAGGGGATTCTCAATATTGGGGTGGCACTTCTTGATAGCACCAGGCGAAGCCTGCCATTATTCTCGCATATAAATGCTTCTGCCGTTGGGTATAGCTATTTGATGGGTGAGAAGGATTCACGTACGCATCAGCATAAAGATAATAATGAAGGTAGCGATAATAGTAACTCTTTCCCGTTTTCTTGGCCTCCCAAGCCTGAGTTAAGACGCACCAAGAGCGAGTCTAGTTCTATGGTGGGGTCATCTGTAGTGACATCAAGGAAAAAGATACATAAAGGGGAGGGAAGTTCGGTGATCGATGACTCGATAGAGGAGAAAAAGAAAATACATAAAGGGAAGGCAAGTTCGGTGATCGATGACTCAGCAGTGGAGAGAAAGAAGAATAGAAGGGGAAGATCGAAAGCTAGTTCCACAGTAAGCAGCTCAGATGTTGTAAAGAAAGAAATAAACAAGTCACCCTTTAATGACTTTGACATTACCGAAACCTCCAAAGCCAAGTTCAATCCCAATCCCAAGTTTGTGGATTCCTCATCCGATAGCACAGCAAACAATAAAAAATTCAACGTACCAAACGGGACCTTGAAAAGGATGAACTATCCGGTCGGTCCACTTGTTATAACCGATTCAGAATTGGGTCCATCGGCTTCAGAAGTGGCAGCGGCCGTGGCGAAGAGAAGACCATATGTGGAGGATTCAGAGAGTGAGGTGATGTGGGAATGGAACATGGACGGTGCGGAAAGTCTCCGGTCTAAACTAGAAAGGTGGCGAGCGGAGGCACCGCCGGTATATGATCGTGGGAGTGTATTGTCGGATTTTACTACGGGTAGTGGTAAACCTAGTGGCCATAGTGGTGGTAAAAGCTCTCGTGATAGGAACCACAGACACAGCACCGACGGAAACGGTTTGTTTTCTTGCTTCGGTAGCATTTGCGGGATAGAGTGCTCCATCGTTTGCGGTGCTTCCAATGATCAGAAAGGCAAAGGTCGACGAGTCAGCCGTAGCCCCTCATCAAGTATTTTGAGTTTTCTTTGAAGGATCATGTTGCTTGTTTTTTCTAATGCAAAAAGGATTTTATTTAATTTAAATGTGGATATGTGGGTGATCATAAATTTGTAACAAAGACACATTCGGGGGTACGAGGTATAATTTTTCACACCCATGGGATTGGTGTTTTTTACACCGATAATTATCTTTTGGTCCCCTTTGATTGTTTTAATTAACTTATTTTTATTCTATTTTTTGGTCCTTTCTCTTTCGTAAACTTTCTTTTACCACTCAATAATTTATAATTATACATGATCATTAGGTTTAAAATTAACAATAATGTCTCAAATTTTTTATATAAATAACAATTAAAAAGTAAGATCAATGGTTTTTTTAATTAACCTGTATTATTATATATAACTTATTATATATTAAACAAAAATTTTATTAGAAATGAGATTTTCCATTTTTTTCATATTTATGTGTGCAATTCACTCTTTTTTGAACCAATAATTTTAAGCTTAATAGATGATTTAGAATATTGATTAGTCTTGAATGTTATAACCAATGTTGTTAATATATCTTCCTGAAGGTTTATGTACCATCGGAATTTTAATATTGACCTAATCAATCTTGTTAAGCCACTTAGAAATGTAGTTAACACTAAATTTATCTCTTTGCAATGATGTTGTGACCGTTGAAGAAGTAAACCTAATTCAGCCCTGCCTTATCATAAATGGAGAAGCCATGTTTTGATCTTTCTTAAAAGTATATGTACATGTCCTTTTGGATTGTGTAAACATTATAAGGTTATAAATTTGTAATATATGCATAATTATTGAAGAAATTATAGGTGATTTTTACTGAAAGGATAATATAAAGTCAACATACCTAATGCATAAGACTTCTCACTTTTCGAAGGTCTGGATAAGGTCTTAATATAAGCAATCTTCACTTCGTATTTTTATAAAAATACTATTTTCAGAATTTAAATCTGTAATCTTATAATTATAAAGGAATAATTTTACCAATTACTTTAAAGCTTACCATTGTAAAGAGGATAACATATGGTTATTGATTTAAGAAGTTAGATTGAGAATCCGAATTGGACTCATTGTTATGGATTGGTATTTATATGATAGTTAATTACATATTCAATTAGTTTATGGTCGTCTAACATGAAGCTTTTTTTCTTTTTCTTTTAGCTAGTATTCTCATTGGTAAGGTTTAAGACATTTCGTGATTATATATTCAAGAAATATAATAGGACAACTGGAATTGCAGTTGCAGGCCCAACTATGAAAGAAAAGATACGACGGAACAGAAAGAATAACAGGACCGGGATTCGGGAAGCCTGAGTTGTCCAATAGCCCGTGAAGGACACGGATGGTTGCTTTCCCCGGAAGAAAAAGAAGAAGGGAGTTGATTGACTTCCACTCCAAAGCCAAAGCCAATCAAAGTGGGCTTTGCTTTTACTTAGTAGTTGCGATATGATAGGGCAAAAGCAAAACCCTCGGTGAGCCGCGTACTCTGTCGGCTGACGTGGCCGTCCCTCCGCAGATAACACACGACTTTGGTGCCCATTTTGTCGGCCACCCGCCACCCTGTTCTGCTTTGCTTCCTTCTGTTTCTTTTGATATATATATATATATTTCAGACATTTCGTCAGTTTAAATCTTTAAGGTCACGTAATAAACTTATACTAGCTCTTAAAAAATAATAATAATAATTAATACCCTACAGTGTCGTTTTGATGGCCTTACTAATTACCCTTTTATTGGTTGTTGATTTTTACTTAAGAATTTAAAATTATATTAAATATAATTTGACTAATTTTACTTTTATTTAAATTTTTATCAATATTACGACAATCTAATACCAGTTGAACTTCTTAAACCTTAAACTTCTTCCCTTTTCTGTTTAACTTCCAGTCTGGTTTTTATTCATCAATTAGATAATTAAAAGAGAAATGATTATACAATATTATATGAATATCTAATAAAAATTTATGAAGTCATAAAGGTTTAGGAATAAATTGTAAACATTTTAAATTTTGAATTTTATTATAAGCTTTTCAAAGTTGGTATCCAAAAGAAGTATGCCAAATCAGCTCAATAGCGATTAAGAAGAGATTCGAGAGGATGTTCATACACTAAGCACGTGTTTTATTTGACTATTACAGTATAGTTTTCTCTTTAAACGGGTAGGATTAGGACTAAGGAGGTGCTTATTTGGGGGTATCGGAAAAGAGATACAGGTATAGAATACAAATTGATGTTTAGTATGAACTTATCATTAAAGACTTAAGAGTTTCATTCTTTAGTTTTGGGCAATCTTTCATTTCTCTTATAATTTAGAGAAATTAGAAAAAAGATGAGAGGAATGAGAGTAAAGCTTTAATTTTAATAATCGAATTTTTAATTAAATAATTAATTATATTATAATTAATTAAAATATTGTAATTAATTAATTAATTATAATTATTCATTAATTAGAATATTATAATTAATTAATTAATTAAAATTAATTAATTAAAATATTATTATTATTTAATTAATTACATTATATTTAATTAAAATATTATTATTAATTAAAATATAATTAATTAAAATATAACTATTCATTAATTAAAATATTAATTAATTAAACTATTAAAATTAATCAATTAATTGCAATATAATTAATTAAAATATAATTCATTAATTAATTAAAATATTGTAATTAATTAAAATATAATTCATTTTGTAATTAATTAATTACAATACTTTTTACAAACCAATCACTGTCAATAATAAAGGTAATCATACTTTTCTCTTAATCAATCATTATAAATATAATGATAATATTTATTTTTATTTTTTACTATATTCATTCTCATTTTTATTATTATTCTCTTATGTTAAACAAAAAGGAGAAGATAAAAAAGAAAGAAGACAAGTAAGATCTCATCGGATAATATTTACCCACTAAACAACAAGCTAAGTTGAAATTTTCTGTTGTCTTAGAAGGAATAATAGTAAGATATAGAGCACTAAGTTGATGTCCGATAAGATGTTATCTTTATCTTAGTATTTGATAAAAAATAAAAATAAAAAATAAAAAATAAAAATAATAATGATAAATTAATTAATTAATTTTAATTTATGAAATTGAAACGAATCTTTGAAACACTGCAAACTGCAAACTGGGCTTATCTATTTTGCTTCATATTTCTTTTTTGATATGATCCCCACCAAAGGAGTATTATTTGATTTAATATGCTTTTCTTATTAACTTTTAGGACTTTGTAGAAGAAAAAATAAGAGAGATTATTTGTAATTATATTTTAAATCTAAACTTGTACTTAATGTTATAATATTAATAAAAATATAAAATTAATTGAATATTAAAATTTTATTTTATCATAAATATTACTCATGAATTAATTATAGTAAGTTATTTTTACTCTCACTAGTATACATATAAAATTTTAAATAAGTTAACTATTATGTTTTTGAATAAAATTAATAATTAAAATAAAAATAGACTATTAACGGACTATTTATTATTATTATTTTTATTAAAATTTTAGATATTGTATGATGCAAATGGATTCAATTTGTACTATTGTTTAAGTTAATATGAAAATTGACAATATTTTTGTGCCTTTTTTGTGTGGATGTGTAGATATATGGTTCTACTTAATGATGGTTACGACAACAACATGTTGATACATAGAGAATAAAGAAGTTCAGTAAGATGCAATCTTACTTTTATATAATAGAGAAGTTGTTTTTATTTAAATGTAAAAATTTGTAAATATTTAAAAATTAACAAGTAAATATAAAAATTTCCTTAACTAGTATTATATAAAAAATATGATATTTTTAATTTTAAATATGATATTTTTATTTAAAAAAGCATCTTTATTTATAATATTAATAATTATCATTTTTGTTAACACTTTCTTTTATTTTGTTATCTTCTCAAATTTAAATCTTCATTTCTTTGCTAAACAATCAAAGCGACTAGAACATCTAAGGCCAACCAAATCATATAGAAGTGGGCCCTGTCAAGATAGCTTGTAATCGTAAATATTTGGTTGCTGTTTATTTATTTATTTTTTAATTTCTGGTAGACAGACCCACTGTCCACTTATAATGCATCTCCTTTTTAAGGTCTCAACTTTCTAAAACAAGGTTTTGTGCCTTTTGTCCTGGAAATAGTAGACAGCACCATAGTAAGAAAGGAAAAGGGCACATAGAGAAGAAGGATTAGAATAATGCTTTGGCTTGTAAAAAGACTCAACCTTTAAGACTTTAACCTTGTGCTTTTATACTAAAGTTATGAGACACCAATCCTCTAATTTAACATGAACTGTTCCTCTCAAGTTATCTTTAGGTGTTTACTATATTCCATATAAACTCAGCTCCAATTCTTATCATTTTAGAATAGTTCAAGGTAGAAGATCAATTAGGGTATGCTGATTTGACTGTGTAACCATTTGAAATATATAATATTGGTGTTACTTACTATATGAAAAATGGAATTTCTGAGGTGAGGTCTCAGAGATTGACAGATTGAACATTTCCTTTTTCGGTATTGATAGGCTTAAAAAGACATCTGATCTGATCCAAGTGAGAGTGGGATCATAGATTGGGGTTATTAAAACAAACTAGCATGTCTATTTTAAGGTTTCTATTTAATGGAAGAACAGAACAGGGAAGATCAGATTCTAAAAAGACATGATGATCATGTCAAGAAAAACTTGACAGTAGCGTTGTGGACCTGTTGGTGAGTGAGAGTGCTTGGCGCACTACCAGACATACGGACCCCATCATCATCACTGCCTCCACCACCTTCTCCATCAATCGACTCTCTCCCTCTCTCTTTCGCACCCTTTTCTTCACTGTCTGTCCTCCAATTTCACTACCATACTATCTCTCATCTTCTTACCCACAATCCAATTCTCTCTCCGCTGTTCGTCACTCGGTAGTTTTGCGCTTGTCTTTCACATTAGCAACTCAAAGTTGTCGTCTTTCTTTGTTTTGATGATGGAAGGTGGCCTTGGTTTACTTGGTGGTGGTGGCTCTTCTGGGCCTTCTGCAAATGAGTCCACAGTGTCCAAGGTCGAGGCTTTGGGGGCTGAGGCTAGCTCATATACATCGGAGGCTGAGCTGGAGCTCGGTCTTGGCCTGAGTCTTGGTGGTGGTGGACTGAAGAGTGGTGGTAGTAAGGCAAGTGCATGGGGCGAGTGTGGTAGAATCTTGACCGCTCAAGACTTCCCGTCTGCGGTGGCTCAGCCTCTCAGAAGTAGCAACGGTAATACTTCAGTTATAGTTTCTGCAATGGGAACTGTTTCTGGGACCAAAAGAGCTGCTGAGCCTGTTTCCCATGAGGGTGGATCTCCCACTTCTGGCAGGTCAGACGCCGCTATGCGCTCTGACATGATTATAAGTTTGAATTATTACACCAAGTGCTGTTTTTGGTTGCTGATAGGAAGTTAACTGAAAGTTTGGGGAAGATATCTTCATGTTTTCATTGATATTCTCTTTTATTTTTTCTTTTAAACGTGCATATCATCCAGACTGTTAAGCATGATGTTAGAATTTTGTCGAAGGTGATAAACATATTTGTCTTTTCTTTCCTTTAATTGCTTCTTTTGCCATAATTGTTGCTTGTTTTCTCATGTATATGTATTCTATTATTTAGCTTTTATTCACTGAGACGTCTTGTTGTTGACCATAATATGGTTTGTTGGAGCAGCCAAGTTGTGGGTTGGCCACCCATTAGGGCATCTAGGATTAACAGCTTAGTGAACCAAGCGAAGTCTCCAAGAGCTGAAGAAGACAAGGGAACTAGTGGAAAGGAAAAATCTAAGGATGTCCTTGAGAACAAAGTTTGTAATGGTAACAAGATCAATGCTGCTAATAATGAAAAGGGGCATCTTGGATTTGTTAAGGTAAATATGGACGGAGTCCCAATTGGAAGGAAGATCGATTTGAATGCTCATGCTTGTTACGAGACATTAGCCCAATTTTTGGAGGAAATGTTCTTCAGATCCACTGGTAAGTTCCCTTCTTTTATATTGAGATTTGCAGATGTCAGAATTCTTTTGATGTTGTTGAGTATAAAAGATCATAGAGTTAGTGACTTTCTTTCTGCTTATGTGTGCAGTAGGATCACTTGGAGAGAAGCAGCTAGCAAGAAAGCCCTCCATACTTTTGAATGGATCATCTGAGTTTGTCCTAACTTATGAAGACAAAGAAGGAGACTGGATGCTTTTAGGGGATGTTCCATGGGGGTATGCAACCATAACTCATTAGCTGCAGAATTGCAGCTCTTTGTCCTTTTGAGGAAAACAAGATTCTTAGTTCATTTCATGTATTCCTGAATCTTGATGGGTCTTTATTTCTTTCTCAGAATGTTCCTTAGCTCAGTAAGAAGGCTTCGAATCATGAGGACCTCTGAGGCTAATGGACTTGGTTCCTGAATTTGCAGCTACTATATTTTCCCTGGTTTGATCTTCTGAGATATCTGTATAATTGCAGCTCCAAGATGCCAAGAAAGGAGTGGAGACAACAAAGAACCAAACCTATTCAGCATGTCCATCGTTTAGATGAAACAGATAGTTTGAAAACAAAGACAAAATAGAGAAGAAGAGTCTGATTGTTCTTCCAAGATTGGATTTTCACTCCTTTTGTTTTAGTGATTTTTCTTGACCAAATCTGCCTGGTTTCGCTGTTTTTTGTAGTGGAAATTTCTGTTTTTTTTTTCCCTCTTCTTATCAATACTGTATATATGGGGAGAGCACTTGATCTCTTGAGTGGAGTTTGCCACAATCTAGTGGAGTCGGTTTCGATGTCCGTGTTTAATCTTAATGATATTGTTTTTATTTCCAGTCCAAAGATGGATTTGTAGACTAACCAGAAGAGTTCTGAAGCAGTGAAGGTCATGAGTTGTGTGTCCTTTGCATGAAATACTTTTACATCTCCAAGCTAACGAAGAATGTTACTGAAACAGGTTTACATATCGGATATTTGTAATTAGATGTACCATATTAAGAATTATGCATTTTAAAAAATAAGAGATTAAATTGAAATATTTTATGTTTAGATATAAAAATTTGCATATTTTTAAATATAAAAATAATTTTTAATCAATAATTGTTATAATTTAAAATTAAATATATTTATGTTATTTTTAATGTGACTTTTCATATAGTTTAAGAAATTTTAAAAGTCCTACTTAATAAGAGATTTTAATTTTTAATTTTTTTCAAAATTTTTCTTTACTTCAATTAAAAATAACGACAAAATACATATAATATGAATATTATATTTATACTAATCAAATATTGATTACACGAAGATTCAAGATAATTTTTAAAATTGAATTTGATAAAAATTAATAATTTATTATAATAATATTAACTTATTAATTAAATTTAAATTTAATTATTTTGAATGGATTTAAGAATTAAATTGAATTGTTGATAATTAATTAGTTCATATATGATATTTATATTGTGTTTATTTTTGCACTATTATATAATCTGTTTAATTTTGCACTATTATATAATCTAAATATAAAAGAAATTAATTGTTTTAGAAGATTAAAAGATTAACAAAAGTTTTTCTATAAATTTAAAAATTTCTTAAACTTCAAAAGACGTTTTATCCTTAATTTTAATAAAAAGAATTATTAAGTTAAGATTTTAAAGTTTGAATTATAAAAAAGACTAAATTTTAATTACATACTTATTTTATAAATTTGAAAAATGATATAAAATATAAGTGCTAAATAGTAGGTGAAAAGCATAGGAAAGTGAGCAACATAGGTACTGACTATTAAGTGCAACGTTGGTGAAAAGATATTGGCCTGAAAGCTGCTTAAAGATCATGCAATCATTTCCATTTTGACTGCAGATTACAACACATTGATTCACAGGGCAGACCATTCACTCCAACACATTGATTCACCGGGCAGACCATTCACTTCTTTCTCATAATTGAAGTATAAAGTGACAACTGGACTCTACTATGGTCCAGATCAGCTCTCGTTACTATTAATGGAATTTTTTTATTTGTTTTCTTTTTAAATAAATCAACATATCTTTAA
>JANIJH010000225.1:83236761-83265515 GCA_024520975.1 Erythroxylum areolatum | reverse complement strand
TAATTAATTATTAATAATATTTTAATTAATAGTCTTTGGAATCCAATCAAGTGAAGCACAAGAGAGTGAGAAGTGAAATAGTCCAAATAATGAAAAAGTAAAAAAACAAAACACTAGTAATTAAATTCCTATACTTAAAGGAGTGAATTCAATTTATAAAAAAGATGGGTTTCAATTACATGCATGAATTGAATTCATCCCATTTTTATGTTTCCAAACAGCTGAATTGAATTCAATTCAGCCCTTTCCAAACGGGCTGTTAATAGCTAATAGAGAAATGGAAATTAAAAAAATGAAAATGAAAATGAAATATAATTTTAATTTTAATTTTGGGTATTTAGTATGTAATATTATATAATTTATTTATATACAATTAATCAAAATATTTGTATTTCATAAAGAAATAATATTAAATTATAATTATAATTAATATTACTATGTTATTAAAATATTATGAGTGATTCTTATTTGATTATTATTATTAAAATTATTAATGATAATGGACTGAATTAGGCTAAAAACTCTTATAACCTAAGCCCAATTTAAATTGTTATCGGAGGTGTTTGACAAACAAATTATCAACTGTTTTTAGTTTATGGACTAAAAGTTAACTTTTTGATCATTTTAAAAAGTTATTGATGCGTTTACCTAATGAATATATTGCCCTCTATTTTACTCTCTATTTTTACTCTATGTGTCTTTAAAGTTAATTTTTTATCGTACAATTATGCCGTGAAGTTTGAAATAATATAATAAAGGGGTTAGTTAAACTTTTTAATCTTTATTTGATTTTATAATATTAGTTTATATTTAAAAATATATATATTTAAAATTTTTAACATAAAAAGTCACATCAAATTAATATTCTTAGTGTATAACTATTATATATCATATCTTTGTCATACTATAATTATAGAAAATTTTAATTTATTAAATAATAAAATTCATATATATTATATAAAAAATACTAATATGATGTAGCTTGGTGCATCATTAGTATTAATAGAGAATTTAATGTTAAATTATTATTATTATTATTATTATTATTAGAATTACAAACTTGATTTGTGTAAAATTAAATATCTAAATCTAAATTCTTATAAGAATATTTAATGAAATATAATATTTATGCCTTATATTTTTTAAATTATGTCTTCATAAATTATTTTACACATCAACAGTTAATACTAAATAGTTAATTTTACTAAACCTCTTTAATAAATAACTGATATTATACCGGTAGAATCAACAGATAAAATCAACTTACAGCTAACCAGCCAATCAATAATGCAATTTACTATTTGTCATGGCCAAAGTCAAGCTCGTACAGCTTGCACCAACGTTAATCTTATCGGCTTTAATTGGAATAAACAATAAAGTCCAATCAAACTATGTCCAACTCCACTACATCAAGACTTCAATTTAGCCTAAAATTTAAAAATTTTTTAAAATAAAAATTTGATTCCAATCAACTCGAATTAATTTCATTAAATTTAGTTTTAAGTTGGATCAGACTTGGGTCGTTTTACCATTCTTTCATGACTATTTATTTATTATTCATAATATTTATTTTCATGTTATACCTAGACATATTTTAGAAATAAAAATCTATAATTATTTAAGGTTTATTTTATTTTTTTGTAGTATTATTTTATTTTTGATTCATTTAAAGTTAATATACGTCAAGTTTATAAATTTAAATTATTAAAATTTCAAAATACAATTTTAATATAATTAATAATTAATTTTATCTTTTTGTCTATTAAATAATCATATATTTATTATTTTTAAAATAATATAACAGATAATAAATACAAAATTAATTAATTAGTTAAAAAATAATAAAGTGTTTATATTTAATAATTGAAATTTTGATAGAATAATAAAAAATGATAATTATTTTTATATACATTATCAATTAAGTAATAAAATATTATTTACTATTTTCAATTAAATAATATTTGTTTGACTATATTAGACTAATATATATTGAAAATATTTTAAATTTAAATAATATTTGTTTGACTATATTAGACTAATTTATATTAAAAATATTTTAAATTTATCTTTAATTATATATATAATATAAAATTGTTATTAATTCAAAATTATAATATACTTAAAAATAAAATCTAACTGTTTAAAATTAAAGTAAATGAAAATTATATAAAAAGGTATATTTTATGAATTAAATGTTTATTAATAAAAATTTCCCATCTTAAAAATAAAATTCCGTCAACCCGTCGCTTCCACCGCAGTATCTTCTGTTGTTTTGTGGCGGGAACAGAGCAGAGCCAGAGTCCCTCGCAGAAACTGAACAGACCTTTACTCTCGTCTCAAAGCCCCCAAAACCCTAGAAATTAGTAATCCATTTCTCAAACATCACTGGCACAGGCTTTATTCAATTCTTTCTCCAAACCAAGAGCGATTTCAATCTTCATACAACAACATTATGTACTTGTTCGCCATTAGAAACGTCACCGTAACGTTCCCCACGTGGCGCTCTCTCGCTCTTCCCCTCCGTTCCCTTTATCGCAATGTCTCCTCTTTTGGGTCTTCACCACCACCAACGTAATTTCCACCTCTGCTCTACCTCTTTTTTTTTTTTGATGCTTGCTAGTTAAGGAGTCGTGTTATGGAGCACAAGGGTACATTGTGAAGTTTAAATTTTACTTTACATTATTCGTTACTCGCAAGTTTTTTCCTTCTCCGGTTGTGCTGAACTATTTCTTTGTTGGAGAAGTCTTTGGCATTTTTTCCCAAGTAATACCGGGTTGCATTTTCACTGTTATTGTGGAGGATGCAGATGTGCTTTTGTCTTTGATTATTTTCTAAATATCTTTGTTAACCTGAAATTGCAATGTTAATGCTTTTCACCTGATTCATAGCATTTGTTTTACGTAATTTCATCTACTTTACGAGTTCTTATTCATTGATAGCATCAGAAGAAATGTTCACCGGACCTATTACTTCAAAGATCAGAAAAATTTGAAAGGAAATTCAAGAGCAACCAAGAAGGTTAAAACATTGGATAATGTGCTGAATGAGAATGATCTTACACATATGACGTGGTGGAAAGAGGTAATCTTGTTCATGTGCTTCTGAAGTTTGTTAATCAGCTGCATTTTTATTCTATTATAGGCCATAAATAGGAGAAATAGATTTTTTACTTTTGTGGACTTGACTGCAGAAGTTGCAGCAGTGCCGGAAGCCTTCCACCATCCAGCTGGTTAAAAGGCTTATATATACTAATTTGCTGGGTTTGGATGTTAACTTGAAAAATGGGAGGTAGCCTTTTACCATTTCAAAGATTCTTTTTACTGACTGTAAAAGGGTGCCATGTTTATGTTCCAGCTGTGAACCTTTTTCTATTTTTGTAATGTAAATGGCCTAGAAAAGTTAGAAAAACCTGCACTTCAATTGAGTTGGTTGAGTCTGTTCTCACATTTTTAGATGAACCTTCTCAGATTCACTTGTTAGCTTTTGTTAAGATGACAGCATCATCTTTGTGTCAAATCAACAGAATTGTAGTTTGAAAATAGTCGGTTCTGGCAATACATTCCATGGATTTCACTACATTAGTTTCTATTGTCCATATGTCTTTACTGGTTATATATGAGAAAAACTTAATGGTTAATCCTTAATTATTGACTCATTTTCTGGCTTCATATATTTCTATATGAGACAAGGAATTGACTTCTCTCTTTGTTTTAGTTGTCAAAGGGAATTATATGGACAATTTTAACAGCTTAAATTACTTTTCAGTTACAGGAACCTTTTTCCCTTCTTACTTGGAGAGGGGCAG
Organism: Erythroxylum areolatum; assembly: GCA_024520975.1. Classification (NCBI taxonomy): domain Eukaryota; kingdom Viridiplantae; phylum Streptophyta; class Magnoliopsida; order Malpighiales; family Erythroxylaceae; genus Erythroxylum; species Erythroxylum areolatum. The sequence goes on along the minus strand of JANIJH010000225.1, from coordinate 83,261,710 downwards.
AAGCGATCAGTAGTCTACCAATGTATTCTATAGAAATTATTTATGTCAGACAACTTTTATTGCTGCAAGCTTCAAATCTCTTTCTGAGCAAAGTTTCATACTGAAGGATTTTCCAGATGCTCAATTAACTTATGATTTTCTTGCCTGACTATGCAGTCTGAAGCAAGGAAATCTGAATTGGGAGATGTTGCAGTTCAAGGAAAAGTTTCCACGGGAGATTTTGCTTTGCAGAGTATGTTTTTTTATTTATTTCTATATTTTGGTTGGATATTTTTCTGCTTTGAATAAAAGTAGCGATGGCTTGTATTTATTTTTGAAAACTGCCATTTGTTTTTCCTATTTTATACTTATGTATAATGTGTCAATGTCCTCTGTAGATCGTATTATTGATGTTTGAGAAAGGTCCCCTCTTGTAAGAATTTGGTGTAGAGGTTTCTACTAAATAGATTGTTTGTCAATGCCTTATTATTATGATCAAACAAAACTGATGGTTTGTGTTCTGAACTCAAAGTTTTTCCATTTCCATTGATTACTTTTCTTAAGCATAATTGAAATTTTATTGAAGAAAAATTGGAAAACGAATCCATATTCATAAATAAACAATAAAGACACAAAATCCAAATTGATTCCACATGGGCCTTTCTGAAATACACTCTAGCACCAAAGAGAATTTGGTGTTATTAGCTTTTTAATTTTTTTTTGTAATTAGTTGACAGAGGCTGCATGCTTGTGTACAGGTTGGGGATTTTTACGAAGCCATTGGAATTGATGCTTGTTTTCTTGTTGAATATGCTGGTTTGAATCCTTTTGGTGGGCTGCGTTCAGGCAGCGTACCTAGAGCTGGTTGCCCTATTATGGTACTTGATTTACTGTTGTCACATTTTGTATTTAGTGATCAAATGTTTTATGTCCTCCTCTTCCTTTATGAAAATCGACAAGAAATTATGATGCAAGTCTATGTGCTTATTACAATGGGAAATTGAATGGTCTATCCTTAACTCTGTTTTTCTTTCATGAGGCTCCATATATGAAAATATTTGGATCAAGACAAGGGGAATGTGCAAAAACCTTTGATTATCTCTCTTTCTGTTTTTCGATCATATAAATCTGGTTCTGTTTCGTGTTAAGTTCATCCTTAGTTTCCATTACTTTATTACTAGCCTTATTCTATCGCCTTTACCTGTGTTTTTCCTATGATTATTACCACTCTAGTCCTAGAAGCATGGCAGCCATATGAGCCTCCCACCTTCTTGCATAAACAACCAGGTTTTTTGTTACTTTGCCTATTGCTAGCCACTTTGTTGCCCAACCCTTTTCTTCTTTGAGATTACCACTCTTTCCTTTGTTGAAAAACCAAAAATATCTTCAACTTTTGTGGTAGCCACAAGGACATGTTTCATTGTCTAGTCCACCAGTATGAGCATCAAACATAGAAATCCTAATGAGAATTACAAGATCATCAATCTTGATGTACTAAAGTGATGTTGGCACTCCAAGTAGCGTGTCTTTAATACAATAACCATCATTTCTTGGATTTTTGTGGTTGTTTTTGAGAATGGCTTTTGTCAAATATCATAAGAGAAGAATGGATTTCTTTCTCGTGTATCAGTTAGGTTACAACCCTTAGTTTATATACACAATTGTCCAGCTTAAAAATAGTAACAAACTCCCTACAAATAGGAAAGCCCTCAAAATTTGTATCTAACTCTAATTCCTAGAAATCAGGAAATTATACGATTTTCTATAACTATACAATCTTTCCAAATAAGACTATATAATTCGACACTCCCCCTCAAGTTGGTGAATGGATATCTTCCATCCCAAGCTTGCTAATAATATCTTGAAACATACTGCTTGTCAGTCCCTTTGTAAGTACATCTGCCAACTGATCCTTGGTTGACACAAATGGAGTGCATATTAAGCCACTGTCTAGTTTTTCCTTGATAAAATGTCTATCAACTTCAATATGCTTTGTTTGATCATGTTGAACAGGGTTATTTGCAATGCTGATGGCTGATTTATTATCACAGTACAACCTCATGGATCCTTCCCATTTTATTCTTTAGTCATCTAGGATTATCTTCAGCTAGAGTAACTCACATATTCCCAACGCCATTGATCTGAACTCTGACTCTGCGCTTGATCTTGCTACCATGTTTTGCTTCTTACTTCTCCATGTTACAAGATTACCACCTAGGAGAGTATAGTAACTAGACGTTGATCTCTTGGCGACCAAAGATCCTGCATAATCTGCATTAGTATAAGCTTCAAACGTCATGCTTGTGCCCGTTCGTCGCTTAAACAAAATTAATTCCTCTTCCCAGGCTGCCTTTCAAGTATTGTAATATCCTATTTACTGCCTTGAGATATGATTCTTTGGGATTGTGCATAAATTGACTAACCATGCTCATTGCAAATGCTATATTTGGTCTTGTGTGTGCCAGATATATCAACTTCCCAATGAGCTTCTGATAGGATCCTCTATCTACCATGGGATCTTTTGGAGCATCACATAATCCATGATTAAATTCAATCAGGGTCTCTACTGGTTTACAACCCATCTTTCTTGTTTCTTTCAACAAGTCGAGTACGTACTTTTGTTGAGAGATGAAATTTCCTTACTTTGAATGAGCTACTTCAATGCCTAGGAAGTACTTTAATTTTCTTAGCTCTTTGATGTCAAACTCCCTCAAGAGACACTACTTCAGATTGTTCATCTCTTCTACATCATTACCTGTCACGATGATATCATGAACATAAACTAACAATGCTATGACTCTCCTAGAGTCTGAGTGTCTCAAGAACAAAGTATGGTCTCCTTGACTCTACTTGTATCCTAATGAGATCATCACCTTAGCAAAACTCCCAAACCAAGCTCGTGGTGATTGTTTTAGCCATAAAGAGCTTTCTTCAACTTGCACACCATTCCCTCTATAGATTCAAATCCAGGCGGAACTTCCATGTAAATTTCCTCTTCTAGATCACCATGGAAGAATGCATTCTTAACATCAAATTGTTGTAGATTCCACTCGAAATTAGCAACTAATGACAAAAATATCCGTACCGTGTTCATTTTAGCAACAAGGGCAAATGTCTCTAGATAATCAATGTCATAGGTTTGAGTGTATCCTTTGGCCATCAATCTTGCGTTGTATCTTTCCACCGAGTCGTCATCCTTGTATTTTATAGTAAAAACCCACCTATATCCGACCAGTGTCTTCCCTCTTGGCAATTCAACTAACTCCCATGTCTTGTTCCTCTCATGGGCTTCCATCTCGGTCGTCATAGCATCCTCCCATTTATTGTCTCCTAATGCCTCAGTTAGATTTCTCGGTGTGGGAATTGTATGGAGATTGGTTAGGAAGGCTCTATGGTTTTGGGATAGATTTTGATAGGACATGAAAAGAGACAGTGGATGTTTCGTGCAGGTTTTTGTTTCTTTCCTAAGTGCAATTGGTAGGTCCTCAGTAGTTGGTTTTTTATGTTCGTCTGCTGGTTCAATTGGCTCAACACTTGGTGTGACATTGTCGGTTGGTTTGGGAGTGGTTTCGGGAAATTGGGCAACAACATGAATGGGAGATTGGACCTGTATTGGTTGAGAGACTGGTATTTTCCTCCTAGAATAAACTTGCAGTGGCTGAATGTTATCTTGATTTCCCTTATCTTTAATCATTTCAACAGATTTGGCTGATTCGATTGACGGAAAAGTGGGAGAAATGGACTTGGATACAGTTATGGGTATATGCTGAACAAAACTAGGATCAAGAAGAAACATATCCTTTGCTTTATCTTCACTCATGGTCTCCCCCTGAAGATAAGTTTGTTGAAAAAATATCTTCAACAAAAGTAACATTGGCTGAGACAAAAAATCTTTTAGAAGGTGGATGAAAACATTTATAACCCTTTTGTGTGGAGGAATACCCGATAAAAATGCATTGAAGAGCATATGGATCCAATTTACTCCTATTGTGAGAATGAACATGAACAAACGCAACATAGCCAAAGATTTGAGGTATAAGATTGTTTGAAACAGAGAAGTTTGGGAAAAATTTTGTGAGAATATCAATTGGATTTTTGAACCCAAGGACATGTATTGGAAGCTTGTTAATAAGATGGGCAGCGGTTAATACAGCTTCACCTGAGTATTGTTTGGCAACATTCTTGTGAAACAACAATGCTTTAGTAATCTCTAGGAGATGTCCATTCTTTTGCTCAGTTACGCCGTTTTGTTATGGGGTGGTTATACATGAGGATTCATGAATAATTCCTATTTTTTGAAAGAATGGAGAAAGGGTTTGATTGAAATAATCCTTGGCATTGTCCGATCGAAATCTCTTAATTTTTACATCAAACTGAGTATTGATCATGTTGTAAAAGTTGGTAAAAACAGTGCTAACATCAGATTTATTTTTCAAGAGGTAAAGCCATGTGACTTGGGTACAATCATCAATAAATGAAACAAACCACTTAGCATTCGAAACATTTGGAATGGTAGCAGGGACGGAGCCACATGTAGCCTTGGGGGGGCATTGGGCCCCCCAAGGTTTTTATTTTTTTTATAAAAGATATATATATATAAATATATAAAAAAACGGAGTTATTTAAGGGTCAGTGATATATTGGGCCCCCTAAAATTTAAAAAAATTAAAATTCGGGCTCCCCTACTTTAATTTTCTGGCTCCGTCACTGAATGGTAGGTCCCTAAATATCACTATGAATGAGAGAAAAAGGAACAAAGGTTTTTTTGTTGCTTACTAGAAAGGAAGCACATTTGTGCTTGGCAAATTCACAATTATCACAATGAAAAACTTCAGACGCAAGACCTTTAAATAAAGAAGGAAACATCAACTTGAGCACTCTAAAAGATGGGTGATCTAAATGACGATGATGAAGCCAAATCTTATTTTGGTTTGACATTACAAATTGAGAAAAAAAGGATGTAGATAAGGGATTTCTAACTCCTGTTATATTGTGTTGTTTTTCCAGGAAATAGAGACCGTCTTTCTAACTAGCACATCCAATCATCTTCTTTGTTTCTAATGCCTGAAAGACACAATGTGAAGGAAAAAAGGTTTCACTGCAATTTGAATTTCTGGTTAATTTTTGAATGAAAATAAGGCTTGCAAATAGCTTTGGAACATGAAGAACATTTCTTAGTGTAAGATCCTTGTTTATGTATATATCCCCTTGGCCAGTTATGGTGGTGATGGATCCATTGGCTATTGTGATCTTTTTATGGCTACAGCTGGGCTTATAAGAGATAAAATTGTTGGAGGAACAGATCATATGGTCAGTGGCTCCGGAATCAATCACCCACATGGGAGGAGAATTTCTTTCTGAGACATTAGCCTGAGAGGAAGAAGAAATACCTGAAAATGCCAATGAACAAGTACCTGTAGAGGTTTGCTTCTTAAAGGACTCCACAAAGGTTTTTAGTTTCTCAATTTCTTTGATGTTAAAATTAGGGGCAGATTTTTTGGAATTTTCTTCACTAGTCAACGAAGTGCTTACCATATGTGCCTGACTTCGATCATTCCCACTTCAATTGGGCTTGCCATGAAGTTTCTAGCATTTCTCCCTGGTGTGACGATGCTTCTTGCAATATGTGCAGAATAGAGATTCTCGGTTAAACGGTTTGGTTGGGTCCCCTCGAGTAACTAATGAAGGATTATTTGCCTCTTTCAATTATATGGCCTTGGTAACGAGTGCAGAACCATTTTCCATTTGAGGTTAAAGCATAACACTTTGACGTCCCTCTTTCACGCGTATAATAAAGATTGTCTCATTCAGAGATGAGAGGTCCGGTTTTCCTAAAATATGCACCCTTGCAACATCAAATTCAACATTTAATCCTGCTTACCACCAAATGCTTCAAAATTGCTGCATCTTCACTGCAACGCATTTGGATGCATTGATAATGGTCCATCTCTTGCCACAAGCTTTGTAAGGGACTTGAATATTTAGTAACAGTTCGAGCCCCTTGTTTGGTTGCTGAAACTTTCGTCTTAATTTCGTAGATTTGTGTATCATCATTAACCTTGGAATATGTCTGTCGAATAGCTTCCCATATCTCCTTGGCAATTCTGAGGAACATACATGTATCACTAATTTTTGGCAGCATCGAGTTCCATAACCATGACATTACCATGGAGTCATGTTCGTCCCACGTTGCAAATTTGGGACCGTCTTGCGAAGGACTCGTGCCCATTAAATGGCTCAATTCCCTCTTCCCTTTAGGAATGTGTGGACCAATTGTGACCACTTCATGTAATTCTTCCCATTCAACCGATATGCGGCTTGAATGTTTTGCAAATCTCCGGTTATAGCAGTAGCAGTATTCTCAAATGCAAGGGCACTCATGACAGGGCTGGTGATTTCGGCAGAACTTTTGGGTGATTCCGACATGATTGATTGAATAAAACAAAGGGTAAAAACAAGAAACTATGGGAGAGAAGGTTAAAACGATTAAGAAGAACAGTAAAGATGGATCTCGGTTGGGTATGATCAGAACAAAAATTTAGCGGTTATCAGGAAAGAGCCAACAGCTCTGATACCATGTTAAATATCATAAGAAAAGAATGAATTTCTTTCTCATATATTAGCTAGGTTACAACCTTTAGTTTATATACACAATTGCCTAGCTTACAAATAACTCCCTACAAATAGGAAACTCCTCTCCTCAAAATCTGTATCTAACTCTAATTCCTATAAATTAGGAAATTATACGATTTTCTATAACTATACAATCTTTCCAAATAAGACTACATAATTCGACAGCTTTTAATAAATATGGTGTTTTGGACTTTTATACTGTCAGATAACAGTTGTATTAAGGTATTTATTTGTTTCCTTTTGATCTGTTTGACTTTGCTTGAACATGTATGACTTTTGCATTAGAAACAATTTGTATTTTAGTAAATCATGACTAATAACTTTAAAATTTGTAATCTAGGAGCAAACATGGCCCTATTTTCTAGTAGTTGACTTTTCTACTTAGCTTCTGGGAAGAGGATAAATATAATTAGTTTTCAGAAGATTTTGTGAAGCTAAATTTGGTTTCATACGCATGAGTGAATATTGGCTCTGCCATGTTGAAACCAGGTCGTCACTTAAGAGGCCAAATTAATCTCAAGTTACTTTATTGAAAGGAAAACAAAAAAAATGTTAGGGGGTTCTACACAGAGAAAATTTATACTATTGCAAGGAATTTGCAATGCTGATTTGGGGTTAATTGGCATGATTGTATTGGATTTTCCATGTTGAAGGTAGTACTTAAGGGTCCAATTCCGTCTTATCCCATTGAAAGTATTTCTGTACTTGAATAATTGTAGTGCTTGACTGAGAGAAAAGAATATAACTAAATATTGCCAATAACTTTAAGTAATTGAACTTTTGTTCGAGGTTTCACGTAGGCCAAGTTTTCAGACACTGATGAAGTGGAAGATAAAGTGGTTCCCATTAGATTATTCCTTTAAAAGTTAGGCTTATTCTTTTTCTGGGAAAAGTTGGCACGCCAATGAATTTATTGATGCACTTATGAACTAACCAGGGTTATTACCTAAATCAGAAGCAACTTCTTGTTTCAACATGCATTCTTTTATGTTTCATTCTTATATTAATAATTTCTTCAAATATTTAATTTGGCACAATGTGATTTATGTATTATAATTTCTATTTCTATTGTGTTTCCCATGACATATAATAAATATTCCCATGACATATAATAAATATTCATTTTTTTTCCTGTCATTAGATTTTAATCATGGGGTACGCATCTTTCTTTTTTCCCCCCTCTGCCCTTACTTGGGTGTTGTAACTTTCACCTTTGGTTTATCATTTTCATACCAAACTTTTATTATTGCTTTGCTCACATCTCCTTCTTGAAATTCTATTCCTGCAGAACCTTCGGCAAACGCTTGATGATCTGACACGTAATGGGTATTCGGTGGTAAGTGTATTATCTTATGGCTTCACTCGTTTGTTGTCAACGAACCCTCTAGGCTGTATTTCACGTTGTTTGATTCAAAAGAAAGTCATTTCTTGATAAGCATATTGTTCATTTGTCACTTGTTGGCTTATTTTTACCTGTTTTCACTTCCAATCTTTATATTGGCTGTTTCATTAATGAAGACGATTCTTCAATGTAAATTAGCCTTCATCAGTGTCATAGTCAAGTTCTTGTTGTTTGATATGTTGTTCAACGATTGTGTTATGGCTTTATAGTGCATTGTGGAAGAGGTTCAAGGTCCAATGAAAGCTCGTTCACGTAAAAGTCGTTTTATATCTGGGTAATTGGTCTTAAATAACTCAATCCCTTTAAATTTTTTTGCTATTGATTTTGGTATGGCTTGGTGATAGACTAAAATTATCTGCATACTTTAAGGAGATAAATGTGCTTATGACAATGGTATGAACTGTTAACACTGACTGTAACTTGAAGCATAGGTTTCAATGCTAAGACGTCTACGTGCTCATGCCTGTATTTCTTGTTCTTCCCTCTGTATGGTGAATTGGCTCTAATCTCCTTGCCTCTACATTTCATGTTTCTTCTATCGAGTTCTGATATTTCTCATGTTTCTTCTAGCGAATTCTAGTTGCAACTTAGCTTCTCTATCCAACAACTTCTTGCTGTTTTGTTTTCCTAATGTCTCTGTAGTGAACAACGATTGTTGTGAGTTTCACTTTAACTGCTATCATTGTGGTCAACCTTCTCTTGTTATAGTGTTGTTTCCACCATCATTCCATTGTTGTCCCAAGTTTTCTCACCCTTTTCTATATTTTTTCAAAGTTGTGCTTTGTTTCTTTTTGACTTACTAATTGAATTATTCTTCAAAGATTACAAGCTAGGATGCAGCTTTGGCTCCTATAGTAAGGGCATTAGTTGACAATGTACATCGCTATAGTTTGTTTATTATTTCATGTTCCTATTTTGTTTCAATTCATCCTTTGAGGTTTTCTGGTTAAAAACATTAAAAATCATGTATTTACTCTATTCTTTATCTACTTGTTAGAGATTGCTTGTTCTTTCTTTGAAAGGCTGTAAATTGGCATTTACTTGTATGAATTGCTTGATTATCTAATTTTTGTTCTAACCTTTCTCTTTTAATTATTCAGGCATGCACATCCAGGTAGTCCTTATGTGTTTGGACTTGTTGGCATTGATCATGATCTTGATTTTCCAGAACCAATGCCTGTGGTTGGTATGAAATGATTGACCTTTTATCAGGCTTTTTAGCTAATGGTTACCTTTATTAGCAAAGTAGACCTCTGATCTAATTTATAAAATATCTTTGGTGCATTAAGGTATCTCTCGTTCAGCAAGGGGTTACTGCATAGTTTCAGTATTGGAGACAATGAAAACATATTCATTGGAGGATGGTTTGACAGAAGAGGCCTTGGTCACAAAGCTTCGAACTTGTCAGCACCATCATCTTTTTCTTCATACCTCTTTGAAAAACAATTCCTCAGGTTTGTGCATTATTTTGGTACAACCTTTATGGATATTACTTGTTGAAATAGTAAATCCATGTTAAAAATCTTTTCATTTTTACAATTTCCATGGGTTGTTTTCCCTTTATGTAACGTGTCAAAATTATAAGTCAAGCAAAGACGCTTGAGGAGAGTATGCAATTTGGTATAGTTTCCTTTCATATCCTTTATCAGCCGATAGTTCTGATTATGGTAGAAAACATGTGCATGTCAAGTATGATAGTTGATGGCTACGGATGATCTAGAAACTATGTGACAGAAGCACATGTAAGCTGGAAAATTAGGCCCTCTGGAATTTAGGCAAGTTTTATTTTAGCTGGACCTTAGAATTGACGGGTGGAATTTAGGAATTGGGAATCAAAACAAAAGTATAGGTCTAGAAATCACTCCTAGGTTGGTAACAAGAGTTAGGAATCACTCGTAGGGTTTGGAACAAATAAAACTATTAAGTACGCACAATAGGTTCCTAGAAATTACGTTTGCATTTTCCTAGAAATTTCTTGGATAAAAATCTCTTTAAAAAGAAAGCATCTCAGATTCAGTATAACATTCAGAATTCTCTATGTATTCCATAAACTGGTTATACAATCGCAATAGATTGACTTGTCTCTTAATCTTAACAAGGGAAGGAATCAAATATTATGTTCTACCTTTATAGAAAGCCTCATAATAATCGTATTTTCATTCTGGTTCTGTTAAGGATCAGGAAATCTGATTATTATAGAAACTAAATCAGAAAACCTATTTTATTTAAACTTCCTCTTCCCCATCACAGTATTGGTTTGGGGAAATTTTACTAGCGGTACTTTCACATGGAGCAAAGTTCTATTGGAGGAAATTAAAAAAAAAAAATGCCTAGCATCAGAAGGTGGTATCCTTAAAATGTCCTGTGTTTATCTTTCTTCATTTGGTCAGTCATCTGTGCTCATGATGGTCCTTGATGTTACAATCGGGAGTAAGAATTAGTTTACAATCTGGGCAGTACTACTTAGAGGTATTATTTGGTTCAGTAACATTCACAGCGTAATGTTTTATGTTTTTGTTACCTTCTCTTATGAGTTTGACTATAGGTGGTGTGTTTAGTTTGGCTTATTATATCTTACGATTATCTACAAATCCAAGCTTTACTTTGGATTCTGCAATCATAGTCCTTACTCAAGTGGTAAACATTGATTTTGAAGTACTGAATGTGATTGTGGTTTCGTCCTCCATATACTTGATTCTCGACTTGTTTACTTTCCACTGTTTCCTTGAGCTGACAGTTTAATTGTTTTAATCATTATTTTGATTACAATAACAATGAAAGCATGAGCTTATTCTGTTAAGCTAAGTTATATGTATCTTCCCATCTATAACAATAGTATTTTAGATGACATGACTGTTAATTATAAAACGCACTTAGCATAATTGTTGTTTTAAAAAGTTTTAGAAGTTGGGGTAATTTGTACTAATTTCAAATTTTCAAGATGTAATTGATCATATTTAAAGTTGAAGGATCTAATGAACTTTCAAATAGAGGATGGATTTGTTACTTTTAGGGTTTCACCATGTTGTTTATAGTTATTGACAACTTGCTACATTGCACTTATAAAATGGATGAAGGGAGTAAGTTTGCTCACAATTGTAATAATAGCTTAATGTTTTTAAGCTAAGTTATGTGTATCTACCCATCTATGGCAATTGTGTTTCAGATGACATAACAATTAACATAGAATGCATGCAATTATTTGGGGGGATCTTTTTTCAAATTCCATTATCATAAAATGATACAGATATTTTCTTTAATTGTTGATTCTGTACTGCAGAAAAAAATTGACAAGGGAGTACCTTCAAGTGACGTTTATTTGCCCACGATTGTAATAGTAGCTTAATGTTTTGTTAAGATCTGTGTATCTTCCCATCTATTGTGTTTCTGATGACATGAATGTTAATTTAAAATGCACTCAGTGTAATTGTTATTCTAAAAAGATTTGAAGTTTGAGTAATCTGTAGTTTCAAAAGTTCAAGGCTTGACTGATCAAATTTAAAGTTGGAGGCTAATCACCTTTCAAATAAATCTCGAGTCTGAATTTGATACTTTTAGGGGTGTCATCATGTCATTTACAGTCAATAACAACTTACCACATTGCACTTATAGAATGGATAAGGGAGTAGTTTCAAGCCTTGTTTGTTTGCTCACATTGTATTTTGTGATGAGTGTTTGGATCTTTATTGAAACTTTAGAAATATTGGGTCTATTATTAATTTGACTACCCAACTTGTTTCTTTTATAATTATCTATAATGAAACAATATATGATCCATACATGTGTTTCTCAATAGCTTTAGGGTCCCTGGCTTTGCATGAATGGTTTCTTGATATGGTATACATTTTTGTTTGATCATGAGGTCTCATGTTTAAGTTGTGCTGCCCTTTATTCTAGTATATTTGTTGTTGTATATTTCCATCTTTTGTACAAAGGGACGTATTAGAATAATGTGATCTATTATTGGGCCTCGATCAATTGTAAGTTTTGGGTTGAATGATTTCTCAACAATATATAACCCAGCACTGAGTCTCATATGATCTTGCCTTATAATGTATAGATTAGTTAGTATTGGCAAAAATTGTGTGTGATGTAATTTAAATGTCAAGTTGACTTGGATTGGACATGTTTGGCTTATACTAAACTTGACAACCAACTTATTGCTCGATATATTTTTTGAAGTTATTGAATAGTACATGCGTTGTTACTAGTTATAGCTTACCTAACTGATGGTGAATTCATGAAAGTGATAATATTGCAACTTTTTATCGAGTAAATTTATGCGAACATGTTGAATAGCAATCTCTTTCAATTGTTTCTTCATTAATTATGAATTATAAAGGTCATAAACAAGAAGATAAGCAAACCAAAATTTCTACCCCCAGTTTTCAATTTATAGTATACTGATCAACGATTCTGTTAAGAGAAAGAATACTTCATACAGCAGCATTTGATGATTGGGCATTCTAAATTGTTGATTGCAAACATTTGCCTTTCCCTTAATAAAACAAATGTATCTTTTTTCAGCTGATTATGTGTTCTTTTCTTAACCAACTGCTGTGTTTTCTTTTATATATATATATATATTTTAATTGATGCTTTTCTGCAGGTACTTGTCAATGGGGAGAATTTGGTGAAGGTGGCCTATTGTGGGGAGAATGTCTTGTCAGACACTTTGAGTGGTTTGAAGGTGATCCTGTCACTGAGCTTTTGTTAAAGGTTCAAAGCTCAACTAAGTTTAGTTGCAAACTAGTTTCCTTTTCTCACTCCATTTTGCCTTATTTTGAGCCACATTATCAGCAAATTTGGTAATGATCCTTTCCATAATGCTTTTTATCTTTCTTTCCCTTTCTCCTCATTATTTGCCCATTCTTACTCCCGGGAGCTACCACCAGCTGGCTACAGATGTAATTCATTCCTGAAATAATCTTTTGTGCTTCCAAGCATCCATTTCAACAATCTTATTTCTCAACACTCCTTTGAACACTCTTTGTCTTTGTTCAAAATGTGATAGCTTACGGTAGACATTCCAAATTATGGTCACCACTTTTACAGGAGTTTCACAATCAGAAATATGGTTATGAAGATCTCATGACGGCTCAGTGGTAGAGCCTCTCCCTTTCCCACATCCACTGAGGATGACAGTTCATGTTTTCATGACAGAGAATACTGGGGCATTTGGTAGTGCAGTGGCTTTAGCAGTCTCACTATGTCAAAAAAAAGAAGAAGAAAGAAACAGTTGTGCTTACTATTATAACTGCTTGTCTTTTAACCTTTAACTAATATCGTTATTTATACTTTTAAAGTATGCGATTCAAAAATTAAACCATGTAAAATAGACTTCCAAATTGACCCAACTTAATTTGTGTTTATACCCCAACTTTGCATATCCTATAAATAGTCAAGAATATTTGGTCCATTGTTTTGGCATTTTGATGTTGCAAGCAGATTGTTTTGTTACTTTCTTGCCATTGTTAAGACCTGTGTGGTGCTTTACAATTATAAACTGCTCAAGCATTGTTTTTTTCGTTTTTCCCTATAGGTTAGGGAGATATATGGTCTTGATAATGAGGTAACATTTAGAAATGTCACTGTGTCTTCGGCAAGCAGGCCTCAACCTCTGTATCTTGGAACAGCAACACAAATTGGTTAGTCAACTTATTAAATCTGATTTCCGGTTTGGTATTCAATGTCTGAGATGGAGGTGACATTGACATTTGCATCTATACTACCAGGTTGCATACCAACAGAAGGGATACCTTGTTTATTGAAGGTACTACTTCCAGCAAGCTGCACAGGTTTACCTATATTGTAAGTTTTAGTTTCTGTTCTCCTCTTGCTAGAACCAAATGAACTGACTTATGATTCTAATTTAATATGATAATCTTTTATGTTCTTGTGGAATAACTATGAATTTGTTGGTATGCTGCCTGTGAATATGTATACCATAAAAATAATTTTTTTAGGACATAGAACAATGTTCTAAACACAGTAATGCAAAACATTGTACTGGACCTAACCAGTTTTGGAAAATTAAGGTATAGAGATGTCAAGTTATTTGTGTTCAATGCTTTTAGAGACTGCTATGTACGCTGGGTTCTTGGACCTAGAATGAGTTTGTTTTGGGGAAATTAGTGTGAATTTTTTTATGAATGCGTTCCTATTGTGTTTGGATCGGATGTAAGGAAGAAAAATGAAATTAAGAATCTATGAGAATAAGGAACATAATCTAATAAGCATTTTGTGAGCTGTCTCTTTTACTGGTAGAAAACTATGTTAAAAGGAATAGATTTTGAAATGATGAATTCTATTTCCATGACATCAAATTCTTTTTGACAACTAAATGAGTTAATGCTTGGTTCTAATCACCATGCTCTATTTCTTATTGACTATATTACACTGCTTATTTCATGCACACATACCATGTTAATGGATTGTTCCCTTACGTTGTAGTTATAGAATAGCATATTTCTAAAGCTACACCTTCCTTCCTTTTATCTGTGTGTGTTTTGTTTCCATGTTACATGGTGAAGCTGAATACATGCCTACTACAACTTATCATTTCTGATATATAATAAACATGAAATTTTGATTTTGTGACTTCTCAGATATAACAGCAGTGTTTGATTTTATGGTCTATCAGGTACGTTAGAGACCTTCTTCTGAATCCTCCTGCTTATGAAATTGCCTCCACTATTCAAGGTAAACTTACATTCAAGTCATATCATTGTTCAATTATTATCAGATTTACAACTAGTCAGTCGTGTGTATATGAAATGTCTCTAAACCGATTGCTTGAAAGCTGACTTGGTGTGATGTCTTAAAAATGGTCATTCAATGGAGACAGTTATCTGAAGTTAAAAACCTGCCATTGAAATAGCTTTTAAATATACTTTAGTCATGAAGCATATTCTGCTGCTTTGATCTGAAATTTTGAAGGACTTTTAGGATTGGAAAAAGGAAGAAGAACATTAGCTCTCTTGTTTGGCATAAAAGTGTAAAACACAGCAAATGAGTTTTCAAGATAAAACTTACCCATTTTCTGTTACCACAGCTAATTCGTCAGTGGAAATTTATCAATTCCTTAGGTGAAAATGAATAGAGCAAAGTTCTCTGAATCTGTCTCCTGAAAAATACTTGGTAACAATCTGAAACTGGCAACGTATCAAGTGTATTTACCATTTTCTTCCATGAATTCACTTTTTTTAGCTCTGGAATTGAGTACTTTTGAGCTGGATATCTAGGGGCATTATTGCGTAGCTTTATATTCATGAAATTGTGGTTCAAAAATTGTGCTGAACTATAATTCTTTAGCAGAAACATGCAAACTCATGAGCAAAGTGACGTGTTCAATTCCAGATTTCACATGCATTTCTTCTGCTAAGGTAGTCTACAAAATACCTTGTGAATGCATGCAACATTCAAATATATTACATCTACGCTTCTCACATGTTATTTAATAATAGTTCTAGTTGTATTAGTACTTGGAAATGTTTTTGCTGTAATACTTGTGGATGCAGCTTGCTTCAGCAATCATTACTTCTCTTTTCTAGTTATTTAGTTTTACTGTTAATTCAGACAGTTCTTTTCGTAAGTATTATCTGTGCCATGATTTTTTCAAGTATTGGTAGTGAATAGCTTGCAAATGGCTATAGTTTGGTGGAAAGGACACAGCTATAATATTCATAGTTGTAGAAGCATAATTTCTTCTGCCTGATTTTTATTTTATTCTTTCTTGAAACTCTAAAACTGCTGTAATGAATGGCAACTTGCACCTGATAGATGACAGCTCTGACTACTTTGGCTTTTGTTGTTAGAGAGAAGTGGAACACTAGATTCAACTTGGTTTGGCGAGTGTGGCTACCCTTACTGACAGCAACTCTCTTTCCATTACCTTTGCATTAAGATTTTTCCTTTGACAACATGAACTAGGAAATTTTCAAATTACAAATATACCCCTCCAACGAATAACCCTTACACCATCAATATCTCCTCCTGAAGCCCTCTCTATCAAAAGCTTCATTGATAAAATGCTCTATTGAAAATATGACCCCCAAATCAACACTGGGAGGCTTATCCAAAAAATACATTGCTCAATAATGAATTTTTGCTTCATAAAAATGTTAGCAAAAGCTACCTGTAATTGGAAAGGCTAAAGTAGATATGGACATGCTTTTTTACCCTTCTGAAGCTAGAAAAAATCATATTTTCGTATAAACTTACTAATTTCATCCCCCTAGAAGAGACTTCGAGCTATATTTTAGTACCAAAGAAATACAAAGTGACTTGCAAATATTGATAGGATGCTTTTGCAACAGTTTTGTGCAACTAGAATTGGAAACTAATACAATTCTTACCCTTTTTTGTGCAAATTAATGTGGTCAGATCTGCAAGAAGGATATGGCCTTGCATCCTCTCTCAACCTTTTTTGTGTTTAAGAATCTTCCCATAGTTCTTTATTTTTCTCCATCCTACTATTTGCAGAAACTTCACTTATTCAAGATTCAAGATGATGTCTTAGCAAGATTTATTCTTCCCATTTTTACACAATCTCACTAGCATATTCAAATAGTTTCAAAATCCACTATGAAATTTGAATAAATGAGAATGAGTAGAGGGAAAGAGGTATGTGGTTCAGCTGTAAGGCTTGCATTCATGGATACAAAGATCAGGAGGACACTAGGTTGTTTGTTTTTAATTAGTAGTCCATCTATTTATAGCAGTAGGGTAGATTATTAGGAATATTCAAAACAGAGTACCTAAACTGTTTCACTGAAGCAGTAATATTTCTATATAAATACACAATACATGGCTATATAGGATGCAGAATAATAATAATAATAATAATAATACTAAAATCTCTAAATCTGTGACTTTTATTTCCAACTTGTCTGAATTCTTCAAACCATTCTGGTAGGATAACAAAAGACAAGCCAACTAGAAGGCCGGTTAATTTTCCTTCTTCATTTTTACCAATCAATTTTTGTTCTTCAAAATTTACGTGTTTGATTACTAAGTTATCTCTGTTTTTCCTACAGCTTGTGAAGCTACTTGAACTGAGAGAGGCCAATCATATTGAGTTTTGCAGAATAAAAGATGTTGTTGATGAGATATTACACATGGATAGTAACTCTGAGCTCCATGAAATCCTGAAATCTTTGATGAATCCCACATGGGTTGCAACAGGCTTGAAAATAGATTTTGAGACTTTGGTAAGTGGAACCGTAAATATGAATCCTAAAGTGTTCATTCACCATTTTATTTATGTTTTGCTACTTAATATTCCAAGTGATGAGCATGATGCACTGGCTAATGAAGCTTGCAAAATTTTCTCTTTGCCATTTAATCCCTCATTTCTGCATGTTGATATGTTTTTTCTATGTCTAAATTTTAAAATTTCTCCATTTAAAGGCTGTACATAAACTTTACTGGCTGGGTTTTGCTTATTATTCTGATATTATTTGAATCACTTTCAGGATGTTCCCAACATCTTAAGCTTTTGATTTTGAATGGTTATTTCACATAGTATTAGAACCCTTATGAATAGGAGGTCTTGAGTTCAAGCTGCATTTGTTGTAGATCTGTAAGTCATTGTGATTTTGTTTGTACTTTGTGCGAGGATGCACGATACAATAATATTTAACTATTTGTGGGTAATCCAACTCTTTAAGCTTTAGAATTGAATGGTTAGATGACAGTTATAAACTTTTTATTCAAAGCATTTGACTAGTCTTTTAGACCTGTAAAAGTAACACCTTCCTATTTTATAAACTTTAATCTCACTATACAAATCAGATATTGATAGAACCTTTTTTGTGTTTTTTTTTTGAAATGTTATTCTTTTGAATTTTAATTTTTAAACTATTTTTTGTAACGAATAGATCTTTGTGACTTAGTAGATAGCTATATGTTCAAATCTTTTACTTCCTTGATACCAGTCAAAGTGCTGTTGTGATCATGCAACATTATAATGTTATTGATACTCTTCATATAGACTTGTCTTTTGAAGTCTCTGAGTGCTTCTATTGATGTCTAGTTATCTGAATTATAAGGTTTTAGGTGTCTATCTTATTATGACTATATGCTGGATTCAAACTTCTTTTCACATAAATTGGTGAATAGCATCAAGTATCCATACAAGTTACTCTTAGTGCTTTTGATTATTTTTTTTTGCTTTATCTGAAATTGCCTAGAACTGTGTTAATGCCAATGAATGTTGCTGCCGTTTCCAAGTTGTAGCAATAAAAAAGATGACAGCTAAGAGAGCTGTTGTCTGTTCCCAAATTGATATGGTCTATGATCCAATGTAATTGATTTCTAGTTTTAATTCGTTGCTTCTTTCCGTCCTTTTCTCCAGGTTAATGAATGTAGGTGGGTATCAGGCAAAATTTCTGAGTTGATCACTCTAGATAATGAAAGTGATCAAAAGCCAAGTTCCTATTCTAGCATTCCAAGTGACTTTTTTGAGGATATGGAGTCTCCATGGAAAGGTCGGGTGAAGAGTTTCCATCTCAAAGAAGAAATGAAAGAAGTGGAAAAAGCGGCAGAAGAATTGGCATTAGCAGTAAGGCCTCAATGATTTGTGTTTCTTTTGATGCTTCTATAACATAATCATTGGTGCTATGGCAATGATCTCTCCTTATGTTTTTGGAGTGAGATGTTTAATTTATGATAAGTTGGGGCTCTATGGAGGGCATATAAAATACTTCTAGCATTCCATTTTAATTTGGACACTACTAGGACACTTTTACTTTTGATTTAATGGGCACATCTTTGATAGTTGTGAGGATGTTCATCTGTCGTTATCTGTCACTTCCAAGTAATTCTGCGCTAAACTCTTGATTCCCTTGATGCTCTGCCTTAGGAAAATCTTTCTTATTCAATGAAAATCAATCTTATAGGTAGCTGAAGATTTTCTTCCCATAATTACAAGAATAAAAGCTACCACAGCTCCACTTGGTGGACCAAAGGGAGAAATCTCATATGCTCGGGAGCATGAAGCTGTTTGGTTTAAGGGAAGGAGATTTTCACCCACAGTATGGGCTTGTACTCCTGGGGAAGAACAAATTAAACAGCTTAAACCTGCTTTGGACTCCAAAGGTAAAAAAGTTGGTGAGGAATGGTTTACTACCAGCAAGGTGGAGGATGCCTTAATGAGGTACACTTTTTGAGTCCTTGGGCTTGCCTCTTGTTTTTGCTCTGCTCTGTTTTATAAATCGTTTACCCTGCTTTAGGTACCATGATGCTGGTGAGAGGGCAAAAATCAGGGTTTTGGAATTGTTGAGGGGACTTTCCTCAGATTTACAAACGAAAATTAACATCCTTGTCTTTGCTTCAATGTTGCTTGTTATTGCAAAGGCTTTGTGTGCTCATGTCAGGTTGGATATGCTTGTTTCTGGAACTTAATAATTTATTTCTTGTATGATTTCTTGAATCACTTTTTCTGCAATGCCTCCAATATGGCAAACTAAAAGATTTGTCCTCTTGTAGGTTAGTGTTTAATATTCCAAGCAGACACAAGTGGGTCTGTATTCTCCTGAGCATGTTTTATGCCCTGAGAAATGAATATTGCCAATAATTCATTTTATGTCAATGAAGCTTTTGGATTTGCATATTCTAAATTATTTTATAGAAGTACTGACGCTTCTGGACTATTTTATAGGACATATGCAATTGATTGTGAAATTCAGTGCTTTGATTTCATTTAATATTTTTATTTTGGCATCATTGGTTCATTGGCATCATTGCAGTGAAGGGAGGCGAAGAAAATGGGTTTTTCCAACTCTTACTGGGTTTGATATGTCCAAGGTAGATATGAATTACTGAATTACCAGCAAACATACTCGTTTCATCCTTTTCCCTTGAAGACTCAATTTTGAGTCTTTGAGTACTCCTATTGTGTTTTCTCTTTTGGCCATATGCTCTACGTTTATGGTTCCTGTATGCTTGTTGCCTCCTTGTATCACATGATTGAATCTTCAAAAAAAGGTGTTGTAGATTGTTGAATCAGATGTTTGTCCATTGCTATTGGACCCGATGAATGCTCTGTTGCTAGTTAGTGTTATCTGTAGGGACAGTACTTGTTGAAGTGACAATTGCACTTTACATCAGATTAGGTAGAAATAGTTTGCCATCTTCCCATCTATAATTAAATCCACAATCTTGAGGTGCATAAAATAACTGCACTACACATATCAGAATATTCTAAATACTATATGATCTTCTTTGATAGTATATTTTTGAGAGTTCAATACTTGTAACCTTTATTCAGATGTTCCAATAATGAAAATGGTAAGTGGATTATTATCATCTAGAATCACCTATTACTGGAGGCTCATGGTGTTCCTTTTGTGCTGTTCAAATTAAGCATTATTGGATCATTATGGAATTGACTCTCTCTCTTATTTATTTGAGGTGCAGAATGCAGAATCAGTTGATGGAGCTAAGGGAATGAAATTAATTGGTCTTTCTCCGTATTGGTTAGACACTGCAGAAGGCAACGCTGTCCCAAATACAGTTGATATGCAATCGCTATTTATTTTAACAGGACCAAATGGGGGTGGTAAATCTAGTTTGCTAAGATCAATATGTGCAGCTGCACTGCTTGGAATATGTGGGTTTATGGTGCCAGCTGAGTCAGCTTTGATTCCTCACTTTGATTCTATAATGCTTCACATGAAATCTTATGACAGTCCTGCTGATGGCAAAAGTTCATATCAGGTATATTTTTCCGTTTTAGTGCTCTACGAATATCATCTAGTTTTTGTTGGATAATTTATCTTTATTTTTAGATAAGTTTGTTAGCTTAGGAGATTATCTTTTAGAAGATAAGTTTATCTTCTAAAAGAGACGATAAGTTTATCCTATTATAAATCTGATAGTTAGTAGCATTAAATTAGGAAATACTCTTGTATAAATTCCCTTTGAATAAAGTGAAGTTTTGTCCCCTTTCTAAAATCCTCTTGTTTTATGGTATCAGAGCTGTCGATTCTGGTAGCCTAAAATCTGTTTCCAGCCATGATACGAGTCTTCTACCACACAAACCTCCTCCCAAACACCTAGTTCCGTAACCTCTTCAGCCCAATCCTCATCTCCTTATATAAATAATCTTTCGTTGCAAATCATGCAACATAAATTGAATGAATGAATTTTCGAGAATGGTCTCAGTCAGTCATGCTAGTAATCAAAGTAGGCAAGGCTGGATATCTAACCGGCTGAGAATTCTATTATTATGGCTTGGCTTATCAATTCAATGGAGCCAAAAATAGGAAGAACCTATCTATTCTGCAAAACTATAAGAGAAATTTGGGAGGCTGTGCAAGTAAATATATTCTGATTTGGAGAACACATCTCAATGCTTTAAAATCAGATCCAAAATCAAAAATACTCACCAAGGTAACATGTCTGTTACTGAGTATTATAACTTACTCACTGAATTATGGCAGGAGATGGATTTGTTTTATGCAATAAATTGGGAGTGTCATGCTGATGTTGAGAAATATGGAACATGGTTGGAAAAGGAGAGGGTTTTTGGTTTCTTGCAGGGACTTAATGTTGAACTTGATGAAGTATGAGGACGGCTACTTGGTTTAAAGCCATTACCCTCAATCTGAGAAACATTTGCTGAGGTTTGTAGGGAAGAGAGTAGAAGAAAGGTCATGCTTATCTCTCCCACTTCGGAACAAATATCTCAAGGTTCAGCTTTAGTGGCAAACTCTCGAAAGGGGTCTACTCAACAACCCCGAGAGCAACAAACCAAGAACAAGTAGTGGTGTGACCACTGTGATAAGCCTTACCACACTTGTGAGACTTGCTTGCACATACATGGGAAACCACCAGATTGGAAGCCTAAAAGCCAAAGGGGTCAGCAAAAACGTGGAGCAACACATGTAGCAGAATCTGATATTAGCAAATCCACTGGGCTAAATTTGTCTTCCCAATAGATTGAACGGCTTCACCAACTCTTGAATCAACCAAAGATCACAATTGAATCAAATTCACATGACCAACACTCCTACCGCAGCATTAGTGCATAAAAGTAACTTGCGTCAATCATTATTATCAAAGTCTCTAGGTCACTATTTTTGGATTGTGGACACGGGTGCATCAGACTTCATGACTGGGTCTTTGAATGTTTTTGAGAAATGAGTCGCATGAATAGAAAGTTAATGTTTGGGTCACAGATGGAAAGGTGTCACCAACTATTGGTCAAGGGAGGGTTTGTTTGTCAAATCTGACATTAAATATTGTTCACTTTGTGCCTAAGTTAACTTATAATATGTTATTTGTCAGTCAATTAACCAAGGACATGGATTGTTTTGTGACGTTTTTTCCTTCTCATTGTGAATTTTAGGACCAATGTTTGGGGAAGATAATTGTCAGTGTTGAGGAGAAAGATGGACTTTACTACTTCTCAGGAAAGAGTACTCGTACTAAACTTAAAACACCAAATAAGTTTTCCCTTTTAGTTTTGTCAAATTCTGATGTTATTTTATGACATCAACGCCTTGGTTTGAAAATCTTATATCCACAACTTTTCATCAATAAAGATCATATTTCTTTATATTGTGAGCAATGTGTCCTTGTAAAGCAAAGCAAAGCAAAACAAAAACAGTCATCCCATACACTCATACAGACCCTCAAAATCATTCCAATTAATTCATAGTGATATCTAGGGTCCTGCTAGAGCTACAAAATTTAACAGGTACTGGTTGATTTTTCAGTTTCATTGATGATCATACAAGGGTATATTGGGTTTACCTAATGACAGACAAATCTGAAGCCTATCATGTCTTTAAACAGTTTCAGAAGCTCATTCAAAATGTATTCCAAACCTCTATTCAGGTAGTATGTACCGACAATGGGAAAGAATATTTCTCACATGATTTTATTCAATATCTCGGTGAAAATGGGATCAGCCACCAAAGTTCTTGTGCTTATATCCCACGACAAAATGGGATAGCGAAAAGAAAGAATCATCATTTGTTAGAGGTAGCCCGATCTATGATGTTTACCAATTCTGTTCCAAATTCCTATTGGGGAGAAGCTATACTAACTACGTCATACTTGATAAATCGTCTCCCTTCTAAAACTCTTTAAGTGTTTTTCTAGATCAATTTCCTCACATAAAGATTCTTAATTCTCGTCCTCCTAAAGTCTTTGGGTGTACTGTTTTGTTTCACATCAGTCAACCCAATAGAAGCAAACTTTACCCATGAGCTATTAAGTGTGTGTGTGTTGGGTACTCTCCCACTCAAAAAGGTTATAAATGTTTCTCACTTTTTATGAACAAATTCTTTATTTCATATGATGTCATCTTTTTTGAAAGTCAGTCATTCTTCTCCAATACCTCTCTTCAGAGGGAGACATTCCATGAAGAGACTTATTGGGACCTAATCATATCACTCCCTATCTCACAAAATTTTGTCCAAATTTTCCCACAAAACTCACAAACACCCACCATTGAACCCAAAACTGTCCGATCCAATTCAGTGGGAGCCAATCTTGGGTATTCTCGAAGGCTTAAAGCTCCTCAACAAGGTCAATCATTGGACCAAGAACCGGCTCCTAAAAAAACTGTAGCAAGTGACTTGGATATGTCAGTTGCATTACGAAAGGTGGTAAGATCATGCACTAACTATCCTATTTCAAATTATTTGACTTACTCAAAGTTGTCTTCAAAGTATAAAGCTTTCACTACTAAGCTTGACAGTGTAAGAATTCCAAGAAATGTGCATGATGCATTCCAAGAGCCTAAGTGGAAGGAAGTTTTACTTGAGGAAATGAAGGCCTTACTTGAAAATAAGACATGGGATATTGTAGATCTACCAAGGGAAAAAAGATGGTTGGTAGCAAGTGGGTGTTCACTGTGAAGTATAGGGAAGATGGAGAGAACGAAAGGTATTAGGCTAGATTAGTAGCTCAAGTTTTTACACAAACCTATGGAATAGATTATGAGGAGACATTTGCTCCAATTGCAAAGTTGTACACAATTACAGTTCTTCTCTCATTGGCTGCAAATTTAGATTGGAAACTTCATCAGCTTGACATTAAAAATGCCTTCTTAAATGGTACATTAGATGAGGAAATATATACGAGGATCCCATCAGGTTTTGAATCTAAAGAAGAAAGGGGGAAGTCTGCAAACTGAAAAAATCTTTATACGGCCTCAAACAGTCTCCACAAGCATAGTTTAAGAGATTTAGTAACACTCTTTACAGATTTGGATACAAACACGGACAAGCTGATCTCACCTTGTTTGTGAAGTTTGGAAAAAATGGGAAGAAGTTCATCTTAATTGTTTATGTGGATGATATTATAATCACAGGTGATGATACTAGTGAGATTAATGATCTTAAAAACAACTTGAGGCTGGAATTTGAAGTAAAAGATCTTGGAGCCTTGAGACATTTTCTTGGAATGGAGATTGCTAGAAGTAAAGAAGGTATTTTTATACCTCAACGAAAATACATTGTTGATTTATTGGAAGAAACAGGAAAAATGAGTTGCAAACCCATGGGAACTCCACTGGAAAGAAACTGGAAATTCAAGAGAGATGAAGAAGATCATCCTATTGACAAAGGAAGATACCAAAGGTTGGTCGGAAAACTTATCTATTTATCATTAACCAGACTAGATATTGCTTACTCTGTGAGTATTGTTAGCCAGTTTGTGCATTTTCCAACTCAAAGGCATTTAAAGGTAGTCAACCATATTTTGAGGTATCTCAAACACAGTACAGGCAGATGATTAATGTTTCGGAAAATGAGAAAAGGAGCATAGAAGGTTTTACCGATGTAGATTGGGCTGTTTGTATTGAAGATAGTAGATCAACTTCTGAATATTGTGCCAAGCTGTGGGGGAACCTCGTCACGTGGAGAAGCAAGAAGCAGTGCAGACGCAGAGTTTAGGGCAATTGCACAAGGAATTTGCGAA
>JANIJH010000225.1:83166765-83182425 GCA_024520975.1 Erythroxylum areolatum | reverse complement strand
TCTTCTTTCCAAGCTCGTCATTGTTTCCAATTTTCACATGACTAAACTTGAGTTCTTTTGTAGCCTCTTCTACACTCCTCCACTTTCTCTGAAGAAGTGGCTGTGGGAGGCACATGATCCTCAGATAAAGAGTCCCCCTTTCGCTTCTTTTGTTGAGTTTCTTTTCTCTCCTTCTCCTTCTTCATTCTGTTGGGCTCACCACTGTTTCTTCCAGCTCGAAGCTCTTCAATTTTGCAGTGAAGTCTTTGCCGAAGGTCCTCATATGTTGCTGATTTATCATCACCTCCAGACCAGAAATCATAGGATTGATCTCAACTTCTTCCTCATCACTTTCATCATTTTCTTTTTCCTTCTCCAAGTTTTGTTTCAACAAATCAAGGGTTGTCAGAGACGATTTATCTGGATCCAGCCGATCCCTCCGAGCTTTTTTACTGTTTTCTCTTGATTCCTTCTTTGCCATAGCTCTTTCACCCTTGCTGAGTCCAGGAAACCACTTCTTCTCTTTATCATCAATAGGCAAATAAAATTTAGCAGGTGTAAGTTTGTCAAACAATTGAGAACTGTCATGAATGAGGGAGCGGAGCTCAACATCTGGCTTGGAATCGTTCCCAATATTTTCCTTATTCTTCTTCATTTGTGCAGCAAAAAATAACTGCAGAGAACCACAACAAAATTGGCCCGAAGATATTAGTAGATAGCAACAAGCAGGAATTTTCCTACAAAATGAACCAGACAAAATATTAAAAAATAACGCACAAATCAAATTTATTGTCACATAGAGCAATCCAAAGAACATCAACCTGATTCTTATCACCCCACATAAGAAAAGCAAATGAAAACAACTTTTTTCACTATTGGACATAATCTAGGAGATACATTGGTAAACAATAAGTGCTAAAGAACACAAAGCTCTTACCGTAAAATTACACACATCACATCAGCAATTCACGAGATAAAATTAATGATATTAGGTCCTTAGGTTAAATCTCAAGTAATTGAACAATAATTGAACAACCCAAAACATGACACATGACAACATTTGAACCAGTTGTTTCCAGACAGTGGCTACTGTTGAAAGGGTAATGCACAATAGAATCCTCATTTTGTGTAATAAATACTTACAAGCCTCGCCTCTATATGTTGTCAAGGAAAAACTGAAGAGAAGCATCTAAAAATAATACCATTAATAAGTAAACATTAAACACAAAAATCAAAGATCATTATCCAAACTTATATTCGGATTCATATGCCATTCCCATTACTCACAAGCACAACACCAAACTTAACAAAACGAAAATTCAAGACTAAGCTAAAAGAACGAACCGAGAAAAAAAGACAAACAACGTGAGACAGAGTTTGGAAATGCTGAATACACAGCACTTGACGGCGACGGTGGCCACCAGAGTGAGGGGCCAGACAGAGGTAGTGCGACGGACATTTAGATGTGAGAGATGACGGCGATGGTGGCCACCAGAGTGAGGGGCCAGACAGAGGTAGTGCGACGGACATTTAGATGTGAGAGAGAGGCCAGATAGAGGTAGTGCGACGGACATTTAGATGTGAGAGAGAGAGAGAGAGGGAGGGGGCGGGGAGAGAAGAGAGGGCAACAGGGTACCTTGTTTCTTCAATTAGGTTTTGAGAACCCAAACACAGTCGTTTTTGACAAAAAAAATCCTCACTCTACAACTAGTAATGGTATCTTAATTTGAGTCCTCCTCAACAGATTGACTCATCCAAGGTTAGGAAAAAGGGTTCAAATTATTTACTTGGATTGTAAAATAGGTTTATATTTTAATCATTGAATTGTAAAACCATAAGTAATAAAAATTGTATTTTAAAAGAATATAATTTATTATTAAGTTATAGGATTTTGTTTTGTAATCTCATTTTATCATATCATAAAGAAATTAAAATTCATCTAATACAATTTAAAATAGAAACTAGAAAATTAATAATAAATCGATTTGTCACTTTTAATACGGAAAGAAAATGTTTTGAAAAATATTTTAAAAACTGACCTGAAAATTAAATCAGTAAGATAAAAAAATTTAAGATTTATAAATTTAACTGGTATTAGATTGTTATAAAATATACATATAATAAAGATCGAATAAAATTAAAGAATATGCAATATAATTAAAAAAAAGAGACCATTGTTATTAACTGAAATTTAATTAAAAAAGACTGTCAAGTAAAAAATAACCCGCTTAATTTGGTTTATAAAAATTATTTAATTTACTAAAACTAAATGATTAATTGATAAAAAATTATTGAGATAAATTGACCCAAAAATTAGTTAGTTCAATATTTTTAAAATTAAGCTGACGTAGCCGATTTGATTTTTTAAGCATTAATTTTAATGATCATTTATTAAATAATATATAGAATAAAAATAGCAAAAATTTGATATGGTTGTATTAATATTCTGCTGTAGGATTTTATAGAATAATAATTTGCATTATATATATGAATGTACTAATCATCAACAGGGCTTGTTTAGTGCAAAATATCCGGTTGGCGTAATTTATATACTATTACGTCAATCCGAACATTTATTCAGTATGCATTTAAAAGATTGCAAGTGTGGTATTTCCAATTCAATAAAAGAGTACTAAACATCTAATCGTATGAATCTTCCTAAATAATTCAAACATGATCTTAATATAAGGATCTGTACTAGAATTACAATTACAACATGCAACACTTGACAAATTTTAATGGTGGTGAAGGTTAGTTTAGATCCAAAAGTAGTCTCAGGCTAGATTAGAGGTCATATGGAATTGGATGGGTTTTATACTAGTAAGAAGCCCAAATGTTGCAAACTTGGCATTTGAGTGAAGTAACAAGGGGTGACGGTTAAAAAAGATAAGAATAGACTTTTATCATAAATTAAAAAACGAAAATTAGTTAAATATTATTTATTCTACGACTCAACTCAATTCATAAATTTTAATTAAATTAATTAAATTTGACCCAGAATGATAAATAATTTAAATTTAATTTAATTAATTTAGGTAATAACTAAATTAAATTAATAAATTAATAATATTTAATTAATTCACACGTGGTGATCTACTGTTTGTATTTCACTATTATTTTTTAAATAAAAATATATGAGAAGATAGTTTTAAAAAAACTAAATTTAGTATTTTTGAGAATTTAAAATATCATACATTTTTTAAATTAAACTATAAAATGATATATATTTTTTACTTGAATTAAAAATTAAAAAAACAACATGACTAGAAATAGACAACTGGACAACAGTCTAAGAAGCAACCAGGGAAAGGAAGCCTTAATCCCTATGCCCAACACCAAAAGCATAGAAGAATGACTCCTGTTAAAATCAAAGTTTGCTTAGTCCATACTCCATAGGCAAACAAGGCCTTAGACACAGGCCATGACGCAGAGCCTAGGACGTGAGTGAGAGAAGTATGGGTGGCCCTAGCGTTGGTGGGAGCCCCGGGCACGCTAAAAGGTGTTGGCTGGATTTGAATCGTCGGTCCGTTTACATTAATTTAATTGATCTCGTAACTTAATTTTGAATATTTTAACTTTCACTTTATTAACATGACTCATTAAAGAGGGACTTTTCAAAAACTTATTATATTTGTTACTTAATTTTAAATTACGGTAAATCTCTTAAGAAATTTTGTTATATTAATACTTGAAAATTTTTAATATAACTCCATCGTAAAAGAAACCTTGTAAGCTGCGAAAGTTTGTTATACATTTATAAACTAGGGTTGTACATTTGGTTAAGGACGATTTAGAAATTTTCTTAAATGGAGGCAAAATTTTAATGGAACAAAATTTTATTTTTAATAAAGGTAAAAAAATACAAACTATGTAAGAACCTGAAGAATCTTGGGTTCCAGAATTTACCTCTTCTAGGGACTAGGGCTCTTGAGATGGAATCTTAAGGGCTTAAGATTAGTCTAACTAAGCTTAGATATCTAATATAATCCAAAAATAATAATAATAAAAAAGAGTGGCCTAGTTCCTTTAAAGTTGGTTACTTTCAACAAGTTAAAGCGGCATTTCACACTGAGGGGCTGAAACTTTTAAGTGACAACCTTAACATGGTTACCTTTAAATCCTATAAATACTACTTAGATTAAGTCTATATCTTAACTTTAAATTACAGATTTATTAAATAATTTATTTGAAATATGTAAATTGTGAATTATTTATAAAAATTGAAAATTTATTTAGTGAATATATTTTTTGTCCTTCGTCTAATTAAATTTTAACATTTAATAATTTCAAATATAAAACTTTGGATTTCTCTATTAATCAAATTCCTTTCATTTAATGTTACTTTTTAAATAATGTGAAATGAATTATTTACTCAATATTCAAATTAACTTTTACATAAAAATATCTTTATTATAAAATTAAAGAGTATACTTAATTCAACAATCAAAAATTAAATATTTAATAATAACTTAATTTATTAAAATTAAATAACTTTTAATGATTTCTTTTTTTAACAAATAGATGAATTCAAGAAGATTTGGTTTTATTAAGAAAAACAATCATAAAGAGATTTTTTACGAGTTTAACATTTAGGTCATATTTGGCAATCAGCTGATTTCATTAATTATTAGTTGATTCTATCAGCTATTAGCTGATAGCTGATTATTCAGCTGATTTGACCAATGGATTGCATTAACTGTTTGTTAGAGATATTTGGTAAAATTAGTTGTTTAGTATTAATTGTTTATGTGTAAAATAACTTATGAGGATGTGATTTAAAAAAATTATAAAAGTATGAATATTATATATTTTGTTGAATACTCTTACAATAATTTATATTTTAGAGAAATCATGTTCACTTGTATTGTTTCATCATCTATGAAAATTTTATGCAACTTTCTATTTTTATTTTCATTTAAAGTCAACATTTTATTTCTAATCTATACTTGCATAAAATAATTATAAGAGCAAACATTGTTTATAAACCGTAAGTATCTAGGAACCTCAATTAAAGGGAACACTTTTTTAGAGTCAAAATTTTAGATGATTGATAAAAACGCTCCTATATAAAAATATTTTTATTTTTGGTTGTTTATCTTAAATCAGTCATCGGATTTACTACTCTCTAAATAACTTTCGTAGTTACTTGAAGAGTCAAACAACTGAAGACAACTAATCAACTACAAAAATAACTGTTTAGTTGTCTACCAAACAAGACCTTAATAATATTCAAGAGATAGGATGGCAATGAGATGACTTACGGATCATCTCCGCTAATTTTTAAAATAAAATTTTTAATTAAAAGTTTTAAACCCCTTTTTTTAATTAGATTTAGGTTTGAGTTATCCAGAGTTAAGCCAATCTACGACCCAATTATTCTAAATAAATATAATCGTTATATTTTGAGCCAGCCTGAATCCACTATTAAAAACAATTAAATTTAAACTTAAAGAACCGCCCATCGATATCCCTAATCGGGTAGCGTTAAAAAGGACAGAGATTAGATACCGTCGGCCAATTCTTTGAGCTCCAGCTTAAAAAGTGAAAAGCGTCCCTTCTTTTAACAGGTATTTGAGTATTTTATAAGTATTATAGTTATAAATTATTCCACCTTTTACCAATAAAGTCCAACGTATTATTTAGGTAATTCCTCTAATAAATATTTTAATAGGATATTAAATAAGTAAGTAATACTTTATAATAAGATATAAAATCTTAATTTTAATTTAATTTAAACAAATATTTTAAAACTAATTTATATTTTAAAATTAAATTCTAATGGGTCTAATGATTTCAAATTATAAAAAATATCATATGATATTTATGATTTTTTTAATTTTTGATATTAGCTTCTTTATTTGATTTAATATTTAATACTTTCTGAGTTTTATTATGTTGATCTTTTTACATATGATATTATTGCGTTTATGTCAAGATTGAATCTTTATGATTAATAATCTTATGGTTTACGTTTTGTGTTTCTACATGTTTATTTTTTTGAATTTTCGTGTTTTGTATGATTCAAAGACGAGTTATTTGATGCTTTATTATTTTCTTATCATTTAGATATTTGTGCTTTTATAAAGATAAAGAAATGATATATTTCGTTATATTTTGTTTTAAAATAATTTTTAAAAGTCAAGTTATATTTTATTTATTTATGTATTTATTGTAATTTTATTTATATATTGATTTAGCATTCCAGTTTTGCTTATTTACTTTTTACATGCATCACTCTTTTATTGTCACATCTGTATGTGGATCTATTGGAAGCAATCTTTTTACTATGTAGGGTTAAGGTTGTGTATTATCAGACCTCTCTAAATTTTACTTTATTTTGAGATTTCGGATTAGATTAGATGATAATGATGATATTTATTTTACATGGATAACTAAATTAAAATTAACTAAGAGTGAAATTGAACGTTGACTAAAAGGTAAGTGAATTCCTGTTCCTGGTGGACTTGTAAAGTTCAGAAATTGGGAGTAGAAATAGTCGACAATTGCCATCAATTACTACACAAGACGGGGGTTTTTCCACCGCTGGACTCTGGTGATGAAATTTAAAGAAGTCATAGTTTACTCGAATCTAATAAATGTTACAAAGTGAAACTCCTTTTCACGGATGAGAGTACCCACGTCAGTGTCCACTCAGCGCGCTTTGATCTCATCATTTTTTTCTGATGGGACAGAAAAATAATTGAAAGTGAAACCTACTGTATATGGTGATAATTAGAATACGTAACTAATAAGTTATTATATTTAATTTACTATTTAAAATTTAGTAAATGTGAATATTTATTTTATATTTTTAAATTATTCGGTTAATACACTTTTTACCAATTTAACATATAATTGATATCGACACGGTTCAGTTTTTTATTTTTTATTTGTTATATTTATGAATTTTTTCAATTAAACATGTTTAATAAGAGATAACGAAATACAAAGTATCAAAAATTTTAATTCAGTTTTATTGATTAAGTGTATAAATTTAAAAAAAATCGAATATCTCATTTTAAAATGTTACTCTATCAATATTTTTTCAATGTCAATAACTGTTAGAGAATATATAAAACCAATTAAGTTGGCCTCATACAACAGCTTAAGTTATTGTGGTGAAACGGTTACTTAACATGGTATTAGAGCCTCTATGACCAAATGGTCATGAGTTTGAATCCTACCACCCACCTATTTTAATTAAATTAAGCAGTCTCTATGACCAAATGGTCATGAGTTCGAATCCTACCACCCACCTATTCTAATTAAATTAAGCACAAGGTAAAGTAGACTTGTGCAAGTTTCAAACCCAGAGGACTTTCACTTGAGGGGGTGTGTTAGAGAATATATAAAATCAATTGAGTTGGCATCACGCAACAGCTTAAGCTATTGTGGTGAAATGATCGCTTAAAAATAACATAATATGTGAAAAATGTAATTTATAAGAATTAAATCACATTTTTAATGTATAATCTTTAAGCATCAAATAAGCGATTGCGTTTTAAACATATACTGAATAAAAGGCTACTAAAATTTACCTGGTATTGCAATAGCTCACAAAAGAAGGTGGAATGATGCATAGAGGATGACAACAATATTTGCCTACCAGAGCAAGTTGCACGAGCTGACCAATTGACCAACATAATCTTTGGTGTTGTTTCAATTGGTCAAAAAGTACCCTCAAAAAGAATCAAACTGAATGCCTAAGTACTTACTCTATCACTCACAGCTCACACAAATTAAATATTCATCAAAAGAGAGTGATTGATTAGTATTATCTTCAAGAGTTTTAGGGCTTCTTGCACTATCTGATGTTGTCTTCAAGAGAGACATTATCGGATTAGTAGGTAGTAGTGCCCAACAGCCCATGAGGTTAGATTTTTGACGACAATTAGTTTGGTTACCACTTTTTGCTTAAAAGTTTTTGATGTGAAGAGGCACAGTAACATTGCCTTCAAACCTGAACTAAGACAGTCGCGATGATTACGCCCATATCCTCCTTTCCTTTCATTGTC
This sequence comes from Erythroxylum areolatum, assembly GCA_024520975.1. NCBI lineage: Eukaryota > Viridiplantae > Streptophyta > Magnoliopsida > Malpighiales > Erythroxylaceae > Erythroxylum > Erythroxylum areolatum. Next base: position 83,174,431 of record JANIJH010000225.1, on the reverse strand, counting down.
CACTAGGCAAGTACAAGAGGTTATTTTCAATTTTCTTTTTATGATATTTTATTAATGTAATTTTGATTGTTGATAAGGGAATTGTAATGGTCTTGAATGTTTATGAAAGTTTCATTTGCATTTTGATGAAAAAATGTCATTATTCTAAATTATTATTGATAACTTAAATTCAATGTTCGTATAATGTATTAATAAATTATTATTTTAATAATAATACGATTGAATTGATTATCTTATTTATTGTTCTCTTACAAATCTCAACTTATATGATACAATTATACAACAACAACTAACACACCACTCAATCAGTTGAAATGTAAGGTTTGAGGAGGTCTTATAATATACATCCTTATTCCTAATTAATAGAGACTGTTTGTAAATTACCCGACATGCTTATATAATACAATTCTAATCTCACTAATTAAGGTCATTTAAATATGTTGGAAAGCTAACATTTTAGAGAATTAAAGAGAATAAATTCATATCCTTCAAATATAAACTTATAAATCATAAATCTAGACATTTTCTTAAGAATGTTAAGTACTTCATTAGAGAAAAAACAAAAAATTTATATAATAAAAAGTTGAAAATTAAATTAAAAATATATTTTATATTTAATATTTTAGAACATAAAAATATAATTAATAGTGATCATTTTTAGAAAACAACGACCACAACAACAAAATTTGCTAAATATCATTTTTAGAAAATAAAATACATTTATGTTAATTTTAATAAGCTGAGTTATCAAGTCAAGACTTGAAATTTTGTAATTTTAGTCTTAAAAGTATATAAATTATCAATTTTTATTATGATATTGTATCAAATACTAATAAATCTTAATTGCATTATATAAATACTAAAATTAATTTGAGTTTCTCGAAATTATTTTATAATGTTAGAATCATAATCATTACCTTTTAGGTGTGTGTATTGAATAAATCTTTAATTGCATCAATTATTCTACATTGAATAAATTATTTAATAAGTTAATGATTCAAAGTTAAATAATATTTAACTTTTTCGACCATCTTTTCAATCTTTAAAGTGAATTGTTGTAAATTAAATTTAAAATATTTGAATTAGTAGTATTATATAAAATTTAAAAACATATAAATGATATTATTATTCATGATTTTAAAACTAACTTCAATTGAATAACAATGAATCGTGTGACCACTCCACTCGAGTTAACTAGACTGAGGCCAAATGCCAATGAGTAAGTTCCTTGTACTCGAATTCATGACCGTTAAAATTAAAATTAAGAGCTATTTGAAGAATATTTCAACCTACCCTCTTGTTAATCAACATAGCTTAATGTGGAGACTCGTGACGTAGTAAGGATCGTGCATCACCGACCATTGGACTGGGCATGCTTGAGTGAGCTTTACAGGTACGGTCAATAGTTGAATTTTGACTCGCTTTAGATTGGTTCATCTTCATCACGCAACTCGTCCTTTTGTTTTCTGTTTTTTAAAATGACGTCCCACAGCTCTTTCTGAGCTTGTTTTTAAAATTATTCTTCCTTTTTACCTTCTGTGATAGATACAGTCAACCCCACAAGTTGGAAGAATCTCTGGTCAAGATAGGTTTTGCCATCCAAAATCTTAGCTTGCCTACCTGATCAATTTGCAGCTGTACTCAATCTTTCAATCATTAGAATGAGTTCTGCTTTCCACCGTGTGTGAGTCTCAGAACCAACTAATGATCAGTACACTGTACACTTTCCTTTAAGTCATACGAGAAAATCAAATAACAACGACGAGGAAAAACCTAAATAGTGTAAAATTTTCACTTAAAAGGCCCTCTAGGAAGTTCGAGTAATGCACAAGGAGTACAAATGAGAAATTTTCCTTATATTGACGATCCTCTAATTTTTTGGGTAAAGTTTTTTGATCGAAATAATTATGGATGTTTCACTTTCATCAATAGTGTGAGAGTTGAAGCTATTTAAAAATCTAAGAGTTGCTGAGAACCTAATACTGAATAGGGTCAGTGATCAATTAGTAATTGACCAATCAATTATATAACAATTCTTTATACACAAAAGTGTACAGGTTACGTAAAAATTTGAGGGATTTTATAGCTTCAAATTTACCTCATCTAGAACTCTTGGGGTGAAATCTTAGGGACTTAGGATTATTCCAACTAAGCTGAGAAACCTCATATAATAAAAAAAGAAATAACAATTAAGTGAAATTTTTTTTATATAATTCTAAATTTAATTGAATACAAGTAATTAAAAGTTTTATTAAATACAAATTTAAACTTAAACTCTACAATTTTTATTAGTTTGGCATTCCTATGTAAATAACAATAGTCTATATCAAACAAAAAATGAAACTGATCATTCCCATCTTAAGTATTTAGATGCGAGTTTAGATCATATGTTTCTGTTATCGTATGTATATTATATTTTATTAGTATCCATCCATTTACTTTTTTTTTATTTCTGTCAGTACTATATTCGCTTTAGCCGTACCTAAAAGTTATCTATAAAGATCATATGCTAAAGATATTTATTTATTTTAAATTACCAATTAGTGCATTTCAAAATTTGATCATCATTTGCTAAATTGTTTTTTTTTTAAACATCACTTGGGTGCACTATAGTTAGGTTACCCACTTTTTCTCTATTCCTCTCAGTACTATGTTCGCTTTAGCCGTACCTAAAAATTATATATAGAGATCATATGCTAAAGATATTTATTTATTTTACATTACCAATTAATTTCTTTATAAGTGCATTTCAAAATTTGATCATCATTTGCTAAATTATTAACAAAAAGCATCACTTGGGTGCTCTATGGTTAGTTTACCTTGTTCTATCCACCTTGGAAGAGTAATTCCCAAACCCGGTTGCAATTGCTCAATTATTTGTCCATAGCCTAATTGTATGAGTCCTTCTCGATTGAATTACTAGTATTTATTAATTTTTAGTAAAAGCATAAACTTTTTACGTAGTTTAAATTTTTTTTATAAAACTTTATTATTTTAAATATTAAAAAAACCTTCTAGTTTTTTGTTTTTCGTTATTTTAAACTTCACTTAAAAAATAATAACAAAATTTCTGTACCCATAAACATTACACTTATACTAAATATTATGCACACGATGATTCAACATGTTTCTTAATTTTAAGCTGGGCTAATTAAATTTAACTCAAATAAATAATTTATTATAATTGTTTTAAATTATCAATTTAAAACAAATTTAATTTATTCGAACTAAGTTTATGAGCTTATTTGGATTGTCGTATTGATAACATATACATTAGTCCATATCTAATATTCATAATAGAAGACCCTGTTTGACAAATTGCATATTGCATTATCTGTTAGTTGATTCTGTTATTAGTTAGTTGATAGCTGATTATATAAGCTGATTTAACCAGCTAATAACTTCAACTTTTTATTAAAGATGTTTGATAAAATTAATTATTTAGTATTAGCTGTTGACGTGTAAAATGACTTATGAAGACATAATTTTAAAAAAATCATAAGGGCGCGAATATTATATTTCTTAGTATTTTGTTGAATATTCTTATAAAAATTAGATTTAGATATTTAATTTTTAAAAAATTAAATTTATAACTTTAATAAAAAACATAATAATAATAATAATAATAATAATAATAGTAGTAGTAATAGTAGTACTAATAATAATCCAACTTTAAATTATTTATTAATATGAATGATGCTGTGAACTACATCATATTAGTAATTTTTTTATATAATATGTACAAATTTTATTATTTAATAAATTAAAAAATATATAATTATAGTATGACACAGATATGATATATAGTAGTTATATACTTAAAATATTAATTTGATGTGACTCTTTATATTCAAAAACTTAATATTATGATATTTTTTAAACTTCACAACATAATTATACAATAAAAAAATCAACTTTAAAAATACACAGATTAAAAATAGAGAATAAAGTGAAGGGTAATATTGTTATTAAGCAAACAACTAATTCATATGAAGTTTTTATAAATCATCTTATTAGGATTAAATAAGCTAACTAATAAGTCATTTACTAAACGCATTAATAACTTTTAAAGATTGTAAAAAAAAAGTTAACTTTTAATTAAAAAATAGAAAAAACTAATAAGCTGATTACTGAACATCTATGATATATTTTTCCGTAATTTTTTAAAGTCTGAGCGAAGCGAGAGGAGGAAGGGTCTGATTCTGGGGCCTCGCCGTCGGCTTGCAAAAGCATGGCTGGCCCTTCTTTTACTAAAAAAAGTCTTCCTCTGAGTGGGTTTTGAGGGTTTTTGCCATTGATGAAGTTCTTCACTTAAACATTTTCTTACCTACGAGGAAGGTCATTGTTGATAAATGACATGCTTTACTCTTATCCCTAAGCAACTCAAATTTATCGCTATGGCATAATTGTTTTCCCTCATCCCGCGTCAGCGTAATGTCGTCCTTTGCTCGATTGTATTAACCTCTGGTATAAAATATTTCTCAATTCTCAATTTTCGAGCTCGAGATTTCTCGATTAAGGGATGAGAGTACTAAATCACTTATATCAACTTATTTAGTGTGAATTACAGGATAATTAGATCGTAATTTTAATTGTTGGTTCAATTTATGCATGATAAAAAGGAGCGTTAAAGGGTAATTAGATTTTTAAAAAAATAAATAATAATAATAATAATAATAATTAAGGCACTTAAAATTTCTATTAAGTTTCTCTAACTAGATTGACCGACATCAGTAAATGATCTTTTAAATTAGTTAAGACTCTTCGGGCTGCTTCTTTACGGTACTAATTGTTGCTTTATTTTATTTTCTTGATTAATAGATTCAAGATTTGAACTTGATTGTTATTAACTAATATCAAGATTGAGTCCTAAACAGACAAATTTGATTTTAACAATTGACATAGTAATCATGAAAATGGTTAGTTCTTTAGTAAGATTATACGAAAAAAATACCTGAACTCAAATATGTTATTGTCGTGGGAGCAAAATGAGTTTTTTCAAAAATTTTAAATTTTAAAAATTTATAAAAATTACAATAACATATACAAATAGAAAATAGAAATAAATAACTAAAATTATAAGCTATGAAATAGAGGAAAAATATGCAAAAGTTTTATAAGTCAAAACTTGCAAGCCACAGAATTTTACATAGAAAAGCTAAACTTGGAATAGTTTAGAGACTGGCTCAGAAGGTGAGGACCAGGTGGCTAAGATATGTGATCCAGCAAGATGACAAACTAGCTAGATTCACGCAATTTTGCACTTATCGATTGTACAATGAAGATCGAACATATTTAATGGCTCTATATATATCTTCTTGGATTTTGAATTCTATATATGGGAAGGTGATAATCTTCAAAATGAATACGATCATGTACTAGAGTCTGTAGATCATTCCAATTTGGTCAAATTCATTTTAAAAAACAAAGGTGATTAAGGCTCCAAATGAGTTTATTAATCAAGCACAAAGCACAACTATGGTAGTGAAATTCTGACTCATCTAAAACCCCACCCCCACCATTTATTAAATCTTAATTAGACTAGGACGGCTCTAAATGCCCAACATGATATTATAACCCCTGTAAGCCATAGGATATAGTTCAGTGTATTTTTTTTTTTTTGGAAAATTGAAATACATCAATCTATAGTTTAAAGTTAATTCTCAAAATTTAAAATTAATACTTTACATTTCAAGATATTACCTCAATTTACATCATCATTACCAAATAATTAAGAATGTTACTAAAAATAATTTAAAATATCATGGTCGTTGTGAACCATATTTACAGCACTAAATATAAATTACAGTTTCTCTTACGTTTATCTTTGATATTTTACTTTCAAAAATTAGAAATAAAAGTAAAATAGAAATAATCTCTCTACTAATTAGGAGTAAGGTTACATATTACTGGATCTCTTCAATTCTAGTATGTAGAGATTTCTAACGAATGTTATTGTTGTTGTTTGTTTGTTCTATTTATAATTTCTTTAATATTTATATCAACAATTATTTTTATCAATAATTTTAAGAATTGAATGGCAATCTCAAAAATTATGATAATGTTTTAAAGTATAAGTTATAATATTTTAAAATTTTAAAATTAACTTTAAAAACATTAAACTATAATCAAATTTGGTATATTTAACTCTATTTTTATTTAATTATAACAATTAAACAGTATTGGAAGTAGATTAAATGCACAATATAAATATATACCAAGCAACATTCTTTTTTGTGTGTGTGTGTGTATAGTTATATTTTTAGATGTCAAAAGATCATAAACTTTGGCTTCTAGAAGACCAGGTCCATGCCAGTGCCACAAGCATTCCCATCCAATTAAGTGAAAACAAAAGGTAATGAATGAATCCTTTGAGGCTTCATCCTGATCCACATTGAAAAGACAACCAAAAAGAAAGAAACAAACACAAAAGCATTAAAAATTAAACGACACCAGTACACGTTGAACCTTAATTCGTAAAGCCATGATAATAATATATAGAATATGGATGGAAGTGCAAAAGATGCTTAGGTGGTGTTAACACAAAGTTTAAGAAGGACAAGTACTTAAAAAGGACTCGGCTTCCTTTAGCTAAAGACATGCGCATAAAACCATGTATTATTGGCGTCTATTTGGGTTAAATTAATCGATCTTGGGTGACGTTAATAGATACTAATGACATTTGTATCATCACCTCCCTTTCTATGCAACTTGGTTTGGTGGCTGTCGGAGAAGACAGCATCTTCAACTATACAAAATTTAAATTATTTAATTTTTTTACCTGGCTAATTTTTATAAATTTAAAAATTAATTAATTTTTAGACAATTTTTTTATTATATTTTAATTTTTTAATTTTATTGATTAAAAATTAAAATTTTAATTAATTTTATAACAATTTAATATTAATTGAATCTTTTAAATTTTGAACTTTTTTAGTGATTTAATTTTCGGTCTAATTTTTAAAGCAAATCTAATTATCAAATCAATCCATTTTTAGGGATAGAGATGATTATGCTTTACGAGGTTTGACTCCTGCCTAAAAAACTCCTATCGTTCAATGTTTTCCAATCAAATCATCATAGTTTGTTTGTCAAATCACGAGATTGTGTCAAAAATTTTAACAAAAAACTTAATAAAAGAGATATTATACTTACTTAATAAAAATAAAAATAGAATGCTAATTATAAAAATCTATATGAATCAAACAATTATAAGAATATTGACTTTTTATTTTTATTAATAAGGAAAATTATGTACTTTTTAATATATACCAAACAAAATATTTGATTTAGATAATAATTTAGAAATTCTTATAAATTATTTAAATAATTAATTATTTAATTGATAACGTGAAAATCCAAATACATATATTTGATAATAAGGACATTTTGATATTTTTGTTACTTATTCCTTTCTTATTCCAAGTTTATATTTTTAAATCAAATATCAGAATAGAAATTCCTTATCTATTTCATTCCTTAAATCAAACAAAGTAATACTCATTTTATCATATTCATCTTTTTTTTCTATTATTAGAAATAACTATTCTATTCTCTATTTATTTTATTCCTTGAACCAAACAGGCCGCTAAGTTTTTCACATATTACACACACTTTCTTCTTCTCCTCCGTATGGCTAATAAACTCATTTTCCAGTATTTGTTTA
>JANIJH010000225.1:83152269-83166665 GCA_024520975.1 Erythroxylum areolatum | reverse complement strand
TCTTTTTAAGTAAAAATTTTAAATTTCGATAAATAAGAATTATATTTTTTAATTATTTTAAAATTAAAATATGTAATGAACCCTTACTAATTTAAGTTCTCCAAAACCCTTTCCATCACCAAAACAGCAACATCTGTCTCCAAATGACGTACAGATTTGCATATTTTATACCCTCCAATACTCAAAATGGAATCCAACACTGACTTAAATAAGATTATGCGATGGGGATCGATCTCCTTAAGAAGTAAGCAATTGAAACACCTGGTGAAAAGCCATTGGAGCGGTAGTTATTTTCAAAAGTTAAAAAATTCCACCACCCACACCAAATCTACATTAAGCTTTAAGCAGGGTTATTATTAATTGTTTCGCAGTGTCTAGATGCACAAACCCTAGTACGGACGTGGCACGCGGCCATGAGTCTAGTCTTGCACCTTTGTCTTTAGCATCAAATGTAAGATTTAATCAAATATTCGATAGATACGATCCTTACTACGACATGTCACCCAATGCCTTGACAAACTTTCCCCATGTCCTAAGTGCCCTTGTCCGCCCCACACGTGGCATTGGCTTGTTGGATTTTCCATATTTTAAAAACAAAATTAATTAAAAATACTCTTACGTATTATTAATGTATCCTACCTTTTAAAACTATCATGTGTTAAAGATGACATCGTTTTAGGGTTTGTAATTAAAATTGGGAAAGATATCTAAAATTAGATTGATATTTTAAAAAAAATTAAGGAATCCATTAATAATATGTCAAATTCTAAGAGTTTAAAAATATAAACTTAAAAATAATTCATAAATTAATAGTTTCTTAAACTTTAAGCTTCAAACTTAACATATTCATGTTATAAAGTTACTTGCTTTATTTTGTTAATTGAGATTATATTAAAAAAAGGGTACTTGCAATTCATTCCAAGTATTATTTTTGTCATCATCAAAGTTATCTCACCCACTAAACAAGTATTTGTGGAAAAGTTAAACAAGATTTAGTGTATTGGTTATTAAGTATGATTTCATTTTTTGCATTATTCTAGTGCCACGCTTAGCCTTTTTTCTAATGTTTAATTGTTATGTACCAAAATAAAATACGGGACGATTTGATGGCGACACTAAGTTGAGTGATGGAATGGAATGAGAGGCTTTGGTGCATATATAAATATGCGAGAAGTACCAATCCTTTTGTGCACAGAATTTGGAAGACAAGGAACTGTTATCTTTACAATTAGACATCAACAATTCCAAGTTCCTTTTTTTTTTTTTTTTGTGTTTGGGTGTGTCATTAAGAATTTAACTCTTAGATGTCTTGGGGAGTCATGGCAGGATCATTGGGTTGGGGAGGTGTGGTTGAAGAGGGTTGGAGGAAGGGTCCCTGGACTGCAGATGAGGACAGGTTGCTCATTGAATATGTAGAGTTGCATGGTGAAGGAAGATGGAACTCTGTGGCTAGGCTTGCAGGTAATCAAATCAAATCATCTTGTATCTGCATATATGAACTAGTAATCCTACTATTTCTTGGTTTCTTGTTATCAAATGTCTTCTGAAGTACTTATCTTCTTGTTGGGTCTGAACAGGCTTGAAAAGAAATGGGAAGAGCTGCAGATTGAGGTGGGTGAACTATCTGAGGCCAGACTTGAAGAGGGGACAAATCACTCCTCATGAAGAAAGCATCATCCTCGAGCTGCATGAAAGATGGGGCAACAGGTAATTAATTTTCACAGATTCTGAAAATCTTAGTAAAGGGTTTTTTTCAACTGATCTTCATTAGTGATGTACAACGAAAATTTTAGGTGGTCCACGATTGCAAGAAGCTTGCCAGGAAGAACCGACAATGAGATCAAGAACTACTGGAGAACCCATTTCAAGAAGAAGTCCAAACTTCCTCCAGATAACTCCGACAAGGCAAGAGCACGCTTCCTGAAGAGGCAACAGTTTAACCAACAGCAACAGCAGCAGCAGCAACAGCAACAGCAACAACTACTCCAACAGCAGCAGAACCAGCAACTTCAACATCAACAACTGCTGAAACTAAACCAATTGGATATGAGAAAAATACTGTCCTTGCTCGAGGAAAACGACACTAAAGCACTATATGGATCACAACTGAGGCAAGAAGTGGCCGCTCCTTACGCTATCTGCACGGCGGAGGATGGTTTGGCCTATAATATGTTGAATGGGAGTGCATCATCAGTCACTGAGACATCTTCTACTGAGGACTTTCTCTGGGATGGTTTATGGAACTTGGATGATTTCCATGGAAATTTTGGTGTTGCTTCCGCAACATCTAAAGCTAATATGCAGAATCTAGTGGCACCATCTTGTTAACTATTTGCTGGGCCACCTTTTTAGTAATCCTAGTGTTTTGTCATCATGACTTATTCATAAAGGCTCTAAAGTCTCGAGCTTCTTCGGATATTGATGACTAAAGTATGTGATTTTGGTTGAGATCAAAAGCCATCCAGATTATGTACTCTTGGAATCAGATTCTCACCAAGTTAGACCTCTTTTCGTAACAATTACTCGTAAATCAGAAGAGTGCATTCAAAAAGCAGAAGAAGAAAAATACTACAGAAACTTTAAACATGCAGCTGTAATGTACAAAAGAAAGTATAAAGAAACTACAATTACCCCCATTAATTAAAGATTCATCTTAATCATCATCATCATCATCATCATTATCACACACAATCCGAAATTTCGCAATGAAGCTGGATCTGAGGAGATCTGATAATACACAGCCTTACCCTTATACAATAAAGAGACTGTTTTCGGTAAACCCACATGCAAATAAGGCAATATAAAAGTGTTGCAGGTTACAAAGAAACAAGATAAAACTAGTACGGTAAATTATTATGTCAATAAAATTATAATAAATATATAAATAAATAAAAATAAAAATAACAGGATATACCTGATAGAGTCCAGATCTGCGAGTACCTAAGAAGCTGCAAAGATTAATGTTGTAATTTAATTACACAAATTAAAATCAAATTCAAACACCCTGTCCATTTATATTATATGTTATATTTGAATATTAAAAATAAAAATTTGAATTAAGAAAATTTTTAATGCAAAATAAAAATACGTATATTAGTTTAAAAAGATATATTAAAAGCATAATGATAATTTCATTATAGCTATTTATATTTTTATACTCCATAAAAGAATTATACACGAGCAAAACTATTAATCTTTAAAAAAACAAAGTGACATTATTTTATTGTTATCTATTGGACCTCAAATTGGGCCGGACTCATGCATCGACACTAAGGTGGGCCGAGAAAACCTGGCCCGAAACTCGATCCGAGCCTGGCTCTTTTGCCATCTCTTAAATAATTGCATATTTAAGAGATGTGTTTATGTTATTCACAAATAAGCAATATAAACTTTTTATGGGAAAAAAATTAATTAATATAAATAATATGTAATAGATGAAGTTAACGGGTGCTTGTTAGGTGTTTTAGTAAATGAACTTCTTCTCCGCGCCTAAGACATCAACTTGCGTCGTCGCTCGTTCTGCTACACTCCTCTCACAATCCCAAAATCTTCTCCACTTGCTTCAACTCTCAGTTGCCGAACATTCTTTGATTCTCACCCAACAATGCCATGCTCGCATGCTTTCTCTTGGTTTCGCTCAAAACCCCCTTTTGTCGACGAAACTCATTTCTGCATATGCTACATGTGGCGCCCCAAATGAGTCAAGACTCGTCTTTGATTCGCTTCAGCTCAAGAGTGTCTACTTGTGCAACTCGTTGATTAATGGGTATGCAAAAAATCATGCGTATAGTGATGCCCTTGGCTTGTTTCAACGGATGTGGTTTCTCGGGGTTGCTGCTGATGATTATACCCTTGCAACAATTTTGAAAGTTTGCAGCGAGGCCACTGATTTGGATGCTGGGAAACTGGTTCATGGGAGATGTGTGAGAACGGGATTTGTTTTTGATGTTGTTGTTGCCAATTCACTCATGTCTATGTATTGCAAATCTGGAGAATTTAGCGAATCTTTGAAAGTGTTTGATCAAATGCCTCATAGGAATGTGAGTTCTTGGAATGTTGTTATAGCAGGACATGTGGATACTGGGGATCGTTATTGCGGTAAACAGATATTCGACTTTATTAAAGATATGCAACTTGATGGTTTAAAGCCTGATGCTTTTACAGTTTCGACTCTTTTACCTTTGTGCAGTGAAGATGTGGAGAAATTGGATTATGGAAGGCAGCTTCATGGATATGCAGTAAGAAATAAATTGGGTTTGGGTTTTGGCTTGGATTTTCATTTGGGTTGTTGTTTGATTGACTTTTATTCAAGGATTAAAAGAGTTGTTTTAGGTAGACGGGTCTTTAATCAAATAGACAGTAGAAATGTTTATACTTGGACAGCAATGATAAATGGTTATGTGAAAAATGGAGCTCTGGAAGAAGGTTTGGTCCTTTTTGATGAAATGCAGAGGAAAGATAGAGTCAGACCTAGTAGAGTATCTCTTGTGAGTATTCTTCCTGCTTGTAGCTCAGTTACTGGTTTGAACGGTGTAAAACAAATTCATGGATATGCAATTAGAAGAGAATGGAATATTGATGTTTCTTTGTCTAATGCGTTGATAGATATGTATTCTAAGTGTGGCAGCTTGAATTATGCTATTCGTGTGTTTGAGGATGAGTCGGTTTCCGGAGATGCGATCTCATGGAGCTCAATGATGTCTGGATATGGATTGCATGGGAAGGGAGAGGAAGCCACCTGTTTGTACCATAAGATGCTTCAACTTGGGAATAAACCAGACACAATAGCCCTAGTGGGAGTTCTTTCCGCTTGTGGCAGGTCTGGGTTGGTAGATGAAGGACTTCAGATCTATAATTCAGCAATAAATGAATATGGAATCAAACCAACAGTCGAAATTTGTGCTTGTGTTGCAGATATGTTAGGTCGATCAGGTCAACTGAGCCAGGCCTTAGAATTTATTAAAACAATGCCTATGGAACCTGGTCCAAGTGTTTGGGGAGCTCTTGTTAGTGCTTCAATAGTACATGGAAATCCCGAGATCCAAGATCTGGCGTATAGATTTCTTATTCAGTTAGAACCTGAAAACCCTTCAAATTACATATCACTTTCAAATTTGCATGCCTCTTCAAAGAAGTGGGATACAGTAGCTCAGGTGAGAACAATGATGAAGCAAAGGGGGTTAACAAAAACACCTGGGTGCAGTTGGATAAGCATCAATGGAATAAAGCATAGTTTCTATGCTTATGACAAACTGCATCCTAATTCAGAATCAATATATGAAATGCTGGATGGCCTCCTATTATCGATGAAAGGAGCTGCTCGGTCTCTTGATTCTGAGAAAATGAAATAGATATATTATTCTATTTGTATGGATGAAACTCCTGAACTATGTTGAGGTATATTGGATATGCCTTACAGCCAGTAGATGTCCCTCGTAATTGGACAGAAAACTTGGCTGTCAGACACTTTGATCAGCTCTGCATTGGTCTTATACGGTTGTACGTCAAGATGTGCTTGGTTTAGTTTATTGGACCTTAATTCCTTCGACAGCTTAGGTTGCTCTTTTTGAAACTTTACATTATAACCAATCAAAACTCGAAACATGCTACAGAAATGGAAGAGGATGAAGATCTCAAAATCTGTAAGTTTCTGCGAACTATAATCTCAACAAGCTGGATCAAAAGGCTGTTCTAGAGAACAATGCTATCAAGTGCTAAAAACCTTTTATAGAAGAACACGTCTATCAACTGCAAAGACCTTTTATGAATAAAAGGTTTCTAGTTTCTACTGAAAATATTAAGATCAAATTCACAATTAAGATTGTTGTACATTACCTACCACCTGAATACGTGACCATTGATGGAGTTAATCCTCTGCACATTTGGTTAGAGCATTTGTAAGGACTGTGCAGTGACTGTTTATTTTGGGATCATGTAGTAGCAAAAGCTACTTTCTTTTGAATTATAATAAACAAAACTGAACAAATAAATCAAATAACAAAACAAAAAAAGGATAGACACCAAAACTCTTCATTACACAGCTAACATGGAATTCTCTAATCTTCCTTATTTGCCACATCCTATCCTTACACAAGGCTTTTTCTGATAACAAAACCTTTTAAGCTGAAAACTGCAGGGCTAACTCATAGTACAAATCCATCCAGTAGTCTACATGCTTCGTCACCATCTTCATAACTATCCCTCTGTTGCGACTCAGATGCATCTGACATGAGGCATCAAAAGCAGGTCTTCAAACACAATGACGAGCTGCTGGAACTAAAATACTCCTGTCATGCAAACAACTTTGCAGTGGCCCCAAAAGTGACAGTAATGTATTTTTACCCAGAAAAAGAAGGCTCGTCATGTAGCTTGAACTGATGAATGTACAACTTCAGAAAAATGGAACTGTCAGTTCCCCCTTTGTCAGCCGTCCGTGACATGTTCGAGTGGCAGCTAGGGCAGATATGACTGAATTAACAGAACTGATTGTTATTTCACGGTAGTTACAGCATCTGATCGATTCAACAGGATGGGGATGAGATCAAGACCTGAACAATCCAATTCTTCAAATTTCTAGTCCGTGTTCTCCAGAAAGCTATTAAGTTTTTGATAACTCCTTTCACCTCTGTGTCTCAGAATCTCTTCCAGGCCTGTATACATATACAGAACCAAATACAACTTTTCCAACCCTCCTATTTTTCCAAGTTCTTCTACTCATACCTCCCTTTCTTTCCTTTTCAAGACGGGGAAGGGTTGCAGGGACATGATGAATCCATCCCAAAGGCAATAAAGCTAAAATGGACTGTATCAATATCCCAACTGGTAGGGCTGAGTAATTACCAGACGTTATTCCGATCAGAGAAGCCAACCCGACACCTAACATACCACTTAGAATTGATGATAAACACAAAGCTGATGCCAAGAAAGAAGTAAGAGATCCTTCACATCCCCTTGGACATAAACTTGCAAGTAGTACTGAAAAGGGAAGGAGCTTAAATTGTGCAAGTGATTCTGCTAAACCAGAGAAACAACAGACGAAAACTTTATTGGAAATCCCCAGTCTAAGATTAAGTTGTCTAACAAGAACAAAGTCAAGAAGTAGAGAAGATGCATACATAAGTTGAACAGCACCAATCAATTTCCTCATGGGCACTTGCTTCCCGCAGCGGTCATAGAGCACAGCCATGGAAAGAAGTATCAACTGCCCAATTACCCGTGACGTTCCAATAACTGATGGATCAAGATGTAGAAGTTGGGTTTGATAGCAAAAGATAGAGCCTGAAAGGACCGGAACCATGGCAATAGAAGCCACAATCCATAAAAGTGGGTGACAGATTTTATCATCCTGTAATGCCATTTTGAGATCACCAAGCTGTTTTCTGAAATTCTTGTAAATTGTTTTCTCTCCAGGACAATCAGAAGGTGGAGATGATCCAAGAGCTTCCTCTCTAGTTGCTGATGAAAGTGCAAGTTGAAATGACAACAGAACAGCAAATATTAGAAACATGGTTTCAGGTGATGTTCTTTGCAAGAAATAACCACCTAGGAAGTTGCCAAGAATTCCACCCATGGCTGAAGCCATAAAAGCATAGGACTGAAGGCCTCTCATACGATGTTTTTGGCCATACTCTGCAACAAGAGCATCCTTGGCAACTTCTGTTATCGATGCACCAAGGTTACTTAGAAGAATACACGCCATGAGGGTAGGAAGGGCTGCACGAGCAACTGGGATCAAAGCAAGGGTTCCCCAAGACAGCACCTGCAAAAAGACTGTGGATTGCCTTCTGAGTGCTTCATCAGGTCAACTGCTACACCACCTTATATAATTGTCAAAATGAACCAAAATATTGTTTGTATCATAGCTTAGCTCCTTCACCAACTTTAAGCCTAAGAACTGATCTATGAATTCTCCATGTCTCTTCTAACGCATCTCTTTATTTGTTAGTTTGACAAAGATGTTCACATAACAATAACATGGAGGGTTTTGTAGGAGCCTATACGAACATAAAGAACAGCATTATATCCTATATTAACCCAGTACAAATTTTGATTACACCAAAATCTAAGTCAAATACCTTTCATACATGATCATCAAAAAACGGTGCTTAAAGCACACAAACGGAAGGAAACAAAAGCCAAGAAAATCTAATCAGCTCATTAAGCCAGACCAAAAGACGCGAATTTCCCATAGAACAAGAAGGAGCACTGTATGAAGTAAACAAGTAAAAGAAGATAAATTTAACCCACCACCAATAAGAATATAAGGAATTCTATGAGCACCACCAACATAAATGGCATCAGAGAGGATTCCACAAAGAGGCTTGGCCACCATGGGGAGATTGCCGGAGTTCTGCACTAGCTGGAGTATCGATGGGTGCAAGCTGAGAGTGTGGGCCATGTGGAAGTTGAGAGTTAGCCATGGAAAGCACCTGAAACCTTGCACCCAATAACCCATCCCACATAAAGCCAACATCTGTTGACTACCCACTTGGGCAAAGCCTCTCTTCTCTTCATACCCCCTGCTTCTCTTGTCTTTCCTCGGAGAAAAATGAGTTGGGATTATCGTAACAGAACCAAAAAGATGTGTATTTAGTTTTGCAGGCTTGTCAACCGTATTGGGATTTTGGTTGTTCAAGGACAACAAAACTGGTCTCAAGTAGGACTGAGACAGCTTGGGACGGTGAATTGACAATCTTGGATTTTGTGGAACGAATGTTACGATTGGGGTTTTAGTTGAAATCAACCAAGGAATCATTATTCTTGCAGTACTAAAAGTCAAGAAAATACGAAGAAGCAGACGGGTTTTCCAGGCCAATACTTTGAAAACAAATGCAGAGTGGCGGCAATGTTACAAGAGGCAGAAACACAGAGAAATGCGAAACCCGCTTTTAGAATTGCTCAAAGATGAAGAAAGCACCAAACTTTAGTGAGAATAGGGGGAGATCTAGAAGAGTGCAGGGAAGGGTTTAGTTAGTTTAATAATATAATGTGCACAAGGTCCATGTACAGAAAAATGGCAAGAGTTGAGGATGGAGTGTGGGGTTTTTCCAGCACATGGTGGATGGATGGTTTCGTTGTCTTCTTGCTCGGTTGATTTGGTGGGGCTTGCCATAGCATAGAATAGACGAACACGAAGCTTTCTGGCCTAATCACGGGGTCCATGAAGGAGGACTTTTGATTGATAGATAACACAACAGTTACCAAAAATGAATAAATCAAATGGTAGTGATTGAGACACCACAAACATCTCCATCGCGGTGTTCTTGGATTATATAATCATCGTTCGGACCAAACTTTCGCAGTCGTTGAGGAAGTGATCGGCTACTTTTGTTCTTTTCTTCTTCTCCTCCTCCTATTTTTATGAGTAATTTGACTCCTATATTTTGCCTTCTAAGAAACTCCCGAGCAGTAGAAAACATTTATGTCCTGTTTAGCGTTAGCTATCGGTTGATTTGATTCGAAGATTGTATTAATTATTTTTTAAAAATATTCGGTAAAATTAACTGTTTAGTATTAATTATTTATGAGTAAAATAACTTACGAGAATATAATTTTAAAAAAATATAAGAATTAATAATAATAATAATAATAATAATAATAATAATAATAACATTAACAACAACAATAATAATAATTATTATTATTATTATTATAGAATGCTCACATATGAATTGTTCAGAACATGCGTATACTTTTATATTCTGTCATCACTACCTAATTTTATGCTTTTGAGATTACATTTGATGCCTAAATATGCATTATAAAAACAAATTGTTTTGCGTCTACCTTGTTTTGTATATGTTCATGCATGTTCCTTATTTCTGCTATTGTGTTTGTCTATCCTTATGATTTATTGCCTACGTTTTACATCTATTTTATTAGATTTTGTGATTAAACTCACCAGTGGTTTGAAAGCCACCAATGGAGTGTCTCATTTTGTCGCAGGTGATGGTTAAGTGGTAACAATGTCATTGGTAAAATCACGATGGGCGATTAAACACCCATGGATGATGCAGCAGACGAAGCGATAGGAAGCGACGATGGAGACTAATCGACGGCAAGGAGGCGACAATGAGGAAAAAAACAGCGATAAATGTAACAAGAGCAAAATGAAGATTTGACTGAAAAAGTACCAGCTAATGTGATAAAATGCTCCTATGGAGGAGCTGGTTACCAACCCACTCAATTCTTTACCAAATAATCTTATGAGCGTTTTTTTAAAGTTAATAAGCTAAAGTGAGTCAATCAGCTAAAAAAGAGTTCTTCAGCTCTTCACCAAACAAGATATTAGACTTCAATTCGAGATTTCAGCTGCCTGATTTTTCAAGTGTTAATTTAGAATAGTTATAATGTTGTTTTCAAAATTATATCAAAAATTTAAGATTTAAAAGATTAATTATAAAATTAGTTAAATATTAAATAAAATTTAAAATTTATTCTTATTTATTGAAAATTTTTAAATTTAATTAAAATAAATAAAAATTATTTATTTATTTTAATTTATAAAAATAATTAGTTTATAAAAATCAATCAATTAATTAATAAACTAATATGTTTTTACAACATAATTATTAAATTATACCAAATATAAAAATTAAAAACTAAATTAAAAAATTGACTGATTCAGATTTATGACCACTAAAATATTTCTTTTAAAATAATGAAAGAATTCTTTAAAATTAACAATTTTTAGATTATTTTGTAAATTATCCATATAATAATTATTTAATAATCACGTGCAATTGGCGGAGGTGATTTCCTTAAAATACTCTTCAGCGCGCGTTTCGATTGAATGAATTTGACGAAAGCTTGAAAAGAGAAAGATGGTCCTCTTAAGCCAACTTTACCGAACAACCCATCTTCAAATATAAAATTAAAACGAAATTTAATTATTGACCAATATATTTTGATATCCGATTATATCTATAATAAATTATATTATTTGATTATTATAAGCTTACTTTAATATTTCAAAATATGGCCCTCTTTCACAATCAACATATTTCATTAGATATTAGCTAATTCTATCAACAGTTAATTAATAGTTGATTATATTATTCGATTTAACTAGCAGATATCATTAGCTGTTTATTAAATATATAATAAAATTAGTTATTAAATATTAACTGTTTAAGTATAAAATAACTTACGAGTGCATAATATAAAACAAAATTATAAGGTCATGATTAGATATTTAATTTTACAAAAATTTAAGTTTTTAACTCTATTAGAACATTCTTAAAAATTTTGTCACCATAACATATTTTGTATTTTGTAACCTAAAAACTTATTTCATTAGTAAAAAAAACTCTCAAGTTTTGTAACTAAAAAAATTCATTGTAAAAAAAAATCACTGTAGAATACATGTATGATTTTTAGTTATGTATGATTTTTAGTTTGAATTGTCCATAATATGACTATAGTATAATTAGCACAATTCAAAAATTATCAAAGGAGAGTATAATTAATTTTTTACATATTAATTATTGGCTAATCATAAAAAAAACTCTTTTTATATAACTTTAAGAAATCAACTTATTAGGGTTAAATAAGCTAATCAATAAGACATTCACCAAACACATCAATAGTTTTTTAAGATTGTCAAAAAGTTAACTTTTAGTCAATAAGTTAAAAAACAACTTATCACTTATTTGCTAAATACTTCCTAAAATTCAAATTTTATATTATCAATTAAAATTGACACTATCAATAGCATAAACTACACAAAGTAAAAATTTTATTAGGACTCAAGGTTTAAGAAGGTTCAGTAATACACAATTTTATCCTTAACTGAGAAAGAGACTATTTCTAAATAACCAACGAGAATAAATGAAAATAAAAAGAAAAAGAAAAAATAAGTAAATAAAAATGATAAATAAAAGTAAAATTAGAATAAAAATAACAAAAAAGAGACACTATAGGTAGCATATAAATATGATCAACTAAGGATAACATACAAGTAGAAAACTCTAATTACTTTAGACACTATATATCTTCTAATTTGTCAATATTTTGGTATGGATTTAGGACATACTAAAATGCATTTTTAGACCTTATTGGAATCTTAAACCATAAAAGTTAAAAGTTAAAGTCAACATATGCAGTACACAGGATTCTTCGTTTTACGAAGATTTGAGAAAGGTAATAATATATGCAACCATTCATTTGTATTTTTATAAAGAAATTATTTCTGTAACTTTTATATGTGATTTTATGGTCACAAATGAATAGCTTTACTAATTAGTCAAAGACTCAAATCTTATAACTCAATAATCATAAAATATTTTAGTGGTGAAATTAGAAGATAGTTAAATTTACAAATAAAGAAACTTTTAAAAATTGATTGGTTGATGTAAAGACTAATGATTAAAAATTCAACAAATTTCGGCTGATTAAATTGTAAAATCTTGAATTATTTAACTATTTAATTCAATTTTTAATTTTTAGTTCGATTTATTTTAATAATTCTATTATTAAAACTAATAAATTTATTAATTAATTGGTTATTTTTATTAACAATCTTTTTTCAATAAAAATTTAAAATTATCAAAAGTTAAGGAGATATCTCTTTCAATCATATTTTAATTTCTTAATTTTATTTAATCTTTAATCAATTTTATAATAGTTTAATACGGATTTAACCTTTTAAATTTTAAATTATTTGTCTCCTCAGTTTAATTTCTTGTTCGGAATAAAAATATAGGTAAAGATATATTAAATTCTATAAATCCCATTTAGATTGAAATTACTGTATTATCGAAAATGAAAATAAAGTTTCTTTAAACACGTCGAGTCGTAACTCTCATTACTGAGTGGCTTATGCAATGTTTGCAGCTGTAGATAATCAAAAACTCACTTTTCTTTCCTCTAGAAAAAGAAAACATCATTTATTAAAATGAGAGGTAAATGAAGCGAAACGAAGAGTGCGAGAAGATGACAGAAAAAATGTAAGCTCAAGAACTATTTCGACTAAAAATTCTATTAACTGAATCAGTGAGACGTGATCCAACACTTATTTCCTATCTCTGGGAGTGTTTATGATCTTTTGAAGCTTAGGAACACTAGGGACGAACGAGTTTGCTTAGGCTTCATTACTTGATAGAATCTACAGCAGCCTGTAGTAACAGCTCCTTCCAGAGAGAAGAATCTGATATCCTTTTCTGCACGGACACCTGAAGTTGATCATAAAGCAATCCCCAGCTTTCTCCACACTAACAGCTTCTTCATCATCACCTTCATCATTCTGCAGAAATAACAGGCTTTTAAAAATTTTTCTTTTTCCAGTTTCAACTCCAACGGTAGTCAGCAAGTAGTTTTAAGCACGAATTCACCTTTCTTTCATGGGTATTATTGTTATTGTTGTCTTGAGGGGATTTACGTTCATCTTCCTCCTGTTCATCAGGCATGTACTCATCCCACCATTGGTTCATCTGCTTCATGC
Organism: Erythroxylum areolatum; assembly: GCA_024520975.1. Classification (NCBI taxonomy): domain Eukaryota; kingdom Viridiplantae; phylum Streptophyta; class Magnoliopsida; order Malpighiales; family Erythroxylaceae; genus Erythroxylum; species Erythroxylum areolatum. Next base: position 83,153,224 of record JANIJH010000225.1, on the reverse strand, counting down.
AATCCTTCATCTTCTTCAGCCACTGCAAGTTTCAATAAATTTCAAGACGGGTTCCAGTTATCTTGGAAAACAAGAATGATAAACAAAAGGCAGTACTAAAGTCTCAAAAAGTTGCCAAAGATCGAATCTTTTTATACGACAAAGTTAAAGAAATGGAAAAACATGGTTCATGAAAAGTGGGAAATGAAAGAGCACTAGTTGAAGAATAACGATAATAATGTCTTACAAGACTGTTGGAAGCGTCATCGCAACTAGAAGACCTAGAAAGGGTGTTAGTGGGAGAAGGGTCAGAAACAGTCCTCCTGATAGGGGTTGGCCGAGGAGGCAGAGTCTTCGCGCTTGCCTTGGACGCCGGAGTAGTTGTTGTAACATTAATACCCCCATTATTGTTATTATTATTCTTGGAGCTATCCGGTGGGGACTGAGGAACCACTGTTACTGCACCGGTAACAACCCCAGAAACAGCAGCCACTGGCGGTGGACTGGTAGGGTCCGACATGGTACGTTGAAGGGTTTGGGTTTGGGTTTGGGTTCCGGACAAGTCGAAAGGAAGAGAAATCTTGGAAAATCCATGGAGACAACGGTTGGAGTCGGAGTTTTCAGAGAAAAAGAGTTTCTTGGGCTTCTTGGGGATGAGTTGGTCTTCAATGGTGGGGGCAGTGGATTCAGGTGAGCGGCGCTTGTTGGAGGATGACGGAGAAATGGTGGTGGGAAGAGAAGTATTAGCAGTAGCACTAGTAGTGCCACAGCAGCCACAGGTGGTACAAGGAGCGTGAGGGTGGTAGGGGTGGTGGTGGTGGTGATCGGAGGTATAACAGAAGTTGTCGAGACGGAGAAGATTGAAGCCCAAGGAAGGGTCTTGGAAGGGCGAATCATGAGAGTTAGTGTCGTTGTTGACGAGGCTTTCTTGTTCTTGGAAGACTTCACTCCTCATTCTCTCCATGTTGTTTGGTTA
>JANIJH010000225.1:83130327-83141779 GCA_024520975.1 Erythroxylum areolatum | reverse complement strand
TATATAATTAATAATAAAATAAAAATTTTAATAAAAGAAAATAGAAAATATATAAAAAATTATTCTTTAACTGTTTGTATATATTTTTATATAAATAAAAATATAAATAAAATTTTAAAATATAAATAACATAAAATAAAATAAACTTTATTAAATAATTAATAATAATTTTTTTATATAATTAATAATAAAATTTATATCGTTAATAATAAAATAATAAACATTCTATAATAATTATTTTAATATAAAGGATATAATAGTTATTTATTATATATTATATTCTATTTGATATGATCTTCCAAATAATATTTCCTTATATTACATTATTAACCCTTTTATCTCTTCAATTAACTTTTCACTATATTACTTTTTAATTTTTTATAAATTATTTCTTACTGTTTAATCACGTAACATTCCATTTTATTAATTAACTTTCAACTATGGACGAATATTTATAAAATGACGTTCTTTTAAATTTCTTTATAAAACAATAAATCAGGGTGACCCGACCTAGCCCGCTTGCTGTTGCTAAGTAGAGCGTAAGTTTTATACAACACCCTAGTTCCGTTGGCCCAAAAGAACGTAAACCGTCGTTGGTGATCATTCTTCTTCAACGCAACTGTTCGACAAAAGTCCCCAACCAGAACCAGAATCCACATGGCAGCTGCTTCGCCGCCACCGCAGAGGCCTTCCGAACTTGTTTCTAAGAATAAAAGGAAGAGAAAGAGAGCTCGAAGTGACTTTAAAGCAGACACTTTCGACTCACTTCCTTGGAACACTTCTCTTTCTGAGGACGACCCCTTTTCCGTCCTTTCCGGATCCCACAACCTCGAAGGAGGTCTCTTTTTTATTTACTCTCTATGTTTATTATGATGTAGGCCAAATACTTGATGATATGTAGTTACAGTCACATAGTATTGTTTCTCCAGCGTTGTGTTAGGCTTTACTATTGCAGACAATGTTACTTGGAAAGAATGAAAGGATCCATTCTATTGTTATCCATAGTTACTGGGTAATTTTTATGAACTTTTTCCTTTCACGTTTACATGTAGGTTTTTATTCGCTTGAAGAGATTGATGAGGTTGACTATGGATTGATCATTCACAATGAGGAGGGGAAGCCAGAGAAGAAATCTAGACAGAAGAAATTGAAAGGTAATGCTGGTGACGGTGAAGTCGAAGTTGGAGAGAGAGTGGAGGAGGAAAATGTGGAGGACAAGAAGAAGGGGAAGAAAAGGAGGAAGAAGAAGAAGAAGAATGCACCGGAAGCAACAACTAAAGCTATACCTACTGATGGTTAGTGTTTTCCAATTTTGGAGTCATTACAGATCTTGTTTGCACATATTTTATGTGCTCCACTTTCTAAGCTTGTTTGGACTCTTTTTAAAAAAATATTATTCTTGAGCTAAGCTATGGCTCCAAGATAAGGAAAAGGAAAATGAAAAATCAAGTTTTTATGAAGAATTATGAATTTCCTCGAGATATATCCTCCATATATGTTAGAAATCATTTTGGCTTTCGCAGGTAATTTGTTTGATCTTTAAGGAAAAGCACAACTACATTGGTTAGTTGTAGAATTTGTGAGATATGAAATTTACAATTGCAGTAGTTATTTATTCATGGACACTCTGACTGCTGTTGTAGTTAATGATAGCAAGGAGGATCTTGAAGAAGACCCTGTTGATGAAACAGAATTTTATTCCTGGAATGAGTTGAGACTTCATCCTCTGCTCATGAAATCGATATATAGGCTTGGTTTCAAGGAACCAACACCAATACAGAAAGCTTGCATACCAGCTGCTGCACATCAAGGAAAGGTCAGTGAAGAGTGCATAGAAAGGTTTTTGTGATCGATAATGTTGCTTAGTTTAATAGTCGTGGTTATGTTTTTGTGTAACAGGATGTAGTTGGTGCTGCAGAAACTGGGTCTGGTAAAACACTTGCCTTTGGTTTGCCCATTTTGCAGCGTCTCCTAGAGGAGAGAGATAAAGCTGCAAAAATGCTTGATGAGATGGGGGAGGAAGCTGGAAAATTTGCTCCAAAAGGCCTTTTGCGGGCTCTTGTTATCACTCCTACTAGGGAGCTTGCAATGCAGGTAGTAATAAGCTTCTAATACAAAGGCTATTGATTACAGTACAGATTACAATTTGTTTGATATCCTCTAGTTTTATGTTGTAATTGTAAGATATATATGTATTAGCAAACTAAGGCTGCAAGAGAAATTTAACATTTCAATCATCTGTGTTACATTTGGTTGTATATTTGTATGGCTTAGAGCAAAATGGGTTAGCTACCAATGGTAGTTGCTATTCTTTTTGCCTTTTTGTTGTTGTGTAGTACATGGATAAAATAAAAAAGAATGGTCGCCGGAACACACTAGGACATAGTGCAATCAAGGATGTTGAATGGATACGTAACTGGGGGTTTCTGAAAAAGGCACATGTATGTATCTATATATATGGTATAAAAGACATAGATCTTTAGTTTTGGACAAAATCTTTGCAATTTATTTTTCCCTCATTGAGGTAGGGGCACGCTGTTCTATTGTTGTGCATAATTCATACAAGTACTTTTATGACTATCTTTGACCTCAAAACCTTGTTAGGCTCTATATACATAGACGATCATAACCTGAAACTAGCCATTTAGATGTGAACTTATCTTCCCTCTTTGATACCTGCCTTGAATCATAGAATTCACGAAGAGGGCATACACCTCTTCTCTGTTTTTAATCTCATGTTATTCTTTCTGAATGCCCTGTCGTGATATGATTTTGAATGTTTTTGACACTTTTATATAGGCAGGACCTTATCTTCCTTTGGTGAAGAACTGGAACGTTAAATTAATTTTATTTGAGACACAAGGTTGAAAAATGTTATGCTAGAAATAGTTTAAATTAGGAATTCTTTGAAACTTTTATTAGTTGATTGAAATCTGAATATTTTAAATTAATTTTATTTGAGACACAAGGTTTAAAAATGTTATGCTAGAAATAGTTTAAATTAGGAATTCTTTGAAACTTTTATTAGTTGATTGAAATCTGAATATTTTCAATGGTACAGGTTCTTTGAAGTGATCTCTTTTCTTTTTCATCCTTTTTGGGACTCCCGTTGCACTAATCGGCCTGAATTAGTTCATCCTGTCTTAGTCTTCTTACTGTTTCACGTTAACAAGATTGATAAGTAGAACGATTTTATCTTTTCAGCGGAAGTCAAAGAAACTCTTTCATAGAGTTTGAAGTTCAGATAAAATGTTTTGTATTGGTACAAAAACTTGATACAGTGATCAGAACCATTCTGCTCTTTGGACAACTATTAATTTTTATTCTTATCTGTTAGGATTATCAGTTCTTTCTCAACCTTCACAGAGTATGCAATCTATTGTTAATAGTGATCAAGGAGCACTTTGATTATTAATGTACTTTCCCTGTTCAAGAAAAAAAATTTGTCATGCATGATATTTCATTAAAAATACTGAACCATGTTGATATTTTTTGATGACTTACTTGAGATACGACTTTTGGTAGATAAGAACTGGCTTCCTGAATCTTTTACTTTCCTTTTCTCAGATCACTGATCATCTTAAGGAAGCGGCTAAGGGCATCAACATAAGGATAGTTCCCATTGTTGGTGGGATGTCTACGGAGAAGCAGGAAAGGCTTTTAAAAGCGAGGCCTGAGATAGTCGTCGGGACTCCTGGGAGGTTGTGGGAACTTATGTCTAGTGGGGAAAAGCATCTTATCGAGGTTAATTTTTTTTCTTTTCATATATTTAATATTCATATAATAGTGAAGTATACAAATTAGATCAAAAGTGGTAGAAGTAGAAGCAAAATAACTAAAATGAATAACGTACATAGAAAAATATAATCTAAATATTTTTATTAAATGTATAAAGTAGTTTAATGGAAAAATACAGGACATATGTAAAAATCTTGATATGTATAGAGAGATTGAGTGTAGCTTGTTGTCCTCCAATAATGTTCATTCTCTTGAAAAGAGGCAGTAGTCCCTGTAAGTGTATCATTTCCAGTTCTAATTGTGTGACAGAAGGAAATTATTGCCACCAGAATTGAATGAACTAGTTTTGCAGACTGTCAGTGTAATAGTACTTGTAAGCTTTCTGTATATAAATAACTGATCGACTCTCCGGAAAGAATGAACTTCCACAATGTTTTATCACTGCATTTCTCTGAGTTTTTTTTCATGCAAAGGCATGACCGTGCCAAAAGCTGAGGAAATTTCCAGAAGAAATCAAATTAGGAAGCAGGAATTTTCTTGATTCTGATGGAGTGCTGCTGACACATTAAATCTTCAACAATAAAATTGCAATTTTTTTCCAAAAAATAATGTGTTCATGCTTCCAACTGGATCGCTTATTGATGATTTGGGTTATGTAGGAGTATTGATTCCATTGACCCATTTCTGCAGCTACATTCATTATCATTCTTTGTGTTGGATGAGGCTGATCGCATGATTGAGAATGGACATTTTCGCGAATTGCAATCAATAATTGACATGCTGCCTACTATCAGTGGTACTCTTGAAGGCCATTCTCATGATACACAAACATGTGTAACATTCTCAAGCTTGCAAAGAAAGAAAAGACAAACATTGGTTTTTTCTGCAACTATAGCGTTGTCAGCTGAATTTCGCAAGAAGTTAAAACGTGGTTCACTGAAACCAAAACAATCAAAAACTTCTGATGGATTGAATTCAATAGAAACTCTGTCTGAGCGTGCCGGGATGCGACCTAATTCTGCCATCATTGACTTGACAAAGGCGTCGATCCTGGCAGATAAACTTGCGGAATCATTTGTTGAGTATGTACATTACATCTTATCTGTTATATGATACTACATATGGATGACTTAAACTCCACAATATAAAATCCCCATTTGAGTATGCACATTACACCTTCTGGCTTGGTTCTTTGAAATTATATTTTATTGCCATGTTATGAGAGTGATCTAATTTGAGTTGGATTTCCTGCAGTAGATGGCACTGTGTTAATCAAATGCTGGTTGAGTCAAACTTCTTGTTTGCTTGAACATATGCTGCCCATAAAATATGGTTTTCTAGATAAACTATGTTCATTTTTGTTTCCTAACAATTAGCCTTTTCTAATCCCACTTGTCTTGCCCTGGTGGTGTGTGCCTTTTCATTCCAATGTTGCAATTTCACCTTTTTGTGTATGATAGAATTGACAAAGAAAACCTTTCCTTGGAAGTCTTTGACAGCGTAATAAAGTCACCAGGTAGTTGCTTTGATTATCAGATCACTACAAATCCTTCTTGTGATACGTCATTAGATTACCTAACTTTATTTCATAATTTTGATTATCAATGATGAATAGTAATAAGTAAGAGGACTGGAATAGAAAAGCATGATAAGTAGGTCAAACTGTAAATCATTTTTCTATTGAGTCCCTTATGAGTTGACAGAAAGGAAGTGATTAATTATATTTTTTGCAAAACTCTTGGACTGAAATGAAAGCCAAAGTAAAATTGCTGAATCTGGAAAATACAGGAGTGCAAAAATTAAGAATTGGACTATCCTGAATGTCACAATTCTCTAGTGATGGCATGAAATTGTTTGCAAAATTGTATTTATGCTTTTTTTGATGTTCAATGATACTTAATTTAGCGGCTACTAGATAAAAAATCAGTATTTGCAATGACAAATGGGTACATTTTTCTGTAGATTAGTGACAATCGATTGACTTCTCATAGTTGACTTTGTTGGTTTATAGATGCACAGAAGAAGATAAAGATGCTTACCTGTACTACATCTTGAGTGTTCATGGACAAGGTCGGACTATTGTCTTTTGTACGTCAATTGCGGCTTTGCGCCATATTTCTGCCATCTTACGCATCCTTGGCATTAATGTTTGGACACTTCATGCTCAGATGCAGCAACGAGCTCGTTTAAAGGTTTGTGGTTTTTCTTTCTCTAAGTTTCGTTAGCTAAAGGTTTGAATCTAATGCAATTGCAAAAATATGTCCTTAGTAGTGACCAAGACCGCCTTTTTATGGTTCACCTTTTTAATTAGGGGTCTACTTTGCGCCTTTCTTATGAAATTATGAAGATAGAGGTTACTTTCCTCATTAACTTATATCAGTTAATTTGACATTTGTTATCAACAGAATGCACCAAGTCACCTTGTGTCTTCTTACGTGGTATTAAACGTATTCTCCTTTTATGCACTTGATGCAGGCAATTGATCGTTTTCGTTCAACTGAACACGGTATACTTGTTGCTACTGATGTTGCTGCACGAGGGCTTGATATTCCTGGTGTTCGAACTGTTGTTCATTATCAGCTTCCACATTCAGCAGAAGTAATGATGAAAATTTCTAGCCAATGTTTAAACACACTTATTGATCCCTCTCTGTTTGTCTTTATTTCATTTGTGCATTTTATATTAGGTTTATGTTCACAGAAGTGGAAGAACTGCTAGAGCTTTTACTGAGGGATGTAGCATTGCCTTAATCTCACCAAAGGACACATCAAAATTTGCTGCTTTGTGCAAATCATTTTCCAAGGTAGTGATTTTTTTTATTAGAATTTCCATTCTTTTCAAATTTGTATTGTTCTTAGTGGAATTACCTTTCAAATAGAAGTTCCAAGTACTAATTTACGATTAAAGAGAAGCAGATTATATAGTTTCTCCAACGGAGAACTGGTCGAGATCAATTAGTTATTGAACTTTTGGTGCATTTTGTTGAGATTATATACTTTTAACATCATAGATCACTTAAAATACTCTTGGTTGATTATTAATCATTGTGTTTAGCATGAAGGAAAGATGGGTTATTTTATACCTAATGTATGATTTGTATGCCAAACACATTAAGTTCCTCTTTATTTTTGTAGGAGAGTTTCCACAGATTTCCTTTAGAGGAATCGTACATAGCAGAAGTGATGAAGCGGTTGTCTCTTGCACGTCAAATAGACAAGATTGTGAGAAAGGAATCCCAAGTATGACTGGTGTACTTATCTGGTTATTTTGCTGTTTTGTGTTGATGTAGATGTAGATTGATGCAAAAGAAGTCCCAGGTTACTTTTATAATCTGTTTGATGTAACCCTTGAAGGTATTATACATGGCTGTGTATATAGACCATGTTTGGCTTCATTTAGAGCTGTTAGAAGCAGTTTTTTTCGTATGGTGGGCATAATGTTTGTAGCTGCAGTTTGCACTTGTGCCCCATATTTATTCCTGATTTATGGCTTTGCTTAAATTGTACTTGTTCTTTAATTTTAAACTGCATATTCTTTTCTTTTTCTTTTGACTATTGATTTAATATTTTTCTCAATTTGTGAAGTTATTTTGCATACATCAGAGATTTTAACGTCTGTCTATGTGTTAATGTTGACGTGCATAGGTTTTAGGTTTTTGGGCAATATATTTTGTTACCTGTGATGTTGTGGAAATTAACGTTACCATGTAGTAATTTCTTTAATCTTTAGATTTTTGGAGTTATATTTTCACTTTATGCAAGACTGTCACCCCAGGTAATCTCTTTTGCTGTTTGTGATGTGTGAATTCTACAGGAGAAGGCAAAGAAAACCTGGTTTGAACGGAATGCTGAATCACTGGAGTTAAGTTTGGACAATGAGGACAGCGAAGAGGAGAGAGTAAACAACTATAAAAAAAAGAAAGTCACGTCCATGCAGTTGAAAAAGTTACAGCAGGTTTCATGTCCAGAAAAAGAAACTTTCAAACTTCCTTAAATAAATCTAAAATCTTGCAGCTTTGTCCTTATGTTTCCTTTTTGAAATGCAGGAGCTCAATTTGCTCCTTTCACATCCTTTGCGGCCAAGATCATTGTCAAATCGCTATTTGGCAGGGGTAATTTGCTATCAATTTGCAATTTTAACTTTTTGGGTTACTATTGGTTGCCTATAAATAGCTTGTGCTGGAGTGTTTTTAATGTAGCTAATCTTATTTTATTTAACAGGTGTTGATCCTCTTAGTATGTTATTATGTTAGTGCATTCAATTAAATTTGCAAGATTATTTTAAGATTTATTAATAGTGATTAATCAAAGCTTGAAAAATGATTGTAAGAATAATGGCCGGTTCAACCAGATTTACCAGGAACCAGCCAGGTAGATGATCCATTTAGGTTTAAAAACCTTTAAATTTATAAACCTGTTGATTGAGATGCAAAACAGCCTGTTTTATTAAACCTTCTAAACTGCCCAGACCAGTAAGGGGAGTTTATAATTTAATATAATTCTTCTTCTTCTTCAACATCTTGCATTGTCTTCTTCACAAGAATTCTTCACGCTTATCAAATTCTTTTTGTTTTCTCTATGTTGTTAAAGACATTCGAATTTTAGCTCCCATCATAATAAGTTTGTAGAAACAGTGAGTTTAAACCCTTGTGTTGTTGTTGATTTTTTTTTCCTTCTCCTTTTTTTTCCCTCTCAATTCAGGATAATAATCTAATTTTTGCTTTTATTATTTCCAGATTAGATTTAAGCATCTGACTCTCTTAATCAAAATTTTGAAGAATCAGATGAGTTTTTATCTTTAAACTTTCATATGGGTTTGAATTCTACATGATATATAGTTTTTGTTTGTCCGATGTGGTATGTATAATAGCTTCTGGTTTCAAAAACTTTTGGAATCTGGTTCTACAAAAATCTGGGTTCTAGGTTCTTGGTTCTGATTTATGTCTCTTAATGCTGGCTTTATTCTAAAACATTCTGGGTTCTGGGTTCTAGTTTATGTCTCTTACTGCTAACTTTATTCTGAAAATTTTGGATTTTGGATTCTGGATTCTGGTTTGTCTTTTCTTGTTAACTTTATTCAAGAAAATTGATCTTTGGTTTTAGTTTGTCTCTTATCGCTAACTTTATTTTAAAAATTATTGGTTTTGGGTTCTGCTTTATATCTGTTGGTGCTAACTTTATTTTGAATATTTCTAGGTTCTAGGTTGTGGTTTATTCTTATTACATCCATGTTTGTTTCCTCTATTTCCCTAAAGATTATAAGAGTTCTCATGATTGTTTAACATACAATTTTTTAATTTGTGCTAGGGTACCTTCTACTTCCAACTTGCAATAATTTTTCTATGATATGGTATTGTCAAAGTTGGTCTTGGTAGTGTTAGCAGGTGGTTCACGATTTAGGTTGAGAGCGCTGTAAGCAGGTTAGTGAAACAGGGGTCATTGTCAAGGTTGTGGATAATTTAGTTTAAGATTTAAGCCACAATTTAGGTTGAGAGAGCAGTAAGTTAGTATATATTGGTCGAACAAGTGTAAAGATCATCCTCATTTTTTAGGCACATTTTGTTATGTTCTAAACAATTATTTGCTCAAGAGATGTAAATGGTTATCCTTTCTTTATCAATAAAATATTTTATTGTTATATTATGTTTTTGTTTATTTTTATAGTTTCTTCTTCTCATTCATTATATACCGGTTTCATAATAATCTATTTCCGGGTGAATCTTTAAATCTTAAACTTCTCTTACCATTTGATCTCTGGTCTAGTTTCTCAAACATTGGAAAAACCGAATTGGACTATTGTTGGAGGTAGTAGTTATACGTCAAAAAGTCCCGTCATTAAATTTTTTTTAAGTAGAAAGGGGTATACAAGCCCCCAAGATTCACTATGAACTGCAATAAGAACCCTGACATCTTCAGAGCATTCAATTAAGCCCCTGACATTATAAATTATAAACAAGTTAACACTTGTTTGGATGAACCATTAACAAAAATAGGTGAAGTTTGATGACGTGGCATGCTCTTCTTGTTAAAATAAGGGTTAAATTAACTGGTATTTGTATGTAAAAATGAACCCTAGTTGCATATTTAACCCTTTTTGCTTTGCATGGCTTCATTCAGACTATTTTTTCCATTCAGTTGGTGCGAAGATTATGACTCTGCCTTTCATGAGCGCTGCTAATAAAAACAACAATGGCTAGCAGCTATCTCTGACTTGATCTTCCTGCAGGCTGGTGTTTCACCTCTTCTGCAGCTTCAGTTTGAAGAATTAGCTAAACAAAAATCAGGGAATGGTATCAATTGGGATGAGAAGAAAAGAAAGAAATTAGTAGTTATTGGTCAGGATTGTGTGGAGCCGCTGCAGGCACTCCGAAATGCCGGTCATGAGGTACTAATATCCATTTTAATTTCTGCCCACTGTTCTTTCCTTATTTGTGGCAAATGTTTCACTAAATATCCATTTCGAATTGTTAATGAGCATTCATTTGCTAATGCTATGCTGCAAACCCAGGGATCCATTTCATGATTGCTTTATTTTGGCCCTAATTCAGTTGCAAATTGAGTGAATTCTCATGTTTGGCTGCCAAACAGATATCGTCCAAATTTTCAAGTGGGTCAAGTCTGATTGTAGTGCTAAACATTTGGTTTTGAAATTAAAGGTTTTAACATAGTATGTTGAGGAACAGCAAAATGAATCAAGATTTTGTGCTTGTAATCACCATCCCCTTTTATGGCCATTCTTGTGTATTTTGATATTGGTTGTGTCCCTTGCTCAGGTTCGCGTGAATATGAAAGAGATGGCAGACAAACGAAAAGCTATAGACAGTTTAAGGAGAAAAAGAAAAGAAGAGAAGAAACGTATTGCTTTACACCTTCCATTAGTTTCCTGTTCTTTTTGGTCTTTTCATTGCATTTACTTTTAAGAGCTACACAATAAGGTTAATCTTCATTTTCTCTTCCAGGTGTGCGTAGTCAACATAAAAAACAGAACAGAAAGCTAAAAGGGCTTAACGAATAGGACGGTACATTGACTTTTCTTCAGCCAAAAGGGTTTCACTAATAATACAGGGAAGCCTTTTGAACTTTCTTCCTATCTTTTTCAGTAGCTGAGGCTCCTCAGAGACCATAAGCTTAAAGAAACTGCTGCAACAATATTGTCGTTTGTAGTAACAAGATGTATGGTGGACAGTACTATGAGTAGTGGATATAAAAAATGAGGTTGAAATATTGCTTGTGATTATGAATGACCCTTGCGGGGAATCCTGACCGAGGACTATAGATAGGGTTACTTGGAAGTTTTGCATATGTAGCTTTTAGGGAGATTAAGTTTTGGAGATTCTTGGCCACATAGAATTGAGATAAAAGACTTTTCAGCTTTCAACAAGCCACGGACGAGACCTTAGGTCCATATCTTGCTACAGAAACATGATGCTATAGATTTTGGAATCATGGGTTTTATGATTGTTTTAGATCCATACAAGACTGCGGCTTTGTTTCAATTCAATGAATACGTGTACGATAGGTCAAATTCCCACGATTCTGATGTTTAGAATTCGAATGAAATTACGCTGGAAATTTTATTTTTATAACAACACAACAACAATGGCTTTAGGAAAAGTCTTGCTGAAAGAGCTGAAGAAATATTACCTGTCAAATTTTAATAAGAAGGTAATTCTTGGGGCTCCATTTAGTTAGGTGGCTATTAACAGAATAAAATA
>JANIJH010000225.1:83114857-83127952 GCA_024520975.1 Erythroxylum areolatum | reverse complement strand
ATAAAATTGACTAAAAATTAAATAAAATAAAAGAATTTAAAATATTATTAAAAGATATTGTTATCAGTTTTTAAAAATTATGAAGTTTAATTGAAAAGGAAATTGTTAAATAAAATTATTTAATTTATTTTAGTTTATAAAAATTTATTAATTTATCAAAATTGACTGATTAATTAATAAATCGATCGATTTTTAATAACAAGAGTTATTAGAGTAAATCAAACTAAAAAATTAAAAATTAAACAAAAAAATTAGACGGTTCGTGATTAAACCGATCGAATAAGTTGAATTTTTTAATGACTGTTAAATATTTTATTTAATGTCTTGTCATCTTTCTCTCTTACGTCGGGACTGGTAAATGATTGTCTCATTAATAAAGAAATTAATAGTTCTCAAATTAAACATTAAAGTCATCCTCATATCGATCCTCTTGTTTCTCCGCGCAAATTGCAAACGTTGAAATGAAGCGATAGCTTCCTTCTTTGCCTTTCTAAACTTGTTGACCGTAATGCTTAACAAATTGCCTTTGTTCTAATCCTGCTAACAAACCACCGTACAAAAAGTGAACAATCTCTTCACTTACTACCTATCAAGTTCGTCTTGGTTTGAAAGCAATTCATTTAAAGTAAAGTTATTCGTTGAACCACTTTTGAATGCAATGCAGGTGTATGACAAAGACGGTGGAGTAATAGTCAGAGATGATCGATGATACAGGAGTAGCGCAAGTGGAGAGAGCCACCTATGTTGCATACCCAAGTCAAGAGGTAATGTAGGAGCCCTTTATAAGATTAAAATGTATTTTTCTAATATAAAAAATTAAGGATTCAATCGAAATTTAACTAATTCAACCGGTTTCATTATAAAAGTTTTGAATCTTCTAATTTTTTGTTCGATTTTTAAATTTTTGGTTTGATTTATTTTAATAATTTTTATTGTTCAAAATTGATCAATTTAATAAGTTCTTAATTAATCGATCAATTTTTATAAAATAATAATTTTTATAAACTAAAATAAATCAATTATTTTTTATTTAATAATATCCTTTTAATTAAACTATAAATTCTTTTATTGATAAGGTTAATCTTTTTTATTCTTATTTTAAAATATTTTATTTCATTCAACATTTAATTATTTTTTATAATTTAAAATCGATTGAATTTTTTAAATCATAACTTTTTTTAAATAGCATGTGAAATGAATTGTTTTAGTTTAGGATTATGATCTATAAATCTTATTAGTTGAAATGGATTGCAAATGGACGTGGACCAACGTATTTGACTGCCTTGTTACATGTGACGGTCCAAGTTGTGCAAATCAAGAGAACCTCAGTTATAAATGTTTAACATTCAATAGGTTGGCATGCAAATAAATGTGTACAGCTTATGCAATTATAATAAGCCATGTGATTGGACCCTGCCCAATATTGCGTCTACTTGCAGGTACCCAATTATATTCTAGTCACACAAAAAAAAGATAATATTTTTATTGGAGTGGTTATTTTATAATTATGAGAAAAGCAAATTATCTTTTTGTGCTACAAAGCTTCAACTAATAGGTAGGAGTAAGTAAAAAAAGGCTCTTTTTAGCAATGAGCGAATTGCATTAGTTATTAGTTGATTTTATCAATGGTTAGTTAATAACGGATTATATCAACTAATTTGATCAATTAATAATATCAGTTGTTTATTAAAAATGTTTAATAAAATTAGTTATTTAGTATTATCTGTTTATATGTAAAATGACTTATAAGGATATGATTTTTAAAAAAATTATAATGACATGAATATTATATTTTAATATTTCTCTGAATATTTTTATAAAAATTTAAAATTTAGATATTTAATTTTACAAAAATTAAATTTATAAATCAATAATAATAATAACAATAATAATGATAATGATAATGATAATGAGGATTACTTTGTTCTCCTTTCTCAATTTTAATATACCGATAGATATTTAACATAGGCCCAAAATTAATAATTTATTGCAAAAAATAAGAAAGATTTATCAGTAATTACATATGCAGCTAATAAGATTGGGAAGAGGCAAAAAAATTAAAAAAAAAATGAGTGTTTTGGTTCATTTTGGTCTTAGAATATAATAGAAAAGAGAGATACTCATTTGAGTTTGCAATGACTTAAGATTAATAAATTCATAGTGGGTATGTACACTACAAGTTTCTCCACTTTGTTGCTGTCTTTAGGTTTTGAAGTGGGCACAATCTGTCATTTATAATAAGTTAAAACAAAACGTTACTCTTCCTGAGCTTTTTAAAAATTAGTTGATTGAATTCAATAAATCAACTTAATTAATTGATTATTAAACACTAAAAATAGCTAATTAATAAGATCAATCAGTTAAATTTATTTAATAAATTATTTTTTAACTGATCAGTCAACAATTAAAGGGGCAAAGGAGTTAATAATAACACCCTGTACAAATTTTACTAAGATATAAAGTCTGAAATTTTTTTATTATATGCAACTTTACCTAAAAACAAACGACTAGTCAAAAAAGGTGGGGAATCTTGTACAGATTTTGATTTTTCTTTCTGCCAAGCCTCTTTCAAAGTAAACAAATGTGAACAAAGAACTTTCCGTGCCTGGTCTTTTAATTTGTTTTTATATCTTTGTTCTTTTCCTTGATCTCCGCAGACTTTTCTCGTGTGTGAAACGCTCTAGAGCTTGATGTGAAATTCAGTAAAAGGATAATATTGTTTGAATTCTTCTCTGACGTCTTTTTAAAAAATATTTTTTGTTACCTATGTCGATTGCATCTCTATAATCATAGTCACAATCATCATAAACACTCACTTGGGGACTCGCTGATGTACTGAATTTAAGAAAGTCTGACATTACATAGTCTATTAGATAGATTATTTTCGATAAATTTATATATAATATTATTATAAAAAACTATAAAAATAAAAATAAATGTGCATACATATGACAAACGAAAATAATATAATAAAATAACTAAGTAAATAAGTATTAAAAAGTAATATAATAACTAAATACATAAATGCAAATAAAAAACAAATAGAAACAATAGAAGCGGAAAAATAAGTAAGGCAATATATTTTGCATCTCTAGTACACAGATTCTTTTGGGATACTGTGAACAAAGTACAATGTCATGTGCTCATCCCGCCCTTTTCATCGACATGGAATCTTCTGTCTAATATTACCCTGTCTTATTCTGTTCCATAGAATCTTAGCTATTTATTTCGCGGGATCCACGCGGAACTCATGTGGGACTCACGTGGGACCTACATAAATAAATGACTGAAATTTATTGGACAAAATAAGACAGAGTAATATTAGACAGAAGATCTGGACTCCTTTTCATCTACATATCTTTACTCCCATATTTTACTCGTATACAAAGGTAAAGCTGCTATAAATGTAACCAAAAGATTCTTACTAGAATTGTCTAAAACTTGGATATGTCACAGTTTCAATATCTTTTATTGTAAACACCTAAATAAATGCAACTTAAAACATCATATTTGGGATTAGCCCCAACCAGATAAATGCTTAGAGAGGAAGTCGGTTTACTCTAAACATGTATATGGGTTGGATTGGAATGAGTTAAGTGTAGAATTTTTAATTTCATATTCAACTCAGTCATGAAGTATCTAATATTGGATAAATTTGATATTTCTTATAAAGTTGGACAATATTTAATTGTATTTTTCAGTTTTTCAATAACTTATCAGATAAGTTACGTAATTTAATCAGGATAAAGATAATAAAGTAATCCAATAAATGATCTAAGTCAGTAGGTTAAGATTTAGGAGGAAAACGGATCCCGACCGGTGTGGATCGAGCTCGTATCAGACATGTGACGGGAAAGCTCAATAGATGCTATATATAAAAATTAAGGTCTCCTACAATTACTCGTATCATTTGGAAGCATAAGGATTCTGTTGGAACCCGATCCGGAGACCGGACTCCAACTGCTTAAACTGAATATGATCAGCCTTAAATCGAATCCGAAACGGAACAAAAAACAATGAATCGGATCATGTAGCGAAGCAAACACATGAATCGGAAACGAATTTCAAAGCGAAAGAAATGAAACTTATAAAAAATAAAAGGTTTCAGATTTTCCGTAAGGGTGTCCTGAGATGTTTTTGAACAATTTCTAAGTCTTGAAAATTTATAAAGTGAGTTTTTCTATTTTTCTAGATTTATTACATTAGTAATAAATTAAAGTTTAACTTTAGAAAAATTAATCAAAGTGTTCTGAAGCCAATTTCCAGTGAATTTTCGTGCCTCGAATATCACATAAGGGTGATACTTCAAGTTTTCGTGTCTCGGGTCTCATGCAAAGTGTTCAGTGTTCAGGATTGCATGATAGTCACTTAAAAAAAGAATTAAGACATTCTACAAGCATTTTTTAGTATATTTTTATATAACGAACTTGCCTTAAGGAAGATATATGAGATTCTCGTGTTTAAGATGGTCGGTTCAGTGTCTAGTGATGCATGATAGTCGCTCTAATAAGATTATTTCGCTACAAAAATCTCAAATAAAATTTTCAGAGAATGTCCACGAGTGTGTGACAAAGAGATTATACATTCGGGTTTTGCACTTATTAATGTTATATTGTTATATACCATAAGCCTACAAAGAATTTTAGGATAATATAATAATGTATCCCTTATGTTTGTAGACCTTTTGAGTGCTGGTGAGGATGTAGTCACCAAAGTGGCCTTTCGAGTCAGTATTTTGAATTGTTCAGCTTACATGTTGGGGGATGTCTATAGTCTTATGTTTGGTTATTATGTCCAAAGATGTTGACCTTACATAAAATTTTGATATGTACATAATGGCATTATATGGTGGAAAGCTGTTGTTCAAGCGATCTATTCGTCTAAAGGTGGTAGTGCCATGAGAGCTTATAAAGCAGCTTATACAGTATGAGATCGATTTAACAGATTATGTTTAATTACCATTAAAAGATCCATATATGACCATCTGTTTGGTAGACTTCCGGATATAGTCATAGTGAAGAAGTTTCTTGGTAATGTCTCCGAGAGGTACAAGGTCTTACCTAATGTTGAGATAAATGCTTTAATAAAAGAATTATTCTCTATGAGGTATATGGGAGAAGGGGGAGTGATGTAGTACATATCAAGAATGATACATCTTTGCAGTAAACTGAAGATGCTAAATATTTCTTTTCTTGATGTCTTCATAGTTCACTAGATTCTGAACACAATCCCTCCATAGTTTAGTTATCTGGTGATGACATATTATTCGCTAGATAAGGGGCTTCAATGCTTTGATTGTCCATTACGTTGGTGAGGAGGAGAAATTCAAGCTTGTTACTCCTACAACCCTCAAAGCAACTAAAAGGAAGGCAAAGAAGAAACTTGCTAAGTTCAATGGTGGAAAGACTAAATCTTCTCCATATGTTAATATTGGTCAATCCATTGCTGGTAAAGGTTATATGAACATAAAGAAGCCAACAGTAAAAAGTCTGGAAGGAAAGATTGAGACCGTCAAGTAACTCCTTGGCTTATCAATTTCCTGTAGTTGCTTTTATTATTTATAAGCATAAGGATTCTCTGACCCGTTAAGAGAGCTTACGCTTTGAGAAAACTGTATAAAGATTTTACCGCATCCCAGTGAAGAGTTCCTTTGAAGGTGACGGTGGATTCACGCTTGTTTTGGCTTTGAAAAACTCGTTCAAAGTTATGAAATCGAAATTAAGTATTTTTCACATTTTTGCGTTTATTTCCTTTTCATGTTCGATCTGGAATATATAACTAAGATATCATTATGTGTTACATCCAATTCAAACTCAATCAATTATAAAATTTTCAAATTTGAAGTAATTTATAGGTCCATATCTCGTAAATTTTTTTAATAATTATATAAAATATGATTGTAAAAAATTAACATTAATTTATATCTTAGTATATGAAATCAAGTTAAATTTGAACAAAAATATTTAATCATTTTCAAGTGAAAATAATCATAAACTCATTATTAAATAAAAATTTAAAAAACTCACTAAAAGTTTAATTAATAAATATAAAATTTATCAATAAAAATTTAAATAATAAAATATTTATTTGAATATTAACTAAATTAAAATTCTTTAATATCATCATTAGGAGACCTAAAGTTAAAATATTTATGAACATATGTTTTCGATGAAATTTTTTCTCTTTGTATAATCCAAATTGGTCTTATAAATTTTTTTGGGTTTAAATTTTAAACTTAAAACCTAAAACCCAAGTCATTTTATTTTTAAGAAATGGAGTCGAAACAACCTTTCTATTATTTATAGGTAAGATTGCATATTACTGAATTTATTCATATTTCACGTAATTTTTACTTAATATTACTATTGTTATTAATATTGTGGAGTCATATTATAAATTTGTATAAATCTATTCTGAACTGAAATTTTTTAAAAAGTTAAAAAATTCAATTGATTTTGATCGAGATAGAAAAATCTACGTCTATTTGAACTCTTTTTTTTGGGGGTAATATTTGGATTTAATTTTAGGCCAAAAATATCATTCTTCAAATTAGAAAGTCAACGATATATTTCATTTATAAATGACGCCAGAACAATTGACAGTTGGATCCAGTCCAGCTGGGGAAAGCGGCGGCTACACTCATTCCTCTCTTTTTTTTTTTTTTTTGTCAAAAATTCCCCTTTCTTCATAACAGCGAATAAGCCAACCTACTTTAATAAATTAATATAACGAGTGATAATTAAGATTACTTAAAAGCCTCTAGACAGAATTGCTAGCAAGATTAGATTTTGGACTCGTTTGGTAGATAAATAATCAACTATTTTTTAAATAGTTATAAAATATATTTGGTAGATAGCTTCTTCAACATAAACAGCTATTGATGAAAACGATTCTACATTTCATCAATAAGCTAAATTTTTAAGTATTAAAAGTTAAATTTACCCTCTATATAATTATAGGTTAGAAATATTTATAAATTTTGTATAAAATTTAATTTTTGTTCTATTTTTATTATTGTCAAAATTTTCAATTTTGTAAAATTAAATATTTAATCGTAACTTTATAATTTTTAAGTTACGTCTTTATAAGTTATTTTTTAGCATATTAAATAATAAAATTTATAATATTATATGAAAAAATACTAATATGATATAACTTGCTATGTTATTTACATTAATAGAAAATTTAACGTTGGACTATTATTATTGTTATTATATGTTCTATGTTTTTATTAGAATTATAAACTTAATTTTTGTATAATTAAATGTCTAAAATCTAAATTCTTATAAGAATATTCAACGAAATACTAATATGTATAATATTCAAATCTTTATAATTTTTTAAGATTATATCTTTATAAGTTATTCTACTCGTAAACAGTCAATACTAAAGATTTAATTTTATTAAATATTAATTGATAAATAACTAATACAATTAGCTGGTCAAATTAGCTGATAAAATCAGCTATCAATTAACAGCTAATAACTAATATAATTAATTGATTGTCAAATAAAATCTTTATTTTTCTTTTCTCAAACAAACAGCTAATATTTGATGGGTCAAGACAACAATGACACAGTTCCTTACTCCCCTGAGATTCCGGAGAGACTCCTGCTTTTCCTCCTCCGCACTGGTCAACAGCATCCAAGTTTGATTCTATCGGAGACAGTGTTTACAGGTGCGTTGTCGTTTTGTAGTAAATATGTTAAAACTTCATGTTTTACTTGAAACCCAATTCGTAATCTGATTGAAATCCAAATTAAAATTTTATATATAAATGTCATGTGTGCGTAAAAAGGACAGCTTGTATATAAAATTTATTTCTGCACGTGACTGAGAACCCACCAATAATAATAATATAGGCATATTACATTTTGCAATTATAGGTATTTCTTCTATTTATATCAATCCCTTTGTCCTTGTTTAACTCCAACTGTACATATCTTAAGAATATAATTAGCTACCTCTCTCTCTTTCAAATCTCTACCTACCAAAAGTCCACCATGGCCTCCATGACCTGCTCCTCCGACCAACTGACCCCGCTCCTCGGCGCCAACGTCACCAACGCCGCCGCCGTTGCCGACTTCATATGCTCCCGCTTCTCCACGGCCGCTGACAACTTCACTGCTACACAATATGCCGTCAACAGCACGTACCTCCTCTTCTCCGCCTACCTTGTCTTCTCCATGCAGTTGGGCTTCGCCATGCTCTGTGCTGGCTCTGTTCGCGCCAAGAACACTATGAACATCATGCTCACCAACGTCCTCGACGCCGCTGCTGGTGGCCTCTTCTACTACCTCTTCGGCTTCGCCTTTGCCTTTGGTACGCCCAGTAATGGATTCATCGGTCGCCACAACTTCGCTCTCAAGTCGTTTCCCACCTCCGTCTTTGACTACAGCAACTTCCTTTATCAGTGGGCTTTTGCTATAGCAGCTGCTGGGATCACTAGTGGCTCCATAGCTGAAAGAACTCAGTTCGTTGCCTACTTGATCTACTCTTCGTTTTTAACTGGGTTTGTTTACCCTGTTGTGTCTCACTGGTTCTGGTCTGCAGATGGTTGGGCTAGTCCCAGCAAATCTGATTTAGATCTCTTGTTTGGTACTGGAGTCATTGACTTTGCTGGTTCAGGAGTTGTTCACATGGTGGGTGGCATCGCCGGTTTCTGGGGTGCTCTTATTGAAGGTCCGAGAATCGGCCGTTTTGCGTCAGGCAAGGCGTTGGCTTTACGTGGACACAGTGCTTCACTCGTGGTTCTTGGTACATTCATGCTCTGGTTCGGTTGGTACGGTTTCAACCCTGGGTCGTTTAACATAATCCTGAGTGCTTACTCTGCTGGTGGCTATTACGGTCAATGGAGTGCGATCGGTCGGACCGCCGTCACCACCACCCTCGCAGGCTCCACTGCGGCCTTGACCACCCTTTTCGGCAAAAGACTGTTATCGGGACACTGGAACGTAACCGATGTGTGCAACGGTTTGCTTGGTGGGTTCGCGGCCATAACTTCAGGGTGCTCCGTGGTCGAGCCGTGGGCTGCTATAATATGCGGGTTTGTTGCGGCTTTGGTTCTGATCGGTTTCAACAAGTTAGCGGAGAAGTTTAAGTACGACGACCCGCTGGAGGCAGCGCAGCTTCACGGTGGTTGTGGCGCGTGGGGAGTGATATTCACGGCGTTGTTTGCCTCGAAGAAGTACGTAAGGGAGGTTTACCCGAATAAACAGGGTCGACCATACGGGTTGTTCATGGGCGGGGGTGGAAAGCTGTTGGCTGCTCATGTGATTCAGATATTAGTGATAACCGGGTGGGTCAGTGCTACCATGGGTCCTTTGTTTTTCATTCTTCATAAGCTTAAGCTTTTGCGGATCTCTCCCGAGGATGAGATGGCGGGCATGGATCTGACCCGACACGGTGGCTTTGCTTATGTTTACCATGACGACGACGACGAATCTCAAAGGAACGGGATCCAATTGAGAAAAATTGGACCTGCTGTTGGTGTTCCGAGTACAACAATTTAGAAATTGCTTTATTATTATTATTATTATTATTATTATTATTATTGGTATAGGTGAGAATATAATTATGTTATCTTGGTAGATTTTGGATAAGTGGGTGCCGGGTGGGTAGTGCAGATTGAAGATAACGAGTGGTTGGAGCAGACTCTTTTGTTTCTGTGTTCAATACTTTGGATCATGTCGTTCAAGTGAAGTAATGCAATTACCTGAACGCAGAGAAGAAAAAGACATCAATTTTATGATATTAGTAATCGAAAATAATAAATAGTTTTTGTTTCTTAGGAATCAAACAAAAGGCCCCATCATCGTTTTGCTTTTCAAAGGTGATGTTTTTTCTCGTAGACTTATGTCCACGTGGGTCCCCGGTGACTTTGGCTTTCCGATTCCTGAGATGCTAGAAGCTTGGAACTGGTAAAACGCTTTGAATACTGTCAGTCGAATCATTCACTGGCTCACGCGAATCCAAAAGGTCATTTATCATAGAAAAAGAAGAGGAAGCCAAAAAGACACGATAAATCAGAAAAAAAAAGCACCAATTACCATTGAAAAAGGTCAGAAAACCATTTCGTGGCTTTTAGGCCACGTTTGATTCCAATACAACCCACCTTATCAGTGCATCCTAAAAAAATATCAATTAAAAAATTTGATCAAATTTATCAATTTTTATTTAATAATTTTTAATTAAATAAGTAAATAATATTTTTAGCCATTTTATTTAATTTTTAATTAATTTCAAGGCGATTAATTTTTGAAACTTTATAATTTTTAACTTCTGATTTAGTTTAAGATATTATTTAAAAAATGATTTAAATATGTAAAAAAATCTGAAACTTTTGAGAATTTTTTCTTTATATTTTGATTATTAAATTAAAATGTCTAAAAAATATACGTAATTTTTAAATTTAAGATCTAGAAACAAATCTTTTATTTATAAAATACCCCTTACAATATATTCTAGCTGTGTAATTATGTTGGGTATTCCTAAACAAAAGCGATTAGCCAATCCATCAGGTATTTGCCTAAGCCTAATTTTGATTCAAGTCTATTTTCTATAGCCAAAATCAGTGCCAGGATTAAAATGTTCAGTTAAGCTTAAAATCCCAACAAGTGCCCATTATGTAACACGGTCAAAAGTATCATAAAGCAGAAAGAATTGACAGAACACTATCTTTTTTTGTTCGTGGTAGTAATTGATACGACACTGTTAGGGCAACTACGAAGCAAATGGCACCAAGACTTTGTTAGCACTTTCAGTCTCTACAGCTCAAAAAGTGTTCATCGATGAGTGACATCTTAAATATAGGAAAAGTAATCCCAACGAGAACTAGAAAATTTGTTCCTTTTTATAATTTTCAAAGAGTAAAAATTTTGATTAAATTGTAAAAATTTTAAACCGATTGATTTAATTTTTAACTGATCAATTTACTTTAAAAATATTACTTGTTTAATACTTATTAGTTTATTAATTTATATTAATAAATCTTTAAAACAAAAATAAATTAATTATTTTTAATATTTTTAAATAAACTTTAAATTCTTACATAAATAAGTATGATATCTTTTTATTATATTTTAAATTTACGTTATAAACCTACAATTTCATTTTTAAAATATTGATAATTTGGTGGGCAGATTGTTTCAATTATCCATTATGAGAGGATAAACAATATAAACTAGGCTATTAACACCAAACTATATATATATATATATATATATATATATATTCAAAATTATTTTTCATTTGAGGCTATTTCTATAATTTGAACTTGTGATCTTATAGTTTGAAAAGATCTATGAATAAAAAAATATTACTTATCATAATTATTTGAAGCTCTTTTGAGTAGTATAAATATGATAGTCAAATTTTAGCAAACATTATCAACATTGATTCATCGGTGGAGGGATTTAAACAATGTTTGAAAAATCAAATCTATTATATTGATTCAATATTAAAAATTTTGAATCATTTAAATTTTTAGTTCGATTTTTAACTTTTTGATTTGATTTAATTTAATAATATTTGTTATTAAAAATTAACTAAATTATTAATTAATCGGTCAATTTTTATAAACTATTTATTTTTATAAACTAAAATAATCATTTAATTTTTATTTAATAATTTTATTTTCAATTAAACTTTAAAATTTTTAATAGATAAAGATAGTCTTCTTTAATCATTTTAAAATTTTTGTAAACTTATTAAATCTTTAACCGATTTTATACCTGTATAATATCGGTTAAAATTTTTTAAAATTTAAACCTTAAATTTTTTATATTACCGATATGATCTCTTGTTTCATTTTTAGAACATTGAGTTTAAGTGCTTGCTCTTCCCCATATTGCAATCTAATATAATTATTTGCATTCTCGATGGTTCAAATCATGAAAAATAAATCAAGCATAATAAAAATTACATTTACTTAATTAATATTTGTGTATTGCGGTTAATTATATATTTTATTTTTATTATTATATTTAACAAAGATTTTATTGATACTATAAAATTCATATATAAAATCTAGGCTATTTAAAATAATCGAATAAATTGGTTTTATGTTGTTAAATTGATAATATATTTTAATCATTTTCTTTTATTTTCTCAATTTATATTTTATCTTGTAATTATTAAATTTCTGTTCGTCCTTTTCCTCTTTGTCTTAAGTTATTCTCCAGCGAACTATACCAAAAGTGTTTGTTCTATTGCATCTATTCTTAAATTCCACCAAAATTATATTACTCGTGGAAACTCCAATAGTAGGTCATAGCAATCGCCAATCAGAGGCCAGGATTCAAAGTTTTGGTAAGTAACACTTGATTATCTAATTATAAGATTTATTATTTATTTATATTTGAAATATTTAATACGATAATGAAATTATGAAAAGAAAAAAAAAGGAGAGGATTACGAATTTTGTTAAATAAAAAGGGTTAATTATTAAAAAAATTTAAAATTTCATCAAATTTTTAATTATAATCCGAAGCAATGTTTTAAAAACCGGACCAGACATCGAACCAGTCGAAGGAAAGGTTTAAGGTTTAAAGGTTCAACCGGTAGTAAACCGCTATCAAACCGGAATATAATAAATAAGATGAAAATTTTATAAAAATAAATGAAAATTTTGAATAATATCACTAATTCAATAATTTGACAAATTCTAATATGGTGTTGTAGTTCAAAAGAAATTTCAATCACTGCACAATTTTGTTTGAAGAAAATTGATTAAAATTCTACCTTAAATATTAATAGGATTTTTTTTTAAGAGCTAATTTGACTAAACTAACTATCACACTACAGAGACCTCCTCCACTAAATTCAAGCTATATGCCTTACCAAAATTCATGTCACACGAGGATGCTTATCAAGTTGACAAGTTTAAAAATTATTTGTCCTCTATAAAAATTATTTGTCCTCCTGACTAAAAGAAAAAAGAATAACAGTACAGACAAGTAAAAACGAGGGTACCTAAAGCTCAAATACAAACCCAAAAAGAAATACAATCCTTCATAGAACTTAAACTGCTCAAAGAGTTTAATGCATGAATCCACACCCAATTGTTCAGAGTACTCTTTGCAAGCCTGCACAATA
>JANIJH010000225.1:83086971-83098783 GCA_024520975.1 Erythroxylum areolatum | reverse complement strand
ATATGGACTATTTTGCAATTTTTAAAAAGTTTAGGGACTATTTTATAAATTTAAAAAATATCCTGAAACGGTACCCGATACCGACCGATATCGATACAGTTCCGTTCCAGAGTCCAATCCGATACCGAGCCTAGTACGGTATTCATAACATTGTCCAAAAGTATTCAAAATTAAATTTGCGGTATATATATATATATATTATAACATATCTCCGGAGGCTGACTTGGATAAAGTAAAACTGCGGGAACGAAGAGAAATGAAGTACAAATGGTGGGTAGGCCCCAGAATTGTCTTCTCAAAGCTTCTGGATCTCTTTAAAACTAATAATAACAATTATTAAAAAACATTACATAATTACCAGTACCAAAAAGCTGTTATCCTCCTACATTCGCATTTTGGACGTTAAAACTCCACACTCCTCTACTCATGGCTTCTCTGCAAACGCATCACCACCACCACCCAGCCCTTCGCTTCTTCTGCCGTTTCGCTTCCCCTAGTCGCCATCTTCGCCGCTTCACTTTGCCCTCTCGCTTTCCGTCTCTTTCTGTCCCCAAAGCTCGGTTTCTTAGCTGTCGAGGCAGCAGAATTAGAGATGGACTTCGCTCGATTCGTTGCGCTCAGCCTCAGACTGAGAACATTACAGTTCAGGAAGACGACGAGAGGCCTCCTTTTGATATCAACCTCGCAGTCATTCTCGCTGGTTTTGCTTTTGAAGCTTATACAAGTCCCCCAGTAATTTATAACCCGTCGTCCAAACTCTTTATACTTCCTCCTGTTTTTGTTAATTTAGTTTACCAAACTTTATACGAGTATTCTTTTATTTTTTGAAGCGAGTGCTTCGCATCAACTCCAAATGTAATTTGGTTGTGTGTTGATCAGGATAACATCGGCAGGCGTGAAGTTGATGCTGGAGATTGTAAGACTGTGTACCTTTCCGAGTATGTGCCATATTTTGCTTTTGATAGTTAAAAGGCTTTGTTGTTCTCTTTGCTGTTAGTCAAATAAACATTCACATTCTTTACCACTTGCTTGCGTTGCGATACTATGCTAAAATGCTTAGGCTTGTAGTATTAAAGTGGCATTTTTGATTATATATGTTTCTGTGCAAGTTCTAATCTGATTAATGCGCTTTTAGGTCATTTGTACGCGAGATTTACGACGGTCAGTTGCTGATAAAATTAATTAAGGGCTTGGATTTACCTATCATGGATCCATGGGTGCGTAGCATATATGTCCTTTTTACATTTAGGTCCTGAGGTTTATCATGCATGGGCATAATTAAGGGGTTGGATTTACCTAACATGGATCCATGGGTGCGTAGCATATATATCCTTTTTACATTTAGGTCCTGAGGTTTATCATGCATGGGCAATTGCACTTATGGAACGATGCACGTTCAAATAACACATTTATACATACTTGAGAACTTCCTCAATTCTGGTGTTCATTTATGTCTTTCATATTTGATGTGCCTTTCTTTCTTAAAACTTTCATTCTTTTCCAGGGAACTAGTGATCCTTATGTTGTCATGCAATTGGATGGCCAGGTTGTCAAAAGCAAAATTAAATGGGGGTATGTTGTCCATAAATGTCTTAGTTGAAGGTTGAGAAACTACCTGATCAAACTTGCTGCCTTGAATGTTCAATCTATTGATATGTCCTAGCTGTAACCTCTTGCAACTTATGAAAGTTTCTGAATGTTTGACATGAGCTGCTTGATTGTAGTTACCTTTGTTTAATATTGACATTACATATTCTACAGTCAGTAAAACAAACCTAAAGGTGGGAGAAAACTTACCTGAAATGCTTAAACTTAATGTTTTTTGCTTGTCAAGGAATAAACCTTTTGGTGACTAATTTTCATTTGCTCGCCCAATCACATTTTAGATGCTTCATGCTCCATCAATGATTTAATCCATCAAGCTAGTGGCAGTGAAATTTCAATAGGTTCAACAATGTTTAAAAATTTTATAATTGTGATAATATTCTATTACAGAAATAAAACTCCAACTTGGAATGAGGATTTCACTTTGAATATCAAGCTTCCTCCAACCAAAAGCCTTCAGGTCAGTACTTATCCTTTCTAGTTAGCCACTGGCATTTATCATTTAGTTTAATCATCTCCTCTGGTGAAAACACTATCGTGATGCATTTAGCATTGGTATCCAAATTTTTTGGTGTCTTTTGTTTACTTTCCATGAACTAGAATTGAACTTCTTTTATCATGTTCCAGATATTTAAAAAAAGAAATAGAAAAAGACACATGTACAATTTTTTCTTACTTGGTTAAAATAGTGGTTCAGTCATACTTGAAGATTAAGAGGTCCAAGATATTTATTTGACATATAAACTTTCATCTTTTTCCTGTTGGTCCAAACATTTGTCCTGACATATTGAAATCATCATGTTTGATCTTTTTTGCACAATTATAAAGACTAGAGGAAGCCTATCAAATGACGTGGCAACCTGATCATTTCCAGTTCTGATTCAGATCAACCTCATATTTCCTTTGCAATTGTTAGTGTCATTACTAATGACTATTGCAATCTTCATGAATATTTTATTTCTTTTTGAGTGTCTAAAATCGTAAAAGACAATTATTTAAGAAAATACCACACATTTTAGATCCACTGAACTCCCATTCAGTTATTGTTGATGTAGATTTTTTGTTACAACTTCTATTGATCCTCCATTTTGCTCTTGAACGTCAGGTCGCAGCTTGGGATGCAAACTTGGTAACTCCACATAAGCGTATGGGCAATGCTAGCATTAGTCTTGAGTCCCTCTGTGATGGTGAGCATTCAATTCAACACAGAAATGATTTTGATGGCCTTAAATTGGTGGTTAAGTGTTCTATTCAACCATCTAATAATAATATTATAAGTCATGTGCCTTAGATTGAAATAAGTCAGTTGTACAAATAGATGGGACAAACCTAATTGGGGTTAACCAATGCCTCCTCACTTTCTCTCTCGATGCATATGTTTGGTAAGAAATAATTGAACTCTTAAGCAATATAGTTTACCTGAAAAAATTTAAAGATGCAAGTCAAACATGCATTAACATGAAAATGCATATGTTTGCTAAGGAATAATTGAACTCTTTAGCAATATATTGTTACCTGAAAAAAATGTCAAGATGCAACTCAAACATGCATTAACATGTACATTAATTTGTTGCTGCTAAATGAATTGGACTGACTACATTGTGTCTTTATTTTTAACTGATGTGCTTGTATAGAGATGAGGGAGTTAGAAAAAATTGTGCAGCCTTCCCTAAGAAGCTCATGGATGAACAATTTTTGGCAGGAAATAAGCACGAGCTGATGGTTGACTTGGAAGGGCTGGGTGGGGGTGGGAAGTTGCAGTTGGAGGTGAGACCTTATTATTATTTAGATATTGGCAGTTCATTTTTCTCTTTTAATTGAAACTGAAATAGTCCATGTATTCCTTCTATTTGACAAATATTTTATATTTGTAAGCAATGTTTTGAAAGCTAGATTCAGAGTATTTAAATGGCCCAGGAAGAGTCAGAAGAACCATGGTTCAGCTGTGGTTGAACTGGAGTCTAATCAATATCATAGTTGTAGTTTTATATGTAACAATTTAGTACACACCATTATGCATTGCAACAATGTCACTAAAATAATCTTAGTTCAAGTTGTTGTGGCACTTTTCCACAGAATTTAGGATCACAAGTTCAAATCAAATAACTATTTGTTTTATTTTTGCAAAAAGAAAAAAAAACACTTAAACTGCATAGAAGGCAACATTGGGATCAATGGGATGTGAAACGGCATCCTCAAGAAGCTTTAAAATAGATTTACCTAATCTTTTGCAATCTAATATGGTTCATCAGCTGACAGTTATAATGTACTTATAGAAAACCAGTATGGCTAGAAAATGGCCACCATTTGGAGTGATTCAGCTGATGGTCACTGTTTTGTTCAGTCTGACTAGCTTTTCCACTCTGTTTTGTACAAACACTGCTTGTAACCATTATTTGCTTATGTATCACAGGGAATCATTTTCTCCCTGGAGAATTATCCTTTTCATATACTTCATGCTCTTTGATACTATCAAGCTATTGTGCATATTGGAAACTTTATCTGCCTATTGCTACACTGGACATCTCTCATGTCCTAGTTGAGATCTCAGATCCCCAATCCTTACAGTTCTGTGAACTTCAAAGTGGGTTCACATTTTCTGAATCTTTGAGCTTTTAGCTTTCACATAGACCTTTCAAACATGTCAACAATGTTTTGATTACATTTCCATGTCCTAATTCAACTGTTTTAGACATAGAATCTTATAGTTTCATCTGTCTAGCACTGCACCTTTGGTGAATGGATATTTCTTGGAAGCTAGTTGACATGAAGAAGTTCTTAACTTAATTTGCAGTGAATTTTCCTTTGGAAACACAACTAATATATTGGAAACATGAAGCAATATAATTATAGTGGATTTACTTCAATTCTGAGATTTGGATAAACATCAATGGCATTGATTGAATATCTCAAGGGAATGTAGTCCATTTTCTTTAAGCAATGTTTGAACTGATTTGTGGTGCAAAAACTTTTTCTATCACAGAGTACACTGGCATTTGCTAAGTTGCACTGATTCAGTGCTCTATATTAAGATGCTTTCAACCAACCTTTTAGTTAGCGTATATGTCTTGTACGATCAAAACCATTTTGAAATATATGCCTAAGTGCACCTTGTTGTATCATGGAGCCAAATCTTTCTGGCTTGCTTGTTAACAAGTTATTATAAAATTGGATATCTTTGTATGAAACAAGAAAAAGGAAGTGCAAAATATGTTTCTTCCTTTTGATTTCTTTTTTGTGTTGGTTTGGAGATTCTTTCTTTTTTCATTGCTCTACTGTTTCATACATGGCATTTTCATGTGGTTGAAGGATTAACTCAACATGCGTATACAACTACTGATGCATGATACTAGAAGGCCCCTAATATCTCAAGGTAACGATGCTGCCTTTTTTCCTTACCTTTGTATTAAATGACCCTATTGGTAAGATTGTTTTGCTATGAAGGGTAGCTTGTGCTACTTACATACATTTCAATTTTTTCTTAAGATCCTATTCTATTACTTGTTCATAATCTTACCTAAGTATTGCTTCTGGTTATTTTGCAGAAAATATTTCAAATTTGTGCTGGAAGAAGCAATATGAGAAGAGATGAGGTCCCTAAATGATAGAAGCAAGGTGGCAACTTTGTCGGGTGGAAAAAATTAAAATAGTGAAGCACAAAACCGAAATTAGTAAAAGCACAAAAATGTTTGACCATCTCAGATAAACTTTTTTTGGTGAAGCCCTGTTAAAATAAGGGATTCTTTTGGGGTATGTTTGTCCAACCCATGGGTTTGTGACTGCAAGGATTTTCTTTAGTTGCTTAGAGCAGTCATGCTTTATCTCGTCTCTTCTTTAAGACTTGCAGAACTAGGTTAAAAGGAATTCATGTTCTTATTCCTTCCCTGGCTTTAAAATAGAAGCCATGACAAACATGAAATATAGATAGACGTTTGTTAATATATCATCAATTTTTGAAGCAAAGACCATCTTCAAAGGTTTTTGCGAGATTATGGCATGATAAAATAGACTCATATATAGAAGATTTGCAATGATGCAGTTTCTGCTATTGGGTTGAAGAGAAAGTGAGCAATGTGAGGAAGGGGGGATTCATTTTTCATGATGGATTAGTTATCAAGTTGTGGTATATCAGCAATTAATTAGTGATGTTCATGAAAATCATTTTAAATGAACATTTTGAAGTCATTTGGAACTCAATTCATAAATTTAGGATACTAGACGGAAAAGGGAGCAAGAATAAGCAGTTTTTCCTGTTTGCTTTCTTTTTTTTCCCTTTTTCCCTGTAGTCCTTGTTTTTAAGAGTCTCACATCAGTTTTAATTACATTTTCTTGAAACTTTGACCTTTGGGTATGATTCTTGTTGTGGGTGGAATCATGTCAAATACAAAAGACAAAACAGAACACAGAAATAAATTCTTTTGTTTGATGTATTGTTTCTTGTTGGATGGAGAAATTGCAATAATTTTTGGATTTTGAATATTAGTGTTTATGTTATCTAGGAAAAAAAACTATGTTGCAAAATCTCAGTTCACTGAAACTTTTGCCCAAAATCTTTTAGATTTGAAAACTAATACACTTTTTTGAGATGTGTAATTAGATCAATATTTAGATTTCTGGGTTCACTATCTTCTGCAGGTTGAGTATAAAAGCTTTGATGAAATTGATGATGAAAAGAAGTGGTGGAAGCTCCCCTTTGTTTCAGAATTTCTGCGAAAAAATGGGCTTGAATCTGCCATGAAAAAGGCTTTTGGCTCTGAAACTGTGCCAGCAAGTCAGTTTGTGGAATATGTTTTTGGGCAAGTGAAGTCATTCAATGATGCTTACTTTAGGAAAGATAGAATGCTAAATGGTAATGATTCAGAATTCAGTGGCAACTCCAATCAAGTTGTGTCAGATTTAACTTCAGAAGTAGAAAATCCTGCCGAAGCATCTATAAATGCTTCAAGCAACAGTGAGAGCAGTATTGTACATGAAAATGATAGTTCATTGGTTAACGTACACACTGCGGAACCCTTGACAGAAGCAAGTGAAACCACACAATCAGGCAAACATTTCTGGAATAACCTTACTGAGGTTATCAACCAAAATGTTGTTCAGAAACTTGGTCTCCCTGTTCCTCTGGAATTAAAGTGGGATGGATTTGACTTGTTGAACAAAATCGGGTTGCAATCACAGAAGATTGCTGAAGCTGGTTACATTGAATCAGGGCTTGCAACCCCAAAAGTTCAATATGTCAACCTTGATAAAGCAAGTGGGCCACTTCCCAGTTCCCTTCCAGATATAAAAAAGGCTTCACAAGATTTATTAAGGCAAACTGATTCTGTTTTAGGAGCATGGATGGTTTTGACTGCAGCTGTTTCTAAATTAAACAATGAAGCCCAAAATATAGATAAGGGTTCTGAGACGGAAAAGTTTATTGACTCTTTGAGTGAGTCTGGATTGGATGAAAAGAAAGCTGAGGAGATGAGAACGCTTTTCTCAACTGCAGAAACTGCCATGGAGGCTTGGGCCATGCTTGCTACCTCAGTGGGCCATCCAAGTTTTATTAAGTCTGAATTTGAGAAGATATGCTTCCTAGATAACGAGTCGACAGATACAGAAGTGAGCATTTATACCATCAGAAGCATTGGCATTATTTCTGGTGAAATTTCAATGAACTTAATTATGACTATCAATAACTTGTGGAAGCCACAGGTAGCAATTTGGCGTGATTCGGCACGGAAAAGATTAGTCATTGCTTTCAGAGGGACTGAACAAGTACGCTATTTCTTCTTCTCTAACTGAATGCCTTCATTTAGTTTTCAATTGACATTGTTTATCTGGTGCCCTTTTTCAGGCAAAGTGGAAAGACCTGCGAACGGACTTGATGCTAGTTCCTGCTGGGTAATGCTAAATTTCTATCTCCATTGTGTCAATTAAATTTACATTTGTTTTTTTTGAAAGATTAAATTTACATTTGTTGCTCTTTTTCATTTGTGCTTTTCTAGTAATTATAAAACTTATCTAAAAGCTTCATATTTGAAGGTGATTTTTTAATCTGTGAAATGGTTTATGCATGTGCAAGAAATAAGTTGATCCTTCCAAATGTGCTATTCTTCCTGTCTTATGTTGAGTCTTTGTCATCCCAACTTTTATCTTCTTTCTATAGGTTGAATCCTGAAAGAATTGGTGGAGATTTCAAGCAAGAAGTTCAGGTATAGATGATCCTGATTTTGTTTCCTACAAATTAAAAGTCCATGGTGTGTGCCAATTGACAGATGTCTATACTTTTTGATACTTGCAACTTCAGGTTCACACTGGCTTCTTAAGTGCTTATGATTCAGTCAGGATAAGGATAATCTCCATCATTAAATTGTCAATTGGTTATAAGTAAGTTTTCCCTAACAAGTTTTATGATTAATTGTGATCCTTGTTTTACTTGTGATCCTTGTTTCTTTAATCAATTTTATTGCTTCTTCTAGTATCGAATATTGGTAATATGTTGAACATCTAAGACAGTTATTATCATTTTTATTTTAGGTAGTTAAGTTAGTCTCAATCCTTTGCACTAGAATTATTTGGAGCCCTCTCTTGTATTTATTCTTATAGTTTAAAAGCATGTAGCAGGTTCAAACATCATTCATAACCCTTGTTTCTTGAATCGACTCCATTGCTTACATAAATTATGTTAGGGGTATTGATAACATACACAACATTCATCATGATGTAATCAATTTTCATTGGAAATTCTTGTTGTACCTTTTTTAGTAGTAAATGAGCAAGTCGCTGCTCCACAATTTGTTTAGGCTGAACTTTTTAATTGAACTGATACATTTATTTGCAACATATATTTAATATTTTACTTCTGTCTCTTGTCTCCCTCGCTCTCATTTCTTTTATCTTCTTTTTTGGTTTTCTTTTCTTTGTTGTTCACAGAGATGATGTGCCTGAGCCACCAGTTAAGTGGCATGTTTATGTTACCGGTCACAGTTTAGGTGGTGCACTAGCAACCCTCCTTGCTCTTGAACTTGCATCAAGTCAACTAGCAAAGTACGTTCTTTCTCAAAATAGTTCCTGATTGGTATGTTGCGAATAGGCACTTCTCCTTGCATGGCATTGCATATCAGTTCTGTTTGATTGCATTCTTTAGGTGTGGTGCAATCAGAGTGACCATGTATAACTTTGGATCTCCAAGAGTTGGCAACAAAAGATTCGCTGAAGTTTATAATCAGGTAATGAAAATCTTGATAAAGTTGATTGCATACTCAGTGAAGTTATTACAGCTACATATTCATCCATGTTTTCTCCTGATATTTTTGAATTATCTCTCAAAGTTACTGCTCTCCTAGACCCAAAGATACATAATTTACATTCCTATAGCTTAAATGACAATTTGCCTGTGAATTAGATCTTCGAGAGATTGACTTCTGCAAGTTGGTTCTCCCTTGAAAGACCCTGATTCTAGTCTGGAAAGCCACTAATTTTTGTTGAACTAGTAAATTCCAGTTGTTTCAGGAATCATGTCTTTCAAGAGCATCAACTTGCAGAAATCTAGAGATTCATTTCTAGTATTGAATGACCATGATTCTAGTCTGAACTGTACTAATTTTGTTTAAACTAGTAGACTTCAGTTGTTTCGAGCTGTGGCACATCAGTCTGTCCTTGGAGGAAGAATTTAACAAGTGATCAAGCATAGAATTCATTGTTCTCTTCGTCTTCTTCACTTAATATCTTAAACTACTGGATTGCTTAGCTTTTGAGTTTAATGATTTCACCAAAATAAATATACTATTGGCTGATGTGGTGAATTACATATTCCATTTGCTTACTTCTTATTATTTTTTCATTTCAAATTCTTACTGATGAAAGTTGAAGATAATTTTTATTACATACTTTGTGTACATAGGAACAAGGGTTTATATAAAAAATTCCTAGGACTATTTAATAAGTAATCTAGTTATTAACTTTATGAAAAGTTTCAATTATAGGAGAGATTATAGGTGTAATTATAGCAATATCAATGCTAATAATCTCTGATCAACACTCCCCTTCAAGTTGGTGCATAGATATCGCACATGCCCAACTTGCAAACGAGGTTATGAAATTGTTTGTTGTAGAGTCCTTTATTGAAGACATCTGCCAGTTGTTCATTTGACACCACATGGAATAATTGCAGAGAGCCATTCACAAGTTTCTCCTTCACGAAGTGTCGGTCAATTTCTATGTGTTTTGTTCTATCATGCTGAACAAGATTGTGAGCTATACTAATGGCAGCTTTGTTATCACAGTAGAGAGACGAACTTCTTTCATTCATCAGTTGTAATTCATTCATCAGCTTCTTTACTCGCAATAGGTTGCACACACCTTGAGCCATAACTCTATATTTGGCTTCCGCATTGGATCTAACAACTACATTTTGTTTCTTGCTTCTCCAAGTGACTAGATTTCTTCTTATGAGCATATAACAACTAGTGCTTGACATCCTATCATCTAGAGATCCAGCCCAATCAACATTTGTAAACGCTTCTATCTTAAGATGACCATTGTTAGTGAACAGAAGGCCTTTTCTTGGAGCAGACTTTAGATAGCGCAAAATGCTGAATACAACTTCTAAGTGTGGTTCTTGTAGATCATGCATGTACTGACTTACTAGACTAACTGCAAATGCTATGTTTGGCCTAGTGTGAGAAAGATAGATGAGTCTCCCAACTAGCCTCTGACATCTTCTCATGTCCACCGATGTACCTGTTCCTGCTTGTAGTTTGTGGTTGCTCTCAATAGGAGATTCAGTTGGTTTACAACCCATCATACCGGTTTCTTCTGATAAGTCTAGGATATATTTTCTCTGGGAGATAAAGATTCCTCTTTTTGATTTAGCAATTTCAACTCCCAAGAAATATTGCAATTTTCCTAGGTCCTTAATTTCAAATTCTTGAGCAAGTAGTTCTTCAGCCTAGCCATCTCTTCTGTATCACTTCCAGTTACAATAATGTCATCAACATAGACAATAAAAAGCATGATCTTACCTTGGGAGTGCTTGATAAATAGGATATGATCTGCATTACTCTGTTGATAACCAAAGGAGATCATAGCCCGATTGAACTTTTCAAACCATGCTTGTGGTGATTGTTTCAGCTCTTACAATGCCTTTTTTTAACCTACAAACCTTCCCTTGCGTCTTCTCATCTTCAAACACTGGAGGAATCTCCATATACACCTCCTCCTCCAGATCCCCATGAGGAAATGCATTTTTAGCATCGAATTGCTGTAAGTCCCAACCCAAGTTAGATGCACACGAGAGTAAAACTTTAATTGTATTCAGCTTAGCAACAGGAGAAAAGGTTTCTTGATATTCCACTCCATATGTTTGAGTAAAGCCTTTAGCCACCAATCTCGCCTTGTATCTCTCCATGGATCCATCTGGCTTATGCTTCACTATGAATATCCATTTGCAGCCAACCGTTCGTGTTCCTTCTGGAGCAGTGACAAGTTCTCAAGTCTCATTTTTTGCCAGGGCCTTCATTTCTTCAATCATAGCTTCTTTCCATTGGACAATTTTCATTGCTTCTCTCCAATCCTATGGAATAGACACAGAAGAAACAAACAAGACAAAGGGTCTATATGCAGGAGATAGTGAGTCATATGTAACAAAGTTAGAAATTGGGTGCTCGGTGCAACTTCTAACACCTTTTCGAAGGGCAATCGGCGTACCTAAATTATAAGATAAATGATATTCTAGCTTACTAGTGTTTTTGAGGGAAGAGGATGGCATTGGCATAGACTGCATGATGACTTTTTTGGTCTTATCTCACCTTGAGTATGTCTTTAAGTCTGGTTTATCTAAGCGCTGACTTCGATCCTCTTGAACTAAACTAGCTGTCACCCCCTGAATTGTTCTTGCTCCTTGGATCGCATTATCTATAGAGTCTTGTCTTCAATCTCATTCTCCCCCCTTGAAGAGGAGTTGGGGATATGGGAAATAGGACTCATATTCCAAAAAAGTGACATCCATACTAACAATGTATTTCTTAGATGGGAGGTGATAACAGTTATATCCTTTTTTGTTGAATGCGTTGAATGTTGAAAATAATCTATATTTCCATACTTTGTGTACATAGGAACAACGTATATATACAAAATTCCTAGGACTGTTTAGGAAGTAATCTAGCTATTAACTATAGGAAATCTCTCAATTGTAGGAGAGATTATAGGAGTAATTATAACAATA
>JANIJH010000225.1:83071312-83082809 GCA_024520975.1 Erythroxylum areolatum | reverse complement strand
TTCCGAGCATGGACAAAGCAAACACACCCAAAGACTCTTGGAGGTATAGAGTAAGAGTTTGTGCCTTGTAATATTTCGACAGGGCTTTTAAAATATAGAATTGGAAGTGGCATTATGTTGATAAGATAGGCGGCTAAAAGGACTGCATCACCCCAATATCTCTTTGGAAGATTCACTGTGAACATGAGTGATCGAGCAACCTCCAGAATGTGTCTGTTCTTCCTCTCTACAACTGTGTTCTGTTCACTAGTATAGGCACAACTAGTTTGATGTACTATTTCATTAGAATCTAGATAAGCATGAAATTTGCCATCCATATAGTCCATTCTATTATCTGACTATAAGATCTTAACTCTAGCTTCATGCTGAGTAAAAATCATTTTGTGAAAAGATTGGAAGCATGAAAAAACTTCATTCGTGATTTTCATCAGATAAATCCCTGTCAATCAGGTGCAATAATCAATAAAGGTCACAAACCATCTATGGCCAGGAAGAGAAGGAATTTGAGTAGGACCCCAAACATCGGAGTGAATGGTCGTAAAAGGAACAAAACTCTTATTATTTGATAAATGATAAGAACTTACTAGTGTGTTTAGCAAGTTGACATGCTTCACAAAACAAAGAATTAAAAGTTGTTCTTTTAAACAAGTTTGGATTAAGCTTTGCTAGAACAAAAAATGAGGGACGTTCTAACGGCCTATGCCATTATAGAATTTCCTTATTAATCACATCATTTCTAAAAAAGCGCTTGATGTGCAACTGTCAGGTGCCTCTTTTCCAAGGCATAAGTCATACTGCAGTCTACCAATTCCAATCCTTTGCCCTGTATGGTCCTGAAGAACACAATAGTCAGGAAAAATTCAACTTTGCAATTAAGGCCCTTAGTGATAGAACTGACAAAGAGAAGATTAATAGGAAAACGACTTACGTGAAATACTGAGGATAGGGTAATATTGGAAGTATAGTTAACAGAACTTATACCAGATACTGAAGTAAAAGACCCATTTGCTATTCTAACATTATCCTTCTTGTTTCCATGAGAGTATGTTAAAAATTTCTTTTGAGAGCTTGTCATATATCTGTTAGCGTCAGAGTCTATAATTCAAGGATTATCTCTAGAATTATAGTACTCAATACCTGATTTGGCAAGGTTTGATGCACCAACTATAAAAGCAGAGTTTGTTTTTAAGAGAAGTTGTCTTAAGGCTTGAAGTTTCTCATTGGATAATTCCCCAGCTAATGATGTTTCAGACACTTCATTTCCATCAGCCAAGTGGGCCTGACCCCTTACCACTGAGCTGCCTCATTTTCCACGACTCTAATTAGGCCTTCCATGCAATTTCTAGTGGGTTTCTCTGGTATATCTTGATTTTCCATAGTAATCACAATGTAAGTGATCCTTATTAGATGAAGTATTTGCAGATTTCGTCTTTTCAGTAGAACTTGCTACTAATCTTGCTATTTCAATGATAGGTGTATGTAGCATAACATTTCGCCTACTTTCTTCTTGCTGAACTAGAGAATGTGCGAGCTAAACGGAAGAGAAAGGATCTTTTCAAGTATTGTACCTCGTATATGATCATACTCTGGGTTAAGACTCGCTAAAAATCAAATATCCGATCTTCTTCTATCATTTTCTAGAATCTAGCTGTGTCTTTTCAGCATTCTGCTTGAAAGTCTCGATAATAGTCTAATTTCTACCACACCAACATAACTCCGCAAAATACTGTGATACAGTCATATTTCCTTGCCTTGTGTTGTGCAATTTATTACGAAGATAAAAAATTTGAGCTTTATTACCTATTTGAAAATAGGTTAGAGAAGCAACTTTTCATATCTTTACCGCTATGTCAAGTAGAAAGTATGGCTGAGCAATCTCCAGCTTCATTGAATTGATGAACCAAGACATCACGAGAGAATTCTCGGACCCCCACTGATTATAATCAGAATTATTGACGTTGAGTCTCTTACTGTCATCATTAATGTAACTTTGTAATCCTCTAGCTTTGATGGACAATAAACAGGATCTTGACCAAGTAAGATAATTAGTTCCATCAAGTTTTAGGGACTGATTTGAAGGGAAGAATTATCTGAACTCGACAGAATTACCTTCTTTTCCTCCATCTTCTTAGTATTATTTAGGACAACCAACAAAAAATACGCCAATAGAGTAAATAGAAGTTGTTCAAAACAGTGCTTCTGGTGTATGGGCAGAAAGAAAGAAAAAAACTATACGGACCCAGAAACAAAAACAGACCGAGGAGAGGCAAGGAAGCAAGGGCACTAGCAGAAGGTAATAGATACGTCTGACACCACCGGAGGAGAGGCAAGAGGCCGGTGACCCTAGTGGAGAATGAACCGAGGCGAAACATTGGCTCGAGGGTGGCAGGTGATGATCACGCGCGGCGATGGCAGAGAGATTGTGACGACGTGTGGCGGTGCAGTTGATGTCGGGTCTTTCACAGTGGAAGTCACCGATCACAGCTGAAGCAATCTAGGTGGGCGGGGAGATGAAAAACATGTTGCTTTTTGGGCGAGTACACACTCAGCCAGTATTCTTTCCTATTTGGAACGAACAGTTGGAAAAAACAGTCCCTAAATTTAGATAGGGTTCTGATACGATGATGAAAGTTGAAGATAATTTTTATTACATACTTTGTGTACATAGGAGAGATTATTGGTGTAATTATAACAATATCAATGTTAACAATATCCATGCTAATAATCTCTGGGCAACACTTACATAGCTTTCTTTTTCTTGTTTCAATCTTCTATATCTACTGGTAGACCATTGATCATACAACTAACGAGCCCCTTTGTCTTTACTTCGCTTACTGTTGTACTTTCACTTCATTTGAACTTCTTGTTGAATTCAGTGACATGCTTTAGATTTTGCGAATCACCCATTTGTTGTCTGGTTCTACATACAAAAATTGTGTCCAATCAATCAGGAATGTGGAAATTAACAAATTAGTTGTTGAAACAGAAACCGGAAAGTCTTCATCTGTCATTGTTATAAACTCCTGAGAAAAGTTGATAAACCGTTTGAGATTTTAGAGATTGCACCTTTAATATAAACCGGACTGCTGTTTGCTTGTGTGTTTGAGCAACCTTGAATACCTATTGCAGAAAGTCAAAGATAGCTGGAGGATTGTGAACCATAGAGACATTATACCCACTGTTCCTCGCTTAATGGGTTATTGCCATGTAGCACAGCCCGTTTATCTAGCAGCTGGGGAATTAAAAGATGCTTTGGTAGGTCAAAATTTTCAGTCATGTCTTGTTATTTCACTGAATTACAAAACATGTGCAATTTACTTTGAGCTGTATAATATATATTTTTAACAGTTTCTTATGCAGCTCTGCACTGCTTGAATTTTTTCCTTGAGCATGGCTTCATTTGTGCATCAGGCAGCATTCGTTTTCCTTACAATATAATGGAATGATATTGTTTTTTAACATTTGTCTTTATTTACGTTTAGATTGTTGCTGTCTCTACCGGTAATGGATAGAGAATAATAGTAAGACATTTTTTTGAACTTGTTCTTTAGTAAGGAGCAAGACATGTTTTTATACCAGGAAGAATTTTATGGAATTTACTTGCTGGGGACTTG
Organism: Erythroxylum areolatum; assembly: GCA_024520975.1. Taxonomy (NCBI): domain Eukaryota; kingdom Viridiplantae; phylum Streptophyta; class Magnoliopsida; order Malpighiales; family Erythroxylaceae; genus Erythroxylum; species Erythroxylum areolatum. The sequence continues at coordinate 83,079,195 of JANIJH010000225.1, read as the reverse complement.
CACTTTTAAACCGACGTTTTATCCTTGTTTCTTCAATTCTTTATGTTTCTTCTTTTCTTCTATTTCTTACCTTTCTTTTAAGTTTTTCCAAACCGTACTTCTTCAACACTTAATTTACTCTATTTTTATTTTTCTTGTTTCATAGGGCACAGAACATTCATTCTTCAGACTTACATTCCGAGTAGATTTCAGTTTTAGTAGTTCTTTGAAATTAAATTCTTATATTTAGCTTCTCATTCAGATTATGATTGTAGTTGTACTTTGATTTACTCTTCTAGTTAGTGTAGAAGCTATTATAAATATGAGGTTCCTTCATTGTTAGTAGACATTTGATTTGTTTTGGCTATTGGTATAAACCTGACCTTTTTTTAACCCTTATGTTCTTTTCTGTTCTTAATTCTGCTTTATTATAGTTTCTACTCTATCCTCTTCCTGTTTCCCTACTATTCTTTCTTGTTTTTCCTCAATTATCTCTCCCTCCCATTGATCATATAATGTGGCTATGATTTGGGATTTTATATGTTAGAATTAGTAAAAATTCATGCTATGATTTGGGATTTCATATGTTAGAATTAGTAAAATTTCAAGTGTATCCTATTCCTTTATTTATCCTTATATCCAACTAAAGAACTACCAAAACTCCAAGTACATTGTTGGCCAGAATTCTGTATTGAGTTGCACTATTGCATACTTGTTATAATACATACATTGAAGGTGTAGTAAAATTGTAGAAAAGGAAGTAATGAGTTCTAAATTAATGCTTGAAGTTCTTTATTATTTACCATATAGGAAAATTTGGAGCTCTTGAAAGATGGTTACCAGGGTGATGTGATCGGCGAAGCTACACCAGATGTCCTTGTCACAGAATTTGTATGTTTCTTGTTCTTATCGATGCTCAATGTTCTTCCAAATTTCTTTTTAATTTATATATGATTTGGTTGGTAAATAAAAGGTTAATATTTGTATTGTTAAAAGGCCATTTACCATGTATGTTGGTGCATCATGTTTGTGAAAGCCATTTTCAAAGATATGGGCTTTACTTATTGCTAGCATCTGCAACAGAGAAATTAATGAGAAAATAGGTTTTTGAAATTCACCTTCTATTCCCTTCATGTGATGTTCATGTAAATATCTGGACATCTCTTATGTGCACCTATATAACATAAGACCATCCTGGTATACTTTACAGTAATTCAGTTCTTTTCCATTTGCAACACAAGACAATACTATGATCCTAGGTAAATTGAGGTTGTGTCAAAGTTTGAACTTATATATGACACACAGAATGTGAGATAGTGCAGGACATGGCGGCTCTACAGTTAAACATGTTGCTGCTTCATCAACATTCAGCTAGCAGCTGCTCTTTTTACATGTTTATTTTCACTTGAATTACAACATTGGTAGATGAACATTAGTGGAAATTTCCTTTTCAGATGAAGGGAGAGAAGGAGCTCATCGAAAAAATTTTGCAGACAGAAATTAATATATTTCGTTCAATTCGAGACGGAAGTGCACTTATGCAGCACATGGAGGATTTCTATTATATCACTCTACTAGAGGTACTGTATTGTTCCTCCAGTCAAAGATATTTATATCCTTGTTGACTTTACTGGTGCCTTTGCTATTGATTGTTTCCCAAGGTGAAGCAAGTTAGGCAGGCTGGCAGTTTAGTGGGATCGGTTCATCTGTTAAGTTGCAGTATTCCTAGGGATGAGAATCGACTGACTTATAGGTCTAAATTTAGATGTTTTTACTGAACTGGCCTATGAGCCAATCCGATATTTAGTTTTTCTATACAAAATGACATTGTCTTGTTTAAAAGAGTTAGGCTTTGGATAAGTTTGAGCATGGACAATCCAAGCTCAGACTTAATTTAAAAAAGGAGATTTTATACTTTTTAAGTTTAAAAACTATTGCATTTCCGTAAACTTATATCTGTTTTGATGCTCAATCCATATTCCTTCTCAAGCTTTCATTTTTTGGTCATTGTACAGAATGTGAAGTCAAATTACCGGACACTTCCAAGAGTAGAAAGCAATGAACAAGACGGCGTGTCCGTCAGCATGCAAGCATGATTTATTTTTCGTAGTTCTTCATAAATATTATGTACAAGTGAGGGTAGTGGAAGATCTTGAAAGTTGAAAGTTTCTGGATTGTGTCGATTGACAGACAATTGGACGGCTGTAACTTTTGATCGCAGCTCGCTATGTTGGTTCAATTGCTTGATTGCCAGCTACTTCATTCAGCCTTCTGCTTAGTGTAAATATGAACAGGAATCTTTTTCAGAACTCTCATGTTTCGTGACTACGTGTGATCTTCTAGGACAAGTTAACGACCAAATCAATGGGTTATTGCATATCTAGTCTCAAACGCCGTAATTTTTGGTATTTTACTTCGTTTAAAACTTTCGATTGCTCTGGCTGGGATTGATGATGATGAGGATGGTAGATACGGTCCCCTTTTCGTTGGCGTGATTTCTGCTCTAAGTTCTTTCTACTGGAAATGTTACTTTCTCCATCTCCATGGTTGAAAATGCCAATAGTAGACTTCAAACCAATGGAATCATTCCAAGCTTTGTTTTTTCCCCGTTTAAAATTAAGTTCTAAAGAGAAACAGTGTGCGAATAACCTGGTTTCTCTAGCAGTTTTATTAAGCTCATATTTGCATATATTTTAGGAGCCTTCGATGGTTGTTACGGAACTCATCTATCAAGATAAGCGTGGAGTTTTATATCGCAGAACACTGCAATATTGAGATATTTGTTTTGTTTTATGTAGGGTTTGTTTGTTTTCTTTATCTTTGTAACCCAAAAAAAAAAAGTTCTAAAGAGATTTCCTGATTGAGGAGAGTTTTTTGTTTTCCTTTTGTTCTTCTCGATTTTCAACTTTTATAAGAAGTAATTCCTCTGAATCCAGATCAGAAATTGTGGGAGAAAACATCGAGACTCAGGGATAGACTGAGAGAACATTCACATTCTACGTATCGTTTGGCGATGGCAAGTTGACTCTTAACGGCACCTGAGGATTGGGTGATGCTTCATTCTCTGCTCCCAAGTTGTAAACCGTGGAAGCTAGTTTGCTTTGGTGCACTGATAACATGTTCTTCTTGAAGATCAATATAATTGCTCTGTTAATATATTTGATGGAAACAATCTTTAAGAGTGATGATTAACCCTTTTGAATAAATAAATTAGTTCTCGGATTTTGAATTATATTTCAAGTATGTACCTAAATTTTAATTTCATTAATTTATTATAAGAAGCCCTTTAAAAATTTTAATGTCATGACTTAGTATAATCTGATAAAGTTGTTTATTGTATGATATTTTGAATGCTTAAATTAAAAATTATAAGTGAAAATTAGGTACTAGTTATTTTTATCCTGAAGAACAAATTGCACATTTTTATTTAATCGACCAAAGAGTTTATAAAAGTGATTTAAAATTAACTTTTAACTATTATTTGAAATTTGCCTTTAAGAATAAACACATTACTACATTATAGTTGTGTCTTAATTTTATTATTGTATTGTATCTCATGCTGACTTTGCTAGATGAAAAGTCACTATTAAAGATGACATTTGGTACAAATGCAATGTGATGGATAATGAAATCTGGTATTACACAAATTCATGTTTCTTTTGTTTAATTTGCATGAAAATTATAATTAAATAGAGATTTTATGATATCATCCTTAAGATTATGGGTATTATCAGATCTCTTCAGATTCTGTTTCAGTGTGGAACTTTAGACTGGGTGTTATCATGATAATTTCTAATATGTAGTTTCACTTGTTTGTAAGTTCGGTAAATGACATTTTCTATCTCATTACACCTATTTCAATTGAGTGACGATGAACATTTGCAATTTTAAGAATATTTACGAATTATTTAGTTGAAATTGATAACTCATATTTGTATCTCACAAATTCAGACTCCATAGGCTTTCTTAGGCTGTTTCCCAAAAACTAACTTGGATTTACCAAGAACACAGCTCGGTGGCTTTCGTGCAGTGCTCGTGATCCTCAAGCTCTGTCTTAATAAGTCCAGTTCTCGTGCTCTCTTAAACCCTTCTTTTTCTGCAAAAGCTAACTTAGCTTTTAGATCTTCAATCGTTCTCTCCTTGGCCTCCAGTTCCACCTTGAGCTCTTCTATCATTTGTTCTTCCTCTGCCCTCCAGTATAATCCATCCCCTGCCCATTGTCCACAAGAATACATATAACTAGGATTCATTTGTCCTCAGTGTTATTTGTTTAGCAATCACTAGCTATCAGTGTGTTTCTGCTGAAGCATGCACGTAATATTTACATAGCATGACATTAAACCGGAGTCTACTAGAGAACATGGCAATGACATTAGGATCGACTCAATGCATGAAATTTAACAGGAAATAACTTGCATATTGCATGAATTTATGGCTGACAGACAGATTTTCAGGTCAATGCTATGTCTTATCCTGCCAAGTTGTTAGTGCTGGTGGGACTTTTCATGCAAAACATATTGTATTATGTACAAGTTTTAGTAGAAAAAGGATTTCAGAGAATGTTCACCACGGTGAGTCTTCTGAATCAGATCATCAAGCTCGTTCTTGATGGCAAGATAAAGCCTCTTCCACTTCTCTACGGTCTCGTCTCGCCACAATGCGCTCTCCTCCCTCATTTGCTCAACCAAAAACTCATAACCATTATTGCTTCCAGACAATTTCCCATCCTTCATGCCTTTAATCTTCTCTTCCTTCTCTTCCAACATCTTTCTCAGCCTCTTCACTTCCTCCTTAAACCTCTTCCGCTCTTGCTTCCATTCTGCTTCTTTGAACGCAAAAGCCACCACGTCCGTCTCGTACCCTTTGCTCTCTTTCTCTTTTTCACGCATCACTCCCTTCATTTCCTCCTCCAGAACCACAACTTTCCCTGCCAAAGCTCTAGTACCTTTCTCATTTATGTCACTCCTGTTCTTGCAACTTGAACAACCCATTCTTGTATTTTTCTGGCAACTATTTGTTATAGAGGTTTGACGAAGAATTAATATTGAAGGAAAGGGATATAGTGGGGTTTTGGGTTAGAAGAGAAGTGTGTGAATGGTATAAATTCCTAACAGAGAGAGTTAGGCGGCTCCATGAATGAAAGCTGTATTGACATAAAACAACGTGCTTATGAGCATGAGGACCCGCTCTGTGAATTATTATTAATAAGGAAGTGACATGAGATGCCCCGTGAAGAGGGCTGTCTATGTCTAATTGAAGAGCTCTTGAAACCAAACTTAAATGTTAAATCATCTTTGAAATTCTTTTAAATATCGGATATCTTGTACAAGGTTATTTTATAATTTAATTTTAAATTATTAAATTATTATAAACACATTTGCACAATAATTGTACTTTACTAAAATTAAAGAAAAAACAACAATGGCTAAAGCAAAAGATGTGGACCGATGTGATATGATAGCTATGCATATATTTTGGAGGCACATACGCTTCTCAATCATTGAATATAAGAAGGGGTTGAAATTGTGCAGGTAGGGATCAGTTTTAGTTTTGGTAGTTATATAATATTTTATTAAATCTCATCTATATATTTATATAAGTCCTACATAAATATATAAATAAAATTTAATAGTACGGAATAATTAGAACAATAAATTTGATGTAGTAGATTATAAGGTGGCTTCTACCTTTTATAATACCTTTTTTATTAACTAAAATAGCTTCTAATACATAATATTGAGTGTGAATCGACATTCTCACAACTATATATATATAATTCATGTTATAGTTTTTAATTTATTTTTATAAAAAATTATAGTCTATATTTTGAAAATGCATGTTAGATAAATTTTAAAGAATATAAATATTTGGTAAGTAACATATTGCAAATAAACTAATTGGTGAATTAATCGATTAATTCAACTTATATAATTAATTATGTCTCAACCTTTTATCCCTAAATTTTAATTGTTACCAAAAATTAGAATTCACAACAACAAACACTCAGGAAAATCTTTTATACCACTTACATTATTCTTGAGGAAGAACTTAATCCTTCTTTCATTGTAAGAATAAAATACAGTTTTACGGTTCAAATCCTCTGTACCATTTAAACTTATTCTTACCTTATTTCTGCTTCAAAACGAACTCTTTTTAGCTTTGCGAGCAAAAGGTTAGAACATTTGAAGTGGTACAAGAGAATGTGATGAACAGTTTTACACCAATCATTGTTGTCCTTGGACTTGGTACTAGCTCAACAACTTTAATTTCTATCCATGGCTTCACTATTCATTTCATTTATAGCTAATTAATTTGTTCGTTAGGTGTTGCAAGGACATCGCAACGTGTCTCTACATCCCCAGAAGTCACGCTGATTGTCGAATCTTTCTCACTAATTTGATAACTTTCATGCACTATTCATCAATTAGCTAACAAACAAACAAAGAGGATGTTACGGTGAGAAATTGACCACAAACTCACTTCACTCAGAACAGAAGAAGCATATATATCCAACCTTGTTCGGTATCTGTAAGCATTATTTCTTTTTCTTTTTTTCCATTACCGTATAGTGTATGCATGTATGTAAATACATTAATGGTTATACCGTACGTCTTCGGATTCCCTGCCTGAAAGAGACTTGCAGTTATAATACTTGGAAGTTTCACAACAATGGTAAACAATGATGGGTTGAGAGTTGTGAGGGAGGGTCCATTCTCATCACTGTTGTCTAATATAAATACCCCATGTGCCTTTTAATACATCTACTATTTCCCTCGTAGCTACAAGACATTTGTGCCAGAAATCCTATGCAGTAGAATACAATAGAGTAGCCAAAAGCTGTGTTGAAAAACAAAAAGATAGTTAGAAATTGAATGACCCCCAGATAAGATAGGCGTTGGAATATCGTCTGGTGAAATAGACTTGTCAATAATGCGTCCTTTAGCTCCGCTTATTGATTTGTCAGTGTTGTGCATCGGATATGTACAAAACCAAAGTTAGCTTGATGACAATATATAAACATACCCTAAATGACGAAATCTTATCACGAGTAAACAAAAAATGACCTACCTCTAAATGATGAACTGCACCTACATTGGATACCTATAATAGAATATAGAGCTACCCTTTGGTTAAAATTTTTATTGATCAAAGAAAAAAAAAACCTAAATTTGCTTTTGAACACATACATATTCATAACAATAAGTTTGAGCTAAGTGCAGTGAATCTCACAAAGGACTCGTAAGTAATGGACAAAAAATATTTGTTAAATTATCACTAATTCTTTTAATTATGTATCCTTTGGAGATATTTATGTTATTTAAAACAATTTCTCCGCAATTTTTAGTTCTCTGTTTTATGTTACTACACAATAATTATTCTATTATATCATTGGTTAGAATATAATCATTTGTCAAAATAAATAAATAAATATACATGAATAGTTGAGTGAAAATAATTTTAAAAAGTCTCTCTATTAATTAAGAGCAAGACTGTGTATTACTGGACATCATCAAATCTTATATCTCAGCGAGATTTTTACTAAATGTTGTAGTCGGTAAAAATAGTATAAACGTAACATGTCATGGATAATATAAGAAGTGTGTCCTAATTTTTGAATTTCTTCTTCAGCCACTTCTAATAAGATTATGTTTTATTTTCTTCCATCCTCATATTTAATAGTTATTAATATACAAAGAGTTATTAAGCCGAATTTTCTGTGATTTTTTTAAAAATATAATATTTATCTTTTTATAATATTATTTCACCGTCAGACAACTCTTTTAATATTTTTTTAATTTTTACCTATTCATAACTTCAAAAGGATAAAATAATGAAATTTACGATCTTATATTATTTTAAATAAAAAACTTAGTAAAATACCATAGAAGGAATTATAAAATAGG